>CM060955.1:141959874-142399874 GCA_030765055.1 Mantis religiosa | reverse complement strand
ACAAACTGTCAATACTACTATACACATTCACTCATTTCGCTTATTTAGAACTTAAAACTGAAATTAAGATATCCTTGATGTGTGTTTGGAGGAATTTAGTAACAGTGACGTCAAAATTAATATAAAAATTATTTGTGGTTGGTTTATTGACACTCGTCACTTACTTTTTCATATATTTGAAAAAGTAAGTGACGAGTGTCAATAAACCAACCACAAATAATTTTTCATATATTTGAAAAAGTAAGTGACGAGTGTCAATAAACCAACCACAAATAATTTTTATATTAAGATATCCTTGTTAAATGTTTGAACTGCGTAAAATTATTATTATATTACATAGAAAATGAAGCTAGTTACAGTAAAGCAATAAGCATTATACAAATATAACTATAAATAAACTGATAAATCGGCCGTAGCAGATAATTTTTGGTCATAAATCCTGAAGTTAAATTATTAAAACAATTAAATATTCCGGTAGATTTAATGGTTTGGGAAAAGATATTTATTTTAAAAAATAGACATCACATAATGAATTTTGAAATACCAGCTGTTGATTCTGTTCTTAAGTTTGTTTCGTTTTCAGATTTTGGTAATACTGAAAAAGCATAGTAACTTCCTTGACAATGAAGTGTTGACTAAGGATGAGAGCAAGGGTTTGTGAAATCAATTTCAACTAATTCAACTAATAAGAAAAATTGACATCATTTTCTTAAGATAAATGAAGCTTTTGTTACAAATAGCTATATTTGTATAATTATTATTATATTAATATTATCATCATATACTCCTTTTTAAATTTTTAAACCCAACCTTAAATTTTTATATAAGAATGAATAATTGCTATTAATCTGTTCTTTTTTTCTTTCTTTCTTTTCTTTCTTGGCAAGAAAGTTTACTTTTTTCAATAAATATAACTGAATACTACAGATATATGAGAAAACATTCAAAGTAATACTTTTATAAATGTTACTAAAATTTTGACTTGAATATAACATGTAAAGAAAATCCAACTAAATATGTTTTAAGACAACCTGGTGTATAATATGTTAGAAATGGAAGCACTATTCATAATTTCTTGAAATACTGAAGACACTTCACACTTATTTACACTCACCTTCACTTTTAAAAGTTGGAAATATTTCTAACATTTAAAAGTGAAGGAATTATAAATAAGCATGGCTACTCCAGTGCTCCAACAACCTTATATTATCTTATGTATTATGCAATCGTATATGATGTGACATGAATTTGGAATTAGTAAACTAATAAGACATTTTTATAGAATATTGTTTTTTAAATTCCATTCTCTTCCCT
The DNA here is from genome assembly GCA_030765055.1 of Mantis religiosa. NCBI lineage: Eukaryota > Metazoa > Arthropoda > Insecta > Mantodea > Mantidae > Mantis > Mantis religiosa. The sequence continues at coordinate 142,398,560 of CM060955.1, read as the reverse complement.
TCCCTTTTCTCCTCCCCTCTCCTCTTCCTCTCCTCTTCCCAAGCAAAGCCCTTTTCCAAAAATATTTCTTCTTTACTCAGAGTATCTGAAAACATGTATTTCTGGTGAAATCTTGAAATCAAATTTTTGAGTAGAATGAAACAGTTCCTCTGTCTACTAGAATAGATGCTTGAAAATGTTAAATTGATTGAATTAATATCTGAGAGAGGAAACATTATTTAAAACTCAATTAAATCATAAAAAACTTAAAAGACCATATTAGACTATAATATTTATTTTGTTTTTTTAACATATATATGTCTTCCCATGTTAAGTCATATCAGATTTTGAAGGAAATGGGTGAAATGATGCTCAAATGAGCCTAAGATCTACAGAGCTTAGAGTTACCTGACATTCATCTTTCAGGATAAAGGAAAACACTAGAAATAATTTTATCCAGATAACTCAATCTGAGTGGGGCAGACACTCTTCAGTTGTGATTAGACCTCTGATTTTTAACAAATGCCTTTTAAATTCTTTAGGAAAATGCTCAAAATAATTAGATATTTGCAATTTATGAAAAATAGCATTCAATGGAAGCAATCTAGTGCCTAAAATGACATAAAATGGGAATCCATACCTATTTCTTCCTTTCTATGGTTGAACTTGCTTAAGCAAGTAAATTTTAAGAATTTTTTAAATGAATTGAAACAACTTTTAAGATGTAATCTTATAGTTTATTTTAAAATATGTATTTTAATATTTATCTCATGCACAGAATGATGCTACTTGTCATCTAAGACTATCTGTAAATTCATGTCAAAAACAGAAAGCTTACAATTTATGGCTAACCACCAACAATTAGAATGTTTCTGATTAATGGCTTAACTACCAATTATTTTGAATGCTTCAGCAACAATGCATAATACTTAGCTTAAATTTCATTTCTGGTTTTCTGCTCTAAGTTTAAAGGTTTAGTGCTCATATTCTTCTACTGCATAGCAATAGGAAGAAAAATAATGCCAAAATTACAATTTTTAATAGCTGCTTTAGTTTTTTCCTGGCAAATGAATTATAAGGTTGTTTACTATGGCAAAATAACTTTTTACCATTTAAGGTACAAGCCGGTTAGAATTACACATTTTCTTTGTCAATGTAGACAAACTGGTAACTAATTAACACAAGTTTCTTCAGGGCTTAGAAGCCATGATATGTTGGGAATTTAGATGTCCAGATGTTTCATCCACACCTGCGATGGACATCATCGGTGGTGTGGTCCAAGTCTTCTTGACAAAATTTCAGACACAACTGAGATGTTCGCTGGAGGTGTCGTATTTATATCCGTGCTGCTCAAGGGATTGGCTCGGCTTGAGCAGAGGGTGTGCACTCTATGTGTGTTTTCAGATCATCTAAGATTATCACTGTCACAAATTGGCCTTCGTCTCCAAAATTCCAAGATCTTCTTATGCTGTATAAATAGCTATCAGATTCCCTCTTCATTTCTTTAATTATTTGGTATGTGCCTTATACATTAAGCTTTCATCTGGTTCTCAGTGGTCCAAAATCTTAGTAATCAAGCCCACATCTAGCCTCTTGTAGCTCCTATAATGTTAAAATCAGAAATGACAGACAGCAATGTGTCAATGATTTTATTGTTATCCATTACTATTGTTGCTTTGTTATTGAATTTGATACTTTCTTTAGAGTCCTGTACATAAAAGGGCTTCTAAAGGAAACACGTTATGCTAGACCTCAAACACAAATTCAAAATTTTGGATCAGCTATAAAGCATGATAAAGCATGCTGCCATTACATATCATGATTGTGGCAACTAAAAATTTGAGACAAGTCTCAAGGTGAGTGATCCTGTATGTGCACACCAAATTATAAGTTTTGTATAAAAATTAAGTATATTTTGATTAATAAAATACAATGCATAGCCAAACATTATCAAATCAATAATCCATCACTTCTGATAATCTGGAACCCATATCTAGAAGGAATGGCCAGATTAGCGAGAGTTTAGTGTAATGCTTTGTAAATAAGCCCTTTAAGTAACACCCAGGCAAGAATTTTAGGCACACTTTATTGAGTAAATTACCCCTTTCATCAAAAACATAAAATGTAGAAGTATAATGAAATGATCAAAAGGCTAAATATACAGCATTAAGTCATGACTGTATGTTTATCATTTACTGATCTTTGTAAATAAAAATTTAGAAAAATATGCACTTTGACAGATAATACATAGTTACATAACTCGAAATAATTCTGTATGAGATTTACCTTTTTCAAGATTGTCAAAAATTCTTAAACAGTCACAAACATCCAGAATTACATATGTACCTATACAAAATTTCCAGATCATGTTTAGTTTACTACATAATAAAAAATTTAAAAATTCTTCAGATAAATGTTTAAAAAAGGAAGAAAATAGAAAAATATTATGAATGTAACAATTTATATATATATATATATATATATATATATATATATATATATATATATATATATATATATATATATAAGTAGAAGACTAAATCAATTTAAATGTGTGTTAAATAGGTCATCAATTCAAGATAACCTAAGCTGAAATAAAATGTATATATTCAGTTTCAAATATTGTTTATATAAACATATTGCACTATTATTGTAATATGAAGACAAATTTTATGTACTTGACAAAAGCAGTTACAATGTTGTATAACAGCTTAACAGTCAATAAACTTTTCTATTCTAAAGAATTTCCATAATTATTTAACATGTGCAGAGCTAAATTGCCATTGACCTTCTGTATTGTAATAAAAAGGCACTCATTAACATACTTCCTGCCAGTGATAAAGATCGTTGAATGTAAGTTTTGCAAGATCACTTATGCTGTTCTTGCACTGATCTCTCTGGTCCATAACTGGTACATAACAACTCTAAACAGACAGAAACTCAGCAAACATATTCTGAACTTCAAAATGAAGAGGACGTTTATTCTCAGGTATGTTGAACTTGCAATAATTGGTATATTTCTTTTTTCTTTGTAATGAAATGCCAACAATATATGCAAAAATGGAACATTGGCTAAAGTGTTATGGAGAATACAATAATTACAATTATACAATTAAATAACTTTAATAAGCCAATTTGGGTCATAGTTAGTAAAAATTGTAACCATTCATTTACACCAATTGCTGCAGCAAGTATGAGAGGAAAAAATAAACATACAAGGTCCAGCTGCATTAACCACGTAGGAAAAAATCTTTATAAAGAAATATGAAAGTAAATTGTTTAATTTCGATACTACCTTTGAAGAAAATGCAAATTTCAAGTTCATCAAGATACCGACAGAGACGCACCTATCACCTCCGAGGAGTTCACTGAACCGGCATCCATTAGTCGACAACAGCTGATGATGTTAGGAAGATCCTAACGAAACGCATTCTAGGTAAATACTAGCAATAAATGGAGCATTGAGTATTAGTTTGACTCAAAATTGTATTATACAATGAAAATTTATGTCAAGAAGCTTTTTTTAGTTCTTCATTTAGAAACATGTTGTAGTAGCTGTCTTTAATTACTGCTAAAAGCAACAATGATTACCAAAATGCAGCTATGTGAGACATGATGGAGGCAGCTGCAGTGGCAATTGCAGTGGTAGTGCTGATGGTGGTGATAAAATATTTTGTTTGTTAATGACATTGTCAATTGCCAAGATTATATCAGCACCAACAATGAGCTGGAATTTCATCCCACAGACAATGGTGGTGATGATAGTAGGTAACAGTGACTGAACCAGTTATGAGAGTGATGTTGTGGCAGTTTTATATTGCATGTTACTAGTGGTAACAAGTAAGAGTGTGCTGATTGTGTAGCGCTGGCTGTAGTGGTTTCTTAATGTGTGATGGCATGGTAGCAGGTACCAATGGTGGTTTCTTATTGCATAATGGTAGTGATGGCAGATAACAGTGCTGGCACTGTAGAGGCTTCTTATTGTATGATATTAATGGTGCCAGATAATAATGGTGGTGATGGTTTGGTAAAGTGGTAGAGGTGTGGTGAAGGTAGTGATGGTGGTGTGGTGTTAGTAGTAATGGCGGCAGCAGCGTTGGTGGCAAAGGGTAACTGTGGCAGCAACAGCTAAAATGGTAGTAACTTCTTATGCGCTTTCGTACAATAATTTTATAAGGTAAAACTGAAAGAAAAATTCAGCATGTCAGTGCATTTGATTTGTTCTTAAGCAAAGAAAAGCACAGAATTGGTTTAAATGTAAATTTTTACCTTAGTGATATAAAATTAAAATGCATTACTTTTGCAGTAACTAATAACTAATTACCAACATAAGAAATATGGTAGTGCTTAAACAAAATGAAGAGGTCATATAGATTGTCATGACTTCATGTTATGCAGTAGCATTTTTCAAACAAGTGGCAAATCAACTTCTTCTGTGCGATAATATAATTTATCTACTTTGAATAAAAGCATGATAAAATATATACAGTTACAGGGAATTTGAATACAATAGATATAAATTCAACTGAACTGTTGTTAGATGTTGTAAGTACTTCCTTTGTAAGTACCTTAGTCTACATATGGCTAGTGTGGAAGAAGGATTAATTCCCATCAATTAACCTAATAATAGCGGTTTAACATGAAGCCTGGTACTTAAGTACTTACAATAGTAAGTCAACACAAAATATACCATGGTATATGAGAACATCTAGTGGTTTACTGGGAAAAAATGCGAGTACGTTGGAGAATTTAATGTCATGCCAGCATGTTGGCTATAGTAATGGTTAAGAGCAACTGGACGGAGACTGGAGATCTGTGATTCAAATTCCAGCAATGGCACTGAATTTTTCAGTCTGACTCTTACCTATACAAACCTTAGTCTACATATGGCTAGTGTAGAAGAAGGATTAACTTCCATCAATTAAGCTAATGCATATAACTATTTTGTCTCAACATTAACTTCATTTTTAAGTTTGAATTTATGAGTCACTATGTTTACACTCAAACTTCACTTACTTGTTGTTGTATAATTGAAACGTTTTCAAGATCATTCGATCTCATCCTCAGCTGTTTGGTGACTAGATGAACCTTCCTCTTCTTCCACTACTACGGAGCTCCGATCGCTCTGCCATCTGGTGTTAGGGGCACTAAGTTTTAATACTTCATTTAATGCCGGGATTTCAAAATTTATAACTTTATCACGGTTTTTGTTTATGAATATTTTTTCCCAAATATCCAATTCTAAGGGTGTACTTAGAGATTTTAACAGTTCAATTTTGTGGCCAATGTTGTGGTTTTCTGTCCAAAAATGGTGTGAAACTGCAGATTTTTCTGTTTGTTTCAACTTAATGTTCCTCTGGTGTTCTTTTTGCCTGGTTAACAAGTTTCGCTTAGTTTTTCCTATGTAGCTTTTTTCACAGGTTTCACAATTAATCTGATAAATTCCTGATTTCAAATTGTTGGAGATTGTATTTTTCAGTGGTTTATTTAGCAGGTTCCTCAGACTGAATTTGTTTTGGGGTGCTAGTTTTAAGTTTAGTCTTTTGAAGATTCGTTCAAATTTTCTAAAAGCCCATGGATGGTAGGTGAATTTTCTATATTGCCAATTTGTGTTATTAAGTGGTGTCAGAGTGGTATTTTTTGATCTTATCTTCAGTTTTTCTTTCCTCTTCATCATGTTCCTTATGATGGCTGGGTTGAATCCATTTAATACCGCTATGTCTTTTATCTGTTGTTGTTCTTTCAAAAATTCATCCTTACTCAGTGGGACGTTGTATAGCTGGTGAATTAGACTTCTAAAGGCAGCTAGTTGATGTGAAACTGGGTTGTATTCATTTTTCTTTATGTAATTATCTTTGTGTGTGGGCTTCCTGTATATTCCAAAATCTACACCATGACGATTTCTAGTTACCTTGTGGTCCAAAAACAATAAGAAATTTAAATAAGAAGCCTGTGGTATACCTAAAAGCCGACAAAGGTAATTCTATAGTAATTATGGAGACAGCAGACTATATTCAGAGAGTAAACCTTATGTTAGACAGTCCAGAATATGAAAAAATTCCAAAAAAATCCATTATCCAAAAGTATCACTTCTGTTAATAAAGCTTTATCAATTACACATTAAGTACATCTGAAAAATACAACTTAAAATCTTCCAACCCCACACTACCAAGGTTGTACTGTCTACCAAAAATCCACAAACAAGACAACAGCATGAGACCCATCATCAATGGCATCAATTCACCTACATACCACATAGCGAAATGGTTAGTAAGAAAATTAAAATCATATGACAAATTTCAAAGTTTGGGAATAAAAAACTCCTTAGAATTGATAAATCACCTACAGAAATACAACATCCCGGAAAATCACATACTTGTTTCTTTTGACGTTAAGGCACTTTTTACAAGCATTCCAGTAGAAAAAATACCTACATTCCTCAAAAAATGGCTAACCCAGACTACAACGGATCCCAGAGAAATAGATGACATTATCAATCTTACAGATTTATGCATAAGGAATAATTACTTCATGTTTAACCAAAAATTTTACAGACAATCAAAAGGATTAGCAATGGGGAGCCCACTTTCGCCTATTTTAGCAGTCCTATACATGAGCTATTTTGAAACACACATAGTAAAGGCCTTCCCACAGATTTATAAATTTTGGCAGAGATATGTTGATGATGTTTTTGCTATCATTCCGGAAAAACTTAGAGAAGATTCTCTAAAGTTACTAAACCTGCAAGATAATCACATCCAATTTACTATGGAAGTAGAAAGAGACAACACCTTACCCTTTTTGGAGCTCAAGGTAACTAGAAATCGTCATGGTGTAGATTTTGGAATATACAGGAAGCCCACACACATAGATAATTACATAAAGAAAAATGAATACAACCCAGTTTCACATCAACTAGCTGCCTTTAGAAGTCAAATTCACCGGCTATACAACGTCCCACTGAGTAAGGATGAATTTTTGAAAGAACAACAACAGATAAAAGACATAGCGGTATTAAATGGATTCAACCCAGCCATCATAAGGAACATGATGAAGAGGAAAGAAAAACTGAAGATAAGATCAAAAAATACCACTCTGACACCACTTAATAACACAAATTGGCAATATAGAAAATTCACCTACCATCCATGGACTTTTAGAAAATTTGAACGAATCTTCAAAAGACTAAACTTAAAACTAGCACCCCAAAATAAATTCAGTCTGAGGAACCTGCTAAATAAACCACTGAAAAATACAATCCCCAACAATTTGAAATCAGGAATTTATCAGATTAATTGTGAAACCTGTGAAAAAAGCTACATAGGAAAAACTAAGCGAAACTTGTTAACCAGGCAAAAAGAACACCAGAGGAACATTAAGTTGAAACAAACAGAAAAATCTGCAGTTTCACACCATTTTTGGACAGAAAACCACAACATTGGCCACAAAATTGAACTGTTAAAATCTTTAAGTACACCCTTAGAATTGGATATTTGGGAAAAAATATTCATAAACAAAAACCGTGATAAAGTTATAAATTTTGAAATCCCGGCATTAAATGAAGTATTAAAACTTAGTGCCCCTAACACCAGATGGCAGAGCGATCGGAGCTCCGTAGTAGTGGAAGAAGAGGAAGGTTCATCTAGTCACCAAACAGCTGAGGATGAGATCGAATGATCTTGAAAACGTTTCAATTATACAACAACAAGTAAGTGAAGACTGGGTGTAAACATAGTGACTCATAAATTCAAACTTAAATATGAAGAATACTTCACTGTTAATAATGCTTCTGCTTTTAATATTTATTAACTTCATTTATAAAAGTATGAAACTATTTACAAAATATAATCTATGATGATGATATAGATACCCATGGGTAACAAGACAGATGGGCTGTGGCACAAATTGAAATCAGCTGATTCTTGTAGTCTAGTCATGGCCCAATGAAGTAAAATTGCATTTGATTAGTACATCTCTATATTCTAAGCAAACAAAAAGAACTGCTTGTTAAATTTGCACATAGGATACAATTATTTTATAATGCTACACAATGTTAGCCAAGTTTCAGACCACCATTACTACATAACTCTAATTCATACCATAGCCTATCTCATTAGCCGTGCAGTATACCTGGTGATGTGGCTGCTCATTGACAATGTAGGTAAATTTTAGCAGAGAGAAGACAAACAACAGTATTATGATGAGACCACTTTTGAATTAATGTCAGCTTTGATAGAACTTTAAACTCTAAGCTAAATACAATGAGAAATATGTAGATCAGGATAGGAGTTTACAGAAGGGATTCAGCACACTGACCAGACTGATCCTCTGTACCTATGCATCAAGAGGAGCAGACCCGGAAAGAAGGATGATTGTTATATGCCAGCTTTAACATCTAAAGTCGTACTAGCGGTTTTTCTGTGAAATAATTTCTCAGCTGTAAAGATGTTGGGTAATTATTAACTTATATAAACAATTGGCAATGAAGCTATTCACTCTCTTCACTGCAGTATTTTGATGTTATTTTGGTATGTTGACTAACAGTTGGGCAATGAAGCAGGAGGTTTCCATCCATATCTTCTTTAAGTGTACTGAACAGAAAGGAGATTTCACTAAACCAATCCTGAATAAATGTTTATTGAGACAGTCATGCATTCATTATTGTATTCATCTTAAGTTTCTTTACATTGGGCTTTCTTAAATTCAAAACACACACGCAAGCATGCATGCATGCACACCACACACACACACACACACACACACACACACACACACACACACACACACACACACACACACACACACACACACACACACACACACACACACACACACACACACATACACCACACACACTTACATTCTTACTAATATTTCTAAACTCTAGAGAGGATGAGGAATTAATAGTGGCTAAAGAAAATTTCTCATCCTCCAGTCAGGAAACTAGGACCTGTAAATTTGGAAACTATACTCTGTTTCATATAATTTTGCCCCGCTGACATGTATCACTCCGCGTCCAACTACCTTCCCCCTCGTCCTAATTGGCTAATGCTTTCGCGCCATAGGCCATAGGCGGTGCCTTTCCATCACATTTAAACCTGCAGTAAACGTCATAATAATTGCCGGGAAGATAAATAAAATCATACAAAAAGGATATGAAGGCATGCAAAAATTAGCTTGCTAATTACTAAACCACAGAGGCAATCTTACATTCTACATTGTCAAGTGGGATTTGAGAATTAAAAGAGGAAAAAAATTGGGACAGAGGGAAAGATAGATAAGGAGAGGAAGGTTTCTCAGCAACCCTTTCTAACCATTTGTCAGTCTGAAGTTGGAGTAAATAATTTTCAGGAATAGTTCAAGCATATTATTTTTATTACATTCCCTACTTTTTATCATCATCATCATCACTACTCTAGCTGCCCATTTTTAAAATTACTTAGGCAAGTTTCTTTGCTAATTCAATTAATCCTTTAATGCTTGTTGTAGCCATATGGCAACATTAGGCTCAGCTTGAGAAATGTTTTAGTGCAGTTTTTTTTTTAAACAATTCAATAGAGAAAGGTGAATTTCCTCACTGTCTCAAAATAAGCATAGTGCAGCCCATGTATAAAAAAGGAGATGAACGTGATATAAACAACTATAGACCCATTACATTAACCTCTGAAATAGCAAAAATATTTGAAAAGGTAATATTAAACAGACTTTTATCATTTATGAACAAAAACAACATCATTCAAGGTTTCCAACATGGCTTCAGAAAAGGTCTGTCAACAATTACTGCTGTTGCAGAGTTTGTACACCAGGCTTCTATGAAGCATTTGATTGTGTCGATCATGATATTCTTATTAAAAAATTGGACAATTATGGTATAAGAGGAATACCCAAGAGCTTAATTACTTCTTACTTGAAAGGTAGAACACAATACACGCAAATTAATTACCAAAATGCAAACTATCAAAACATCTATTATTCCACTTGTAAAACTGTAAGATACGGGGTTCCTCAGGGTAGTGTTTCAGGACCAATTCTGTTCATTATGTATATAAATGATTTACCTACTACTCACAATGCAAGTATTATATCTTGCATTATATCTTTGCAAACAACCTCAAATGCAACATGGAAAAAACCACATCAATGCAAATTAGCCTGACAAACAAGACTCACTTTAACATCAATCTACAGATAGATAACTCTAGCGTAAAGGATGTAAGTGGCCATAAATTCCTAGGGCTTTATATGAACAATAAATTGACATGATGTAGTCACATTGATTATCTATGTAAAAAAATTAGTAAATCAATATTCCTAATTAGGCATTTTAAGCCAATCGGTGATACCAAACTACTAAAACGTATTTATTATGGTGTTATCTTTCCATACCTATCATATGGAATTGAAATATGGGGAAGTTGTCCAAGGGTTCATTCTAAGAAAAGGTGTATTAGGATAATTTTTAACTTAAAAAATACTGATTCTTGTGTAGATATTTTCAAACAAAACAAAATGTTCACACTATACTCACTATATGTATATAAAGCAATTCTTTTTGTTGTAAGTAAGGTAAATTTGAAGACTGCTGATGTACACAATTATAATACAAGATGCAGCAATGATTATTTTAGAGACTGTACTTCTAAACGATCTACTGATAGAGATGTTTTTATAATGGGACAGATTTTATTTTATAGACTGCCAACATCAATTAAAGTATTAAATGGTACGAAGCAATTTTAAAACAAATTAAAATACATTGTAATGGATAAATGTTTGTACAAAGTTGATGATCTGTAAATATGTTTTTATACTGTTTATATTTTGCTCTATATCCTATAATTGTAAACTTTTATATTGTAATTGGCAATGTCAGAAACTGCTTTACCGTCTATTGACAGAAAAATAAATAAAAATAAAAAAAAATGATTATAATATTGTACTTGCCTTTATCAGCTACACACAAAATTTTGAGGCTTTGGAATTGTAAATTTTATATTATTTTTACAATTTCATTGTAGTGTTTTTGTAGTATAAAAAGGCAAAATCCAAACAACTGCACTCAAATGATACCCTGACACCATCTACACGTGTCATCACACCAATTATTTCAGGCATATTTGACTGCAGTTGCTGAGATTCAAACTTACTTCATTCAGCTTTGAATGGATGGCCAGTCTATTACATATTGTTTTAACAACTGTGACTACTCAAATCAATTGCATTGAGACACAGCAACAAACTATATGAAAAACAGTATATGAATTATAGCAATAGTGGCGTAAGTAGCAAAAGAATTCATCCATTAAAAGGTTAATTTTAAGCCAGTTTTGCCAGTTTTTTAGGAAAAAATACTTATAATTTTACTTATTCTCTTTCAGGTACCTAACAGCATTAAAAAATGCTGCTCGTACAATACTGATGCTTACTTGCTTTATGAAGGCAATCCAAGGAGTTCACTCAAGTCCTTATAACAAAGGTAATACCTTAATTGTAATATACTGGGCTTAACCGAAAATAGGTGTGCAAAATGTGTCTTACCAGCAGAATCCAATAACATAACCCCATATTCCAGATGTGAATGAAATAAAGAAATATATACGTTGTGACTTGCTTGAGGAGGTAAAATGTTAACTAGTTGAAGTAATAAAAACAGTCTTGTTAAGTTTAGAGTAAACAGTCAAAATATGATTTTGCCAGGAGAGATTATCATCAATGTTAATACCTAAGAATTTTGTGTTTTGCACTCTAGATATATTTTCCTCTTTGTATGTCAAATTCAGTCCATTATAGATATTGCTCCTACCCAATGAAAATAATAAGTAATTTGTTTTATTAATATTTTGTGTAAGATTGTGACTATAAAAGTATTTTTTCAGACTTAGTAACATCTCCATTCATTTGCTAATTAACTGCTCTTCATTTTATGCTGAAACAAGTAAAGTGGTGTCGTCTGCATATAATGTGATAATAATGATAATAATAATAATAATAATAATAATAATGATGATGATGATGATGATGATGATGATGATGATGATGATGATGATGATGATGATGATGATGATGATGATGATGATGATGATGATGATGATGATGATGATGATGATGATGATGATGATGATGATGATGATGATGATGATGATGATGATGATGATGATGATGATGATGATGATAATAATAATAATAATAATAATAATAAATAATAATTAAGAAAAAAAGAGAACTTATAACTATACATTATTACATTAAATTAATTACACATACTTACATATCACATTTACTTGTTGCATGAAATCCTTGTACACTGTAAAAAGGATGCTTTATGAGCTATTTGTAAAGTCTCTCTTTATATATATGAATGTTTGAACACGTTATTTTTTATGGAAGTGCATTGTATAGTTTAATACTTATAACTCTGTAGTACTTGGAAGTCTTCTGTAGTCTGTGGTATGGCATATCAATTTTATTACTACTACGTGTATTGTGAGTATGTATATCACTCCTAACTTCATAGATATTCAAATTCTCTTTTATGCGAGTTAAGACAAGTTAAGACAAATTAACAACGGTTGGAATTTCTAATTATATCAGTGCCTTTGGTTGGTAGAGATGTTCAGGCAAGTCATTTATGTATAATAAGAAGAGTATGGGAACTAGAATTGAATCTTGAGGGACTCCATATTCATTAGTTTGTAAAAATGATAAATGTTGTTTTATGTAACGTTTACTATCAGTCGACCTAATTTCAATACTTTGTTTTTTGTCTAACAAATAAGATATTACCCAGTTATCTGCTATTCCTCTAATACTGTATGCTTCAAGTTTCTTTATTAATAACAGATGATCCACACAGTCAAAAGCTTTTGAAAGTTCAAGAAAAAGTTCTGTGACTTTCTCCTTGTTATTCAGTTTATTTATGATGATATTGTTTTGGTTATTGCATCTCTTGTGGACATATTTTTTTCAAAGCTATATGACCTATCACACAGTATTTTATGCTTCTTAATGAAACTTAATAATCTATTTAAAAATACTTTTTCAAAAACTTTGGATACTGCTGAGTAATTGTAATTGGCCAGTAATTATAATTTCTTTGGGATTGTCTTTTTTAAATACAGGTGTTACCTTACCCTTCTTTAGGCAAGAGGGGAACATACCTTCTGACATGAATGTGTTTATGATATCTACTAATGGCTGTGCTATACAGTGCTTACATATTTTCAGGATATTACTTGTTATACCATCAAATCCTGTAGATGTACTAGGATTTAATGAGTAAATTATTTTTATTATCTCTTGTGTATCAGTTGGATTTAAGAATAATGTATTAATATTATAAATTTTAGGTTGGTACTCCACTATGTTACTTCGTTTATTATTAACTGCCCTATTGTTAATATTTATGTAATAGTTATTGAACGCTTCTGCTATCTCTATTGGGTCTCTAAGTAGCTTACCATCTGATTCTATTTGCTTGCACTTGGTATGATTGAAAACTTTCCCTCATTATATATAGGCAATATTTGAAGGAATTTAGTAACAGTGTCGTCCAAGGCTATTAATTCTCGCTGGAACTCTTACAGCTCTTTCCTGCAGTAGAAATATTTGTATGAAATATCTTTTAGATAGAGGTCACCATAACATTGCTCCATATTGGAAAAGCAAGTGAAATAATACAAAGTATACAGTATGAACTGTTTGAAAAGGTACCATATTAATAAAAAATATGGACTAATTGAGTATGAAATGATTTACCTTAATATGGTTTAAAACAAGAGAGCATCATCAATACAAGTACTCAAAAACATTTCATTTAGGATTCTAGGTATTATTTGTCCACCATAAACAAAATTTAAGGTTCTACCGCTATAATTACTTCTATTTAGTGAAAAAGTAGATAGTTTGTCTTGTTCTCATTTGGATTGAATGTATAGATAAAAAGATGTGTTGACTTTTTAAAAGAATTGAAAATAATCCTGATTTGTACAAAATTGAATCGAGAATATATTGACACATTGCTTCACTCACCTGTTTATTCACAGGACATGTTTCAAGAGCTCTTGCTCTTATCCTCAGCTGATACTCGACTAGTGCAAGTTGTAGTGGTTTCTTCTTTCTCCGTATTGTCAATAGATGGCGTGATGTACTTGTCAAAGATGTCCGGTGGTGGAGTTTCAAAATTCATGACTCTATGACGATTTTTGTTAATGAAGATTTTTTCCCATACGGAAAGGTCTATGGGGTGATTAACGTATTTTATTAGAGATGTTTCCAAATTGATGTCATGTCTAGTGTTCAAAAAATGAAAAGCCACTGCTGATTTTTCTGTTTCACCATTTTTAATGTTTCTCATATGTTCTTTAGTTCTGATGTTAATATTTCTTTTTGTTTTTCCTATATAAATTTTAGGGCAAGTTTCACATTTGATCTCATAGATTCCTGGTTTTTCTTTGGTAGTGATTGAATTTTTGGGAGGGCCTTTTAACAAATTTCTGATATTAAACCTATTTTGAGGTGCAAGAGTTATGTTGTGTTTTGAGAAGATTTTTTGGAATTTGTTATAGGCTGATGGGTGGAAGGTGAATCGATGAGATCAAATGTGAAACTTGCCCTAAAATTTATATAGGAAAAACAAAAAGAAATATTAACATCAGAACTAAAGAACATATGAGAAACATTAAAAATGGTGAAACAGAAAAATCAGCAGTGGCTTTTCATTTTTTGAACACTAGACATGACATCAATTTGGAAACATCTCTAATAAAATACGTTAATCACCCCATAGACCTTTCCGTATGGGAAAAAATCTTCATTAACAAAAATCGTCATAGAGTCATGAATTTTGAAACTCCACCACTGGACATCTTTGACAAGTACATCACGCCATCTATTGACAATACGGAGAAAGAAGAAACCACTACAACTTGCACTAGTCGAGTATCAGCTGAGGATAAGAGCAAGAGCTCTTGAAACATGTCCTGTGAATAAACAGGTGAATGAAGCAATGTGTCAATATATTCTCGATTCAATTTTGTACTAGTTTGTGCTTCACTGTCCCTACGCTTCTTTCAAGTTTATACTTTAATCCTGATTTCTTCAAAACTGAAATTACATGTGATAAAAGTTGGATATTCCAGTATGATACACAGACTGAGCAACAATGTATGCACTAGGGTAGCCCGTAATTATTCAGAAAGAAAAAAGTGCACATAAGTAGATAAAAACTTAAGGCAATGATAATTTTTTTTCAATGTCTGCAGAATGATCTATACAACTGGAGTGCCTGAAGGTCAAATTGACTACAAAAATGATTTAAAGACCCTCCATGAACTTGTGTAAGGAAGACCTGACTTGTAGAAGAATTTTGGTCAAAAGCCCTTTTATCAGACTTGAGGTTATTTTATGTACCATAAATTTAGAGCAAAATTAACCAGTCTTTCATGCCCAACATAGAATAGGATGCTGAAAACCTCTGCTTTAAAGAGCATCCACAAATTAAAAAAATATATTAATAAGCTAAGTTTCTTCAGAGCATTTTATGTATTACTTAAAATATTTTCTGAAACTTCTATAAATGCTTATGTAATTTTAATAAGCATTTTTCTTAAATACAGGGGCATTACCTTTACCATTTGCATCTTTACTGCACAAAAGCAATGGAATTTGTCATTCAGAAGAGTGCAAGCAGGCTGGTAAGTATGAACTCATTTGAAGTTTTACTGTATTTTATTCATTCATACTCTGTTATCTTATTTATCTAAAGAAGCTTAAGCTAGTATTAAAATGTTTTTTAAATTTTCTATTTGTGTCCGAACTATAACATTTTTTACATATGTGTCAGTTCACACACAATTTTGAAATAACACATTAAATTTTTATTTTTATGTTATACTAGCGACTGTTCTGATACAAACTATGAATACATCTGCTGATCCTTGTGAAGATTTCTATGAATTTGCCTGTGGAGGCTGGGTTCACCAGCATCCTGTGCCAGCCACAGCTTCATTAATGAATCAGTTTAATGTTGTCATGGAAAAGGTGGAGTTGGAGATAAGAGGTAAGCTCATATCATTGATTTCTTCTTTTTATTACTATTTTTATTTATTTATAATTCCATTACAATAACTACAAGTATGCATTGAATATTTTTAACCCTATATAGATTTTGGGATATATTAAAAGGGCAAGGATAAGAGCAATATATCTACTAGTAATCATCAATACACCTAGCTTGAAGCCCGAGAACGTCTGGAATTAGAGTAACTTTCTGGAAGCTTCAATAAATCTGTATCACATAATTACCATTCGGTCTAATTCATAATTCACAATATTGTTTACACAGAATAATAACAAAAGAGGCTTTCAAAAACTTTGACCCTTATAATGTTAAGTTTCCCAACTATTTACACATAATAAAGGACACAGAAGACAGTGACGCTGACCATAGTTTTAACAGTTATGACAGGGTGCTTAAATATGTACAAATATTTAACACAGAATGATCTAGTAGACCAATATGATTAACTTGCTTCAATCTTTTAAAGATAATGATCATGAACATAAACATGGGTGTCAAACTGTTATGCATTTTGGGGAGAGAGGCAAGGTTTTACAATAAAATTGAGAATTATAAAATAGTTAAAGCAATTAAATAACAGATTTATAATCACATTATAGCATAGATGCTTTCAACTGCCTAAAAATGAATCCTAGATTAGTTGAGTCTTACCTTGCTGATTTCTAGCAAGTGTCAATCCATTCCTACTAACATGGGTGGCAGGTCATTAAGATATGAACTCATAAATGGGAAGTTTGCAGCTAATATTCTCAGACTCTCCTATCTGACCGAAACTTCTTTGTTTTCCTCAGACTTCATGTTAGAACCAGGTTTTGTTCCCAAAATATCATTTTATTTTATGTATCATCAGTGAACAATACTGATGCTATTATATATAGCGAGAGTTGGTGTTAAACACTACTAAAAAAGCAGTTCTTTCTGCTCATAAACCCATCTTTCACTGAATAAGATTAAGTTCCTGGCTTCTTCACAGAGACAGTGGATGACAAACAGTAATAGTACTTAGATAAATACAAGGAATTACAGTTTCAAGCTACACAAATCACAAAATTAATATCTGAGATCACTTAGGTATAGGTATAGTCACAAACTCTAAAAATGGATACAACCCATGCAACACAAAATATGAATATACATAGCATAAATACTAGAGGGAGAATGGACTTACACAAACCAGTGCTAGAATGACTTGTTTTCAGAAAGGAATATATTATGAATATCAGAAAATTCAATGCACTTCCAAAATACTTAACATTATAGTGTCTCAGTCAACTTATTGGATAATTTTTAATTATTGCATTACTTTGCAGCGTTAATTCCAATTTATTTTTTCAAGACCAACTTTCTTTATATAAAAATTTTAGGAGTATCTATCTCAATTGCAGTCATTTGGGTATCTCTATCACATACCACAAAATTTACAGTAATTCCACAAATATAATATAATGGCACATTTGCATTTTCCTGTATAGTAGAAGAATATATCCTGAAAAGAGAGAGTTCAGAAGAAAGTGGGATAATCTAAGTTACACAGAGAAAGCTATATATATAAATCTCCCACTTTAAATGTTTTTACAAAGTGAACAGAATCATTTGCAGTTTATACACAATAATTAAGGTGTTAACTGTACTAAATCTAAAATACACACAAAGCAGCCTAAGAACAATTTGGCTCTGTAATTAATATAAAACAATATAATTTTGTAATCAAAATGTGTAAATAAACTCATTCATACCCATATATAGACAATTAGTTGACATGTTTACAGCAGCGGACACAAGTTCAGAAACTAAACCAACATATTTTTCATAGCGTCAACATGAAAAATTCAATGCCATGGCCGGGATTTGAACCACAGATCTCCTGGTTTCTGACCAGTTGCTCTAACCCATTGAGCTACCATGGCCAACATGCCGTCCTAACATTAAATTTTCCATTTGACTTGTATATTTTCCCGGTAGACCACTAGGGGCTCTCGTGTTTGCCAAAAATGGTGTATCTCGAATGCGAGAGCCCCTAGTGGTCTACCAGGAAAATATACGAGTCAAATGGAGAATTTAATGGTAGGATGGCATGTTCGCCATGGTAGCTCAATGGGTTAGAGCGACTGGACGGAAACCAGGAGATCCTTGGTTCAAATCCTGGTGATGGCATTGAATTTTTCATGTTGACTGTATCTATCAAAGTCCTTAGCCTATATACATCTAGTGTTAAGAAATGATTAATTTCCATCAATTAACTAAAATAATACATTTGCTTTACTAAAGTCTCATGCCTTATTAATAAATGTTCAAATATATAACATTAAAAATTAAGAAAATATCATATGCTACAAAACTGAACTTTTAATTTCCCTCCAAACCATCATTCTTCTAAAATTTATTAATTCTAAAAGCAAAAGAACTATTAGTTTTCATTTTTAAATACAAAGTGCTAAATTTTATAACAATAACCAATAATTTGAATTAGATTTTGATGTTGCAAAATTAGGAAATATTCCTTGGAAATTATTTTTTTCATTAGTGCTTCTAATTATTGTAACAAGACCGCTAGAACACCCTGTACCAGCTGCGAACGGAAGGCAGGGGGGAGGACCGCGTTAGCCACACCTTCTCCTCGTTTGTCTTGTACTGGTGACAGGCTTGTGGTTAGGGGAAAACATGACTGGTCGTCTGTTTTCCTTCTACCTGTTTCTCGATTTTTCTGTTACCAGAACAATCGTGTAAACACCAGAAACCGGCGATATTCCTATAAAGAGGGTTACAGACAGTTCAGTCAGTGAGTTGTTGAGTTGGTTTTGGTAGTCAGTCAGTGAGTTGGTTTTGTCAGTGAGGAGACAGTCGCAGTTCTTGGTGTAAGAGTTAGTCAGTGACGTGTTAATGAACGAAAGGGTTGTGCAACGGAAGACTGTGCGTAACTGTGAATGTGTACCGGAGCTTACGTAACCGCGGGTACAAGGAAATTGTAACGGACGGACTGGTGAATTGTAACTGTGTGCAGCAAGTAATTTTATGTAATTGGCAAGTGTTAAACTGTAAGTCGGTGGAAATAAAGAACATTGTTGAGTGGTGTAATTGGACTTTTTATTCCACGAACCCACAAAGTCACACTGGCGTCAGGAGTGGGATATAACACAAAGTCACACTGGTGTCAGGAAGCGGGAAAACAACATCACCGAACATTACAACAATGGAGGCAGCATTAGAAAAGATTTTAGCGGAATTGAAACAAATGAAGACGGCCAAGGACAACATCACCGGGAAGATGGAAGAAATGAAGGCCGAACTAATCTCGGAAATGAAGACGGCAAATGAAAACCTCGTTGCAAAAATAGAAGCGGCAAACAACAACCTCATCGCCAAGTTGAAACAAACGAAGACGGCCAACGACAACATCACCGAGAAGATGGAAGAGATGAAGGCCGAGTTAACCACAGAAATGAGAGCAGCGAACGGCAGTCTGGCCACGGAAATGAAGGTGGCGAACGAGGCTCTCGCCGCAAAGTTTGAGGAACGTTTGGCCGGCGTGAGGGATGACGTCGCGAACCTGGGCAAACGGAAGGGTCAAGTAGACGACCGCCTTAACGATTTAGAGGAAAAGGCCGAAAACATCGCAAAACCCCTCACCCGCCTGACGGAGGAAAACCGGCCTTATGTGTGGACGGAGGACGCCGAAGACGCTTTCCAGCACCCGAAGGAGACCCTGTGCAGTGCTTCAATTTTGGGTTTCCCACAACCGGGTGGCGCCTTCATTGTGGACACCGACGCTAGCGACCATTACATTGGAGGTGTCCTATCGCAGATCCAGGACGGCCATGAGCGCACAAGAGTGGAAGAGAAGGAGCGTGCCGCAGCAGTCCGAGTAGTTGTGGCAGTGCCTGCTGAAGGCTGGGATAGCGCAGGCCTGAGGAGGGAGCAGCTGGCGGACGCAGACTTGGGGCCACTCTTGAGGGAAGTGGACGCAGGGACGAGACCAACCTGGGAGGACATCGCACCGAGGAGCGCCACCTACAAGTCGCACTGGGCAAAATGGGACTCGTTGAAGACGAGAGAGGGCATGCTGTTCCGGGTATGGGAGTCACCCGTTGGGAAGGCGCAGAGAGGACAGTTGGTACTTCCCCGGAGTAAGGTCCCGGAAATCTTGGAGGAAGTGCACGCCGGTACTTCAGGAGGACACCTGGGAGCGAACCGAATGATTCACAAACTACGGCAGCGCTACTTCTGGCTCAGACTCCGGGCAGATCCTGGTGGTACACCTGGACCGCCTCGCACGCTACGATGGGGCTGTTCGAGGACGAACAGCTTTGAGGAGGGAGCAGTGTAACAAGACCGCTAGAACACCCTGTACCAGCTGCGAACGGAAGGCAGGGGGGAGGACCGCGTTAGCCACACCTTCTCCTCGTTTGTCTTGTACTGGTGACAGGCTTGTGGTTAGGGGAAAACATGACTGGTCGTCTGTTTTCCTTCTACCTGTTTCTCGATTTTTCTGTTACCAGAACAATCGTGTAAACACCAGAAACCGGCGATATTCCTATAAAGAGGGTTACAGACAGTTCAGTCAGTGAGTTGTTGAGTTGGTTTTGGTAGTCAGTCAGTGAGTTGGTTTTGTCAGTGAGGAGACAGTCGCAGTTCTTGGTGTAAGAGTTAGTCAGTGACGTGTTAATGAACGAAAGGGTTGTGCAACGGAAGACTGTGCGTAACTGTGAATGTGTACCGGAGCTTACGTAACCGCGGGTACAAGGAAATTGTAACGGACGGACTGGTGAATTGTAACTGTGTGCAGCAAGTAATTTTATGTAATTGGCAAAAGTTAAACTGTAAGTCGGTGGAAATAAAGAACATTGTTGAGTGGTGTAATTGGACTTTTTATTCCACGAACCCACAAAGTCACACTGGCGTCAAGAGTGGGATATAACACAAAGTCACATTATTAATAAATGTTTTATTGCTGTATTTCTAAGTGCATGCCATTCAACATCTGGAATTAACAGAGTTTCAAATCTACCCATTTGCTTACACCAGTTACTCACTAATATATTTTTCAACTTCACAGGCATACTGGAAGAAAAACAAAAACCTTCAGATTTAAAAACTGTTCAAGCAGCAAAAGAATTATATCAAGCATGTATGGACACAGGTATGTTTAGAAAATAAGGACATATGCAGCTTTACATAGGTTCTAATTAAGAATTTCTCATAAAAACAAACAGCATTAGTCCAAAAATACTGCATTAGGAAGCTTGGAAGAACTACATGTTTTTGAAGAAGTGTCAGAAGTGAAACACATCACTCATATCATTCTAACACTTTCCTCACTTACCTTAATTTTGGCTTAACTGGTAGCACACTCCTAAAAAGTCAAGCAGTGCCTTATGATTAGGGGAGTCAGTATGCTGACCGTGCTAACCCCACCCTGCACTCTCAGTGGTATGTCACTGGAGGATGCAGCAGCCAGGCGAAAAGGAAGACACCCTAGGGATGAAGGATATACAGTATTTATAATTCTTAATTCAAGAAAAGTATTTATAATAAATATATTATTTTTTAAATTAAATTACTTTATAATAATACACTGAGTAAGTTTATTGAGAATTTTTATTTGCTTGGCTCTCAAATCCTAATATCGTACTTCATAAACAATCACCACCACCACCACCACCCCCATCCCCACTGCTGCCGCCATCATCATCATCATCATCATCATCATCATCATCATCATCATCATCATCATCATCATCATCATCATCATCATCATCATCATCATCATCATCATCATCATCATCGCGCTATGACTGAGTAGTTAGGCCGCTTGGCTCTCACCTAGGGGGCCCAGGCAACCACAAAGTGGGATTTGTAATCGACAACTGGCACTGGGGTGGGTTTCCTCCGGGTCCTCTGGTTTCCCCCACCATCATTCCACCAATTGCTTTGTGATTCCTCTCTTTATCATCCCAGGCATTATTTATTTATTTAACTTATTTATTTATTTTATTTATTTAACTTATTTATCCATTTATTCATTTATTTATTTTATAATTTAAATCCTTCAAGAATTCCTTACAATCCAGTAAAGATGCAATATGGATAAATTTAGGATTCAGATACTTCATCTTTATCTGCAGACATTTATCGATCATTTATTCAATTGTTCTCCTAGGTGAACTATCAGTAAAACCAAGTGTACAAACAAAAAGAAATCAAGAAATTCATCATCATTGTTACTGTTATTAATATTTATTACAAGCTGCTTTTACTATTTTTATCTCTAAGCTAATGAAAAAATGTGCAATATTTTCAGAACACCAGGAAAAGGAGGGTTTGAAACCATTATCAAACCTTTTGCAAGAGCTTGGTGATTGGCCCATGGCTACAAATAACTGGGATGAACAACAATTCAAATGGTCACTAATTGCAGCTGAAATGAAACGCAGACTGATCATATCTGCATTTATATCTGTATCAGTTTATTTAGATCAGAAAAACTCAAACCAGAGTGTGATCATAGTGAGTAAGCCACTAATACACGTAAATCTATAAAAATGTTAATAACATTATTTTCATTAAAAATATAGTAATGTCCAACTTGTAAATTTATCCTCACAGTATTGTTAACCTTAGATTGGAAATGCCTGCATAAATTATGACGGTAAATGGGCAGTTTATGATAAGTAATGCTCGAAGGTACTAGTGTGAAGCATGTCATAGAAATTTTAATTGAATTTAACATTGGATGTGTAATTTCACAGCATAGTTCCAAGAATTTTTGGCTAAACATTTACCTGCACAATAGTTTGGAATAGTGTTGAGCATCTGTATGTGCTTAGGCTTTTATGGCCAGTGTCCATTTGAAGTACAATTTATTCCAAGCTTTTAGGCTGTGACTGAAAAATAGAAATTGCTCCTGGCATTTTGCATCATTGTGGATCCTCTGATGATGCTAAACAGATTTTAGCAAAACATCAGGAACAATTCCTATTTTTCGAACAGGTCTACAACACAAAAGAAACTTTACTTCAAAAAAGTATTCCCTAGGTCTTAAAGTCCAGTGGAGTTTTCTAGGGGCTTCTATGGAAAAGAAATATATTGCACCCTGTGGAACTTAAAACATGTTTTATGAAGTAAGGTCTCACCAAGTAATTGCCAAAACTACACCACAAATATTGTTGATTATGTGGTTGTAGGTGAAGTACAGATGGGAATTCTGCCATTCATGGGATGGATATTATAATGCCCTAAAAATATCATAAAATGCATGGGTTCTATCAAACAGCATGTCTATTTTTATTATAATATGATCTTCTATAAATGAATTAATCTCCTATAATATCAAACCTACAAGATAGATACCATGTATACGAAGTTGTACAAAATTTAACATTACTTCTTGTAATACATTAATTTATTTCAGTACTAGTAATTAAATTATTATAATTTTCTTTTACTCTTTTTAATTTGAAAATATATAAAAATTAATGTCATAATGGGCAGATTAATAAATAAATAAATAAATAAATGAATGAATGAATGAATGAATGAATGAATGAATGAATGAATGAATGAATAAATGAATAAATAAATAAATAAATAAATAAATAAACAAATAAATAAATAAACAAATAAATAAACAAATAAATAAATAAATAAATAAATAAATAAATAAATAAATAAATAAATAAATAAATAAATAAATAAATAAATAAATAAATAAATAAATAAATAAATAAATAAATAAATAAATAAATAAATAAATAAATAAATAAATAAATAAATAAATAAATAAATAAATAAATAAATAAATAAATAAATAAATAAATAAATAAATAAATAAATAAATAAATAAATAAATAAATAAATAAATAAATAAATAAATAAATAAATAAATAAATAAATAAATAAATAAATAAATAAATAAATAAATAAATAAATAAATAAATAAATAAATAAATAAATAAATAAATAAATAAATAAATAAATAAATAAATAAATAAATAAATAAATAAATAAATAAATAAATAAATAAATAAATAAATAAATAAATAAATAAATAAATAAATAAATAAATAAATAAATAAATAAATAAATAAATAAATAAATAAATAAATAAATAAAGGCCCTGATGTTCTCAAACATTTGATTGTGTTAATTTTAAGTTAAACTTTTTTTCCCATTTAAACAGTTTTATTCCATAAAGAAAGCTCATTCTACAAATAGATGTAATAGTAATTGATCATAGAGTTTTGTTACTTGAAATGAAGACTCTCAATAAATATTTTTATTGTATGTACAAATCTATTCAACATATTATTCCACAGTAACTTTGGATTACTGTATTTCCGTAGTTTGAATAATATAAAATGCAACAAATTTGTTTTACAGATTGATCAAACCTCCTTAGGATTGCCACGCTCAATGTTAACAGAACCATCCACATATAATGTTCAACTGGAAGCTTATCGTCAATGGATAGAAAATTCTGCTCATGAAGTTATGAGGTTCCGTAGAGTTGAGGTGTCAGATTCAAGGACAACTTTTGATTCCTATGACGTGGTTGAATTTGAAATTGAATTGGCCAGTGTAAGTATCCAGATAAAAAGTAGAGGCAGAACTTATGTCCTTATTAAAGAGAGATTATAAATTCAAAGCTATATACTGGATGGAAGTGAAGTTATTACATTAATTTAATCAAGTTATAGATTTCATTATTTGATACACATTTTGTAACTTCCTTTGGATATATTTTAAGTTTTAAGAACATAGAAGAGACATGCTGACAACATAGCAGGGTTTGCTGATTCATGTTAATAGGGGTTCACTTTCAAAACCTTGCAAAATGTTCCACTTCTGCTTTCACAGCCACATGTATCTCAAAAGAATAAATAAGTAAATAAATGAACGAACAAACAAATGAATGAATATATGATTCTCCTAATAACAGCATCTAAATCTCCTGACACATTTTGAAACCTAAGCTCACAACCTCTGGATAGTTTTACCAGCTTGTAATATCGTTCAACACTGAACATAAATATGTTTGCAAAAAATACTGCTGAAATAAAATCAACCAAACCATCTTTCTGACATGTAAACACAAAACAACTACATCATTAGGTTCTTATTGGATGACAAAGGCAGTTCTTTCATTTTAAATTATTCTAGTACAGGCCAGTAGCACGCCATTGTAGCCGTCATTTAACCAAAACATTATATCACCCTTTCATCCTTTGTTTGGATTTAGAGAAGACTAAACTGCTAATCACTCTTTCACTCTTTAGAAAAACAAGAGAAGTGAGGAAAACTATATTACTATTACTAAACAAATAAAAATATTTGTAAAAGATGATGGAAGCAAGATGCTTTTGAAATCGATATTATAAAGAAGAAGGAAGTATTAACATCAACGTCTTAAGTTAAGTGAAGATTCTTTTACAGATATTTTTATTTGTTTAATATTTGTTGCTTCACTGTGACTAGCTTCATTTTCAGTGTAAACTATATTGTGTTTACATCCAGAAGCCGGTTCAGATTACTTGATCTACCTCTTTGCAATGATGCTGACTGAGTTCTACAGCCACATTATATCACTATAAAAGATATCGAGATTTAACTGTATTGGAACACCACAGTGAAGCGAAAAATTATTAAATTTTAGATGAGTCGTATTTTTTACACATCAGCTTCACTTTCGTACCTATTTTGAGGACATGTTTCGCAAATCATCGTTTGCATCTACGGCTCTTATGGGACTAAACAACTTATACGACTCATCTAAAATTTAATAATAGGCCTATAATGTTATCATTAAGAACTAAAATAACTAAAGCTGTTGGTGTAGTAGTTTAATAATGGTATATTTAAACTGTTCCATTTGATAAATTAACCAAATTCCCCAGAATATGCTCCTCTTTACATCAAATTATCCATGTTGTAAAATTTACAACATGCGCCTGCTCATGTAATAGAAATAAGCACACCTGCCGGAAGGTTAAAGATATAATTTATGTCTTTAAATATAGAGAAGCTAATAATTGTTTCATTAAAATTTCAGATCACTTCTAATAATGAAGATAGAAGAAATGGTTACAGAATGTATAACCCAATGACTCTGAGAGAACTCCAAGCTATGAGTGATATAGTTCATATCCAAAACTCATATTCTAAAGTAAGTAATCCGCTATGAAGAAAACACTGACCATATAAAAATAAATGAATAAATTAATTATGAGGGCAGTTCATCAGGTACCTGTGTTAGGAGTAAGATGCCAGTTTTTTCAAGCACAAATTATTTATTTCTCAACATAATCCCCTTTTAGGGATATACACTTCTGCCACGCTTCTACCATTTTTTAACTCCTCAAAAAAATAAGAACTGTAAGAACTGTCAAGCTCTGCTGCACATGCCTCTGTCTCCATGATGACCACCTTATTTGATCTAAATTTTGTTTCTATGAGCCATTTCTTCATGTCTGGGAAAAGGAAGAAATTGCAGGATGCCAGGTCAGGAGAATATGGAGGCTGAAGCAGCAATTCATAATGCAATACATGCAGTTTGGCAGCAGCAACTCTGGATGAATGTGCTGGTGCATTATCGTGGTGAAATAGAACTTTCTTCATTGCCATATGGGGCTGTCTCTTAATTGGGCTAATAGCCAGTAATCGTTTTTGCTTATTCCAAGAAGTCAATGAGGAGGACACCCTTCACATCCCAAAAAGTTGTCAACATAACTTTTTTGACCGATGGGACCATTTTTGCCTTCTTTGGAGCAGATTCTTTGGAGACAACCCAATGTTTTGATTGTTGCTAAGTTTTCAAAGAATAATGATGAATCTACGTCTAAGTGACAGTGACAACTTGATGCAAAAAGTCCTTCTGATTTCGCTTAAACAGCTCCAAACACAGCCTCGAAGTTGAAAGTCACTTATCCACTGTGAGCAAACATGGCACCCATTAGGCCGACAGCTTTCTTATCTCCAACTTATCATGTAAAATATGAATTGCCATCTCTATTGATACACCTATGGCCTCTGCTACTTTTCAAACATTCAGATCATGGACTTTCTCAATGAGTTCCTTGATAAACACATCTACAGGGTGTTCTGGGCACTCCTTGTCAAAAATGGATCTTTGATCATGTTTAAATTCATTATACCAATATCTAACTGTTGTCATAGAAGGCGAAAGGTCTCCAGAAACAGCATCCAATTTCACTTTCATCTCCTCGCAAGTTTTCCCATGTGAAAGTAAAAAGTGAGTTACTGAACAATACTGCACTTTTTCCATTTTAGCAAAAATATGTTGAATAATTTATTGAAATAACTGTAAAAACCAAACTAACCTAGGAATCAACACCAAATCTGTTTTGACAAAGTATAACAAATGACAGTAAATAATGATAATACAAACCTCTCTTAGCAACATCATATATTTTGAAACATGGGTATTTATTGAACTACTCTTAGTAGTTTTCCGTATGGGAAAAAATCTTCATTAACAAAAATCGTCATAGAGTCATGAATTTTGAAACTCCACCACCGGACATCTTTGAAAGGTACATCACGCCATCTATTGACAATACGGAGAAAGAAGAAACCACTACAACTTGCACTAGTCGAGTATCAGCTGAGGATAGGAGCAAGAGCTCTTGAAACATGTCCTGTGAATAAACAGTGTGAGTGAAGCAATGTGTCAATATATTCTCGATTCACTTTTGTACTACTCTTAGTGTACTTATTTTGGATCTTTATAAAATTAGTGCATACTAATGTATGTCTTCCCATGAAAACCATGTATGGCAAAGCATTTATACAAGGGGGGAAGTTGCAAGTTTGAACCCTTCCAAACATCCAGTTTAATTGCTTCTGTTTCCTTTACATCCCTCTCAATTTCATTGGCTTAGTTTTGTCTTTCTTTGATGCCATCTTCATACACATGGGTTTCTGGTGGGTTAAAGAATAGTCTGATGTCTTCAATGAAATATATGTGTGCTGTTATATAGGTATATCTTCTTCTTGTGTACTTGTAGAATGATATGGCTCTCTTGAGGTATCTAGCTTTGACAATTTCCAACTTCTTGAAGTTTTCCACTGTTAGGTGATTCCATTTTATCTGAATTCGGTATGTAACCATTAATGCAAACATGAGTTGGACTTCTTGAAGGTCTCCTCTTGTTTGGGCAATATCTTTTGACAATGATATGCTCTCATTTATTGCCACATAATTGACAATGAGTTTCGATTTTATTGTTTCCAGCTCATAAATTGTCCTGCCCAGTATGTTTTCCAGCTTGTGGCAGAGTAACTTTCTGTCTATGCTATCAAATGCTTTTGAATAACTTATAAATAGGGGGTGGATTTTGCCCTATTTTCCTATTTTACCTATTTTCCTATACTTGTAATTGATAATTTATGTACATATACATTAGAATTAGTTTTTCTTTTTCTTTCTTTTAAATTTCTTTTATGTATAACTTGACGACTCACCAGTTTACCAGCTAGGCTGACAATGTAAACGTTATGTGACAATAAAGATTCTATTCTATTCTATTTTATTCCTGTGTTCAGAAACGTAGGCTTTTAAGTTATGAGCATGTTTCGTACAAATATTAGCCTAATTTCTTAGTTTTATTAGTGCCTACAAATGTCTATTTCATAGTTTGTGCCTATTCTGCTTATTAGTGCCTAAAACTGCCTTCTTGGCCAATTTCTTCTGCTTTTAATTTGTAACAACAGCTTTTGAATTTGTTGGTCTCAACGTGAAGTTTTTGGGGAAGAGAAATTTTTTACTGCTGCACATTGAATACACAAAAAGAGGTTTAGCCAGGTAGGTATCTGCCCTACAGGCGTGTCACAATGCGCTAATGACGTCATGAAAAAATCTTAGAATTCGCACAAATGCCACTAAATGGTATTTCAGTGGATTGACAACTAACCACTCTTTATGTGGGGAATGGAAAGCCCATTCTGTAAACAGTGTTTCACATAGATCAGTTTCCTACACAAATATGTCAAAAGAGAGAAGCAACAGAAATGAACCTCTTAAACAGTGGATAAATGGTGATCCATCGTTCAGCACAGATGGGAAAGTAATTTTTTGTCAGCCTTGTGTGAAACAGGTGAGTTTAATCATTAATGTTTGTATTAATACTATATTATCCTTGTTTCAAAAACCTTGTAAAGATCAGCCCCTGTAGCAACATTATGCCGAACACAAATTAATTTGTTGAGGAGAGCAGAAATAAAAGAAACTGACTGTTTTCAGTTTTCCAAAGTAAAGCACAAATTTGCCTAAAGTGAAAACTTTCTTAATCTCATTAAATGACTTTACATTGAGATTTAGCTTAAAACATGTCTGAGTAGTTTAACAAGCCTGTCTAATGCATTTCATCTTGATTAGAATACTATTTATTTGAAACTTATAGGTATATCTTTGCAAACGCAGTGTATTGGGTTTCACAATTTTGTTACGAGTATTATCTTTTGGCAATTTCAGTGCAGTAGCATGATATTTTTGTGCTGGTGTAAAGGTTTACTTTTTGAGCTCATTTATTATATGCTGTAAAAATTACAAAGCAATTCATAGCATTGCCAAAAAAACATAAATACAAAATACAAAAGAAAACAGAAATACAAAAGAAAAAATTTTTACATTGCACAGTATATTGTCTAATAGTAATACTTGGGGGAGTGATTACTAATTAAATTATTGATTGTGTCAATTGTTAAAAATCATATCAGATCACAATCAGTACCACTGGTAAGCCGGAATTTACTCCTGTAAGATTTCTTTTACATGTGTGTAAATCTACTGACATTAACCTGTTGTTTTACCCAATCTTAAATCACCACTCTGGGACTCTGTTCAGGTTACAACTTAAACTTTTAAGGCCAGTGCTTAATTAGCTAGGCTTCACAGACTAAGATTATATATATAAAAATTGTAATTTTGTCATGTTACGTTTTTCTACATGTATTTCAAGGAATCATGAAATCGACTACTTGGAGACTTCCGGTGTAGTTTCCAACATTGAAAATGAAACTACAGGCCAATAAATCTTAATGGTTTGTGTAAAATTTTACAGAAGTATCTTTTTAAAAGTTAGTACGAGAATTCTTTTCACGATGCCGTAATTGCTGTAATTTTTTCTGAATGAACAGGAAATGCTCACTAAAAAGCTGTGCTTTATTATTTGTGTTTAGTCGACAATGGGGCATTTAGGGTTTTTATTACAAAAACTAGAATTCTTTGTATCTTTCTGACACATCGTGACATCATTTTAAGTGATATTAAGATTGCTGCGATGAACCTTTGAATTTCTTATCTTTCCAACAATCGTTCTTTCCAATAATCGTTTCTATTAAGGAGACACATCTGTGCAAATCGGCCCAAAACTTACAATTCAAAATTTGATTTTTTTTTTTGTCTTAAAATTAATATAGACATAATTCAATAATATAACTTTTTTTTTCTTTCTAGCGGCACTACAGAAAACATCACATAACTATTTAAATAAACCTACACCTGGTATTGTAGCTGCTATTACGTAATTTTAACCTCAGATTTCTCAGATTCCACATTTTCTACTTTTTCCTAGCTTCAAAATGTTCCACAGGATGCAGTTTCCTATTAATCTGTATAAAAGTCTAAACATGCCTGTAAGGGAAACTGCATATTGAGTGTACCCATTTACATTTGTTGTGTTTTTGTTATTTTTATTGAAATGGATTATAATGCTTACTTTATTTCATTGCTATGTCAATAATGTATTAATTCTACTATGGTCGCATAACCTTAGTTGTTGCAAAGCGACCTTAAATTAATGAAATAAAAAAAATGCTTACTTCTTACTGAAAATGTTTAGGAAACTAAAAATTGTTAAATAGGCATAATTTATTTTCTTCCTTTTGTTTATATGGTGAAGACAAATATTTCACATAGGTATAGGTCATTAATTGGTTAAAATGGGTGCAGAAAATATTACCCCAAGGATTAATTTTTAAAATTACAATATGTGGGATATTTCGAAAATCGCCTGTAATTTAGACATAAACTACTAATGCCTCAGAAACTATTGTAACTAGAAAGCTGAAACTTGGTATTACTCCATTCTTGATCGATCACAAAAATAAATGGTATAAATTTGAAACAAATCTAACAAAAATATTAGAAGCAGAAGCATTATTAACAGTGAAGTATTCTTCATATTTAAATTTGAATTTATGAGTCACTATGTTTACACTCAGTCTTCAGTAAGTGAAGACTGAGTGTAAACATAGTGACTATAAATTCAAATTTAAATCTAACAAAATCTTCGGATATTTCAATTTTCACCCTTAAGCCCCCACCAAATCCATGGTTTTGTTTTTTGACATAGTTAATTACTTCACACCTTTCTGAACATTATGGTTCTTACTTAGTGAAGTGGATTTATAATTATTTTAATTATATGATAATATCTGTTATTTTAATTTGCTGTGGAGCCATTTATAAAATTTGGAATAAATGTAGAACTATTTTGCCTAGGAAACCACAAAATAGTATGTGTTTAGTGAATTTGTTGCAGCATATGTTGCAATGATTGTCATTTTGTTATAGTGCATTTATAGTGCATTTTAAGAGCCATTTTACTAAAATTGTGTATTTCCAAGTATTTACTTAGCAAAATTTTAGTACCTATTTAAGTGCCTGTTTTGCCCCTTTTTGGTGCCTTTTTGCCTGCCTATTTCACACAGGCAGTGTGAAATAGTGCCTATAAATCTGCTCCCTACTTATAAATATTGTGTAAAAGGGATGTTTGGCTGTGGCATGTTTCTTGATATCTCCAACAAGATTTCCTGCACAGCATACAGGATCGTTTTGCTTGGAGTCAACCTGAACTGATTCATAGTCTATGTTCAATGCACTCTTGGAGAATAGATTGAACATCATGTTCTCCAATGCAATTCCCCTGTAATTGTTTAAGTCATCTTTCCTGCCTTTACCTTTGTAGAGTACCATTATGTTCTCAATTGCTGTGGGATTGTGCTGTTTGTGAGCTCTTCTCTAACTGATATCTGTTTTAGCAACTGCAGTGCACAGAGCAAGTGAGTTGGTGACTCCTGGCTTGCCTTAGAAATACAATTATTGAAAATTGAAAAGGCTTATACAACTTTTAATGCTTTTTGTTTTCATTATCGTGTTTCAAATTTTCAGGTAACAGACATTTGCATAAATCCTTTCATGGAAGTGTTGAAAACAGTGTTGTTGTACAAATTAAGTTAATTGGGAGTCGATTAATAACACAAAACAACACTCACTCAGTCGATGTCCGGCTGAAGATAGAGGGAAGGCCTCAGAAACCGGTTCCGGGAAAATTTAAAAGTGAGTGTTGTTTTGTGTTATTAATCGACTCCCAATTAACTTAAGACATTTGCATGTTTCCTTACATCATGGTCCTACCACATTTATGTAACTCTAAGGATAAATGCAGTAGACTCTGTGTACTTATGCATTATATTGATTTAATTTAATTTCATGGATTATTGATGAATTTGATGGACAAGTTAAATTGCTTAAGTATGTTATACATTATAGATTCAATGGTTAGACTTCCTTCAAGACGTGCTTTCTGAGGCAGGTGTACAGCTTACTCTTGATGAAAACGTAATTGTGAAAGAGGTGAAATATATAACAGATCTTCTCCAGCTCTTGGATAAAACATCTCCTCGAGTTATTGGTAAGTAATAAATTATAAAATAAATCACTCTAACCAAAAAGAACAATTATTTCTTTAAATTTTTTTTTAAAATAATTAATTCTTGTTTATTTTTTCAGTAGAACTGAAACAGTAATTTAGTTTTAAATTATTGTTTTCAAAGATTTCAGATATATATTTAATTTAATTTGTCTCACTTTTTTATTTACTTTCAGGTATACTTAATATTTTATGTAGTTTTTTTATGTTGTGGAATTTAACACACTATATGGTACACCTCTGCAGATTATAAACAACTAAGCTTTAGAACATTATTTTAATAAAGTAAACAAGCAATTATTATACATAGATAGATAATTTATTCATCATCTATGATTTTACAATATACATAAATGGGAAAGAGAATTTAACTCAAGATGACTTGAATGCAGTGAAATAACAGTGAGAAAAACAAAGTTAAAATTCCAACAGCATAAACTCTATCGCAGATAATAAAATCTATTACGTTACATCCTCTTTAAAGACACATAGATATTTGTTGTAAGAGTTTAGTCACAATAGGTTGTTATTAAGTTTACTGGACATTAAAGCATGGTCTATGATTCACCTTCCCCAGATTATCCTTTAACTATTACTGAAGTTTCAAAATTCAACTGAGCAATACCATCCTTAAATATATGCTTAGTATCATAAACATGTATATATTGACTTCTAAACTCATTAGTGCTTATAAAATTTTAAGGCTTAATTTTAAGCCATAAATTTGCAATATTTTAACCTCCTACCAGAACATCTCTAGTAATTTGACCAGAGAATCTATATAAAATGTATTTTAAGAATAAAGAATTTCAATTTTGCATAAATAAAAATAATATCATAAATAAATGTAGTTTGGACTTTTATCACTACTACTTTTATAAGTTTCATATTGGCTTTATTGTAGCTAACTACCTTATGTGGAGGGTAGTTAAGACAACCAGCACTGCATCCACTCAAAAAATGAGAGACCTGGTATTTCATTTTGATAAAGTTTACAGTGGCACAAAAGAAATGCTTCCAAGGTAAGAAAATTCTTTGTGGACATCTAATTTTTCTTAAAAAAATCACATATCACTTAGAACAGTTTCACCTTATTATACACATACCATCCTTTCGTATTAACTCTAAAATATTTCAGATAGAGAAAGAGATGATAAACCTAACATTCATAAAGCTGTGCTCTTCAATCTGAAGTATGTGTGAGAGAGAGAGAGAGAGAGAGAGAGAGAGAGAGAGAGAGAGAGAGAGAGAGAGAGAGAGAGAGAGAGAGAGAGAGAGAGAGAGAGAGAGAGAGAGAGAGAGAGAGAGAGAGAGAGAGAGAGAGAGAGAGAGAGAGAGAGAGAGTCCTATAATTTCATGAAAATAAGTGTCTAATTAAAGTATTACATTCTTTGCTTCATTTTAAGTGTTTAGTGTATCTCACAACAATTATGACCCAAGAGATAAATGAATTTTGATGAAATGATCTATACATGAGTCAAAAGTGCCTGACACTACCCAGTATATAACTTTTCTATCATTTAAACATAGAAATGTAGAATTACATATCTCAAGCAAGCATACACTAGGTCTAGTTTTGAAAGTCTTAAGTATTCTGATTAAAATGGAAAAGAGAATTGCAGAATGTTATGACATATTAGTCATGCAGCACTTGGTCACTCTATCTATTCACTTTTCACTTAAGTACATGACTTTTAACATTATTGCATGTCTGATATTTGAAATCTGTTGCCTAATATACGTATCATCAAAAATTTTAGCACCTGGAATTTTCAAATGATAAACTAAGGCGCCAGTCACTTACTCTTTTGTAATGCTTCTAATCCTCCTCACATCCTGGCTCTTGGTTGTGCTGCAGCAGTAAGTAGTTAACTCAATGTGTGCAGAAAGTTGATCACCTGACACTGCTACACACCAGGCTATATCACTATCAGTTATATATTTCTGCAGTTTTCTAAAGGCTCTATGTCCTACATTTTACCATCACTATCATGAACAATAAACAATGAAAAGGCACTCGTATAAAATGTTTCTCTTCACTTAGAAAACTTCTGTGAAACACATAGCAGTTTCACTATTTGCAATAAGTAACTGAGTATCCTTACTGACCAAGTAGGTAAATAATGACTTTTTTCCATTACTTAATGAGGATGAGAGGCATGAGATCCAAGACAATATTTATAATCCTTGCTGGTATGGCTCATCAGCTAGTTCCAAAGAATTTTTCACATGCCAAACTGTTTGGCAATAACTATGCACATACAGCAAAATCACTGATATTTAACTGATGCTTGGAAGAATTTAATAACAGTGACATCCAAATTAATTAATAAAACATTTGTAGTCAGTTCTTTTTCACGCTACATCACTTTTTAATTTAATTTTTGTGGGACTTGTTTCAGAAGCCACTGTTGCTTTACAACCTCACAATAGTAATAGACATTAAATATATTATATTAAATAAATACCTATATTAAATTAAATATATATAGTTTTTATAACTGTTTTATAACTTTATAGTTATAAGTACTTGATGTGTCCTATATCATGTACTATGATCAAAAGGATGACTAAATACTACCACTACCACTACTACTACTACTATATATTCCTCCTCTCAAGCATGCAGTACCTTCTCTCTCCTCTTTATTTGTCATGTCTATGTACTTTTCCCTTCCCCAAGTCCCCTTCATTGGTAATATAAAAAACTAAAGACCTCTTCTCAGCTATTTCACTAAATATTTTCTGCACTTCTATGCCTTAGAATCTTTTTATTGCAGTTTTCAGGAAATTGTTTACATTACTTTCTCTTTTTCTCCACATTTTCCCCAATCCACTGCTCTCTAGGTTATTTATAAGACATTCTACCCATCCCTTGTTCTTTAAACTTTTTTCTTGATAAATTAAACATTTGAAAGTAATGAGTCGGTAAGTCAAACAAAATAATTTGTTTGAATTACCGACTCATTACCTTCAAATGTTAAATTCATCACTGTTTCTAACCTTTTGCTTCAAATAAAATTAAACATTGTTTTAACAAATTCCTTTCTTCCAGAATCAATATTCTATACCAGAGTTTCAATGCTCTTATTGTTAATATGTAATGTAGTCATCATCATCGCCATCATCATCATCATCATCATCATCATCATCATCATCATCATCATCATCATCATCATCATCATCATCATCATCTCATCGTTACTGTTGCTGTTGTCGATCATATATTTGCATATTTATATATACTATTAATATGTATGTTCCTGCATCGTGGCGTAGTGGGCTAGAACATTGTGCTTTGGTTCTCTGTGCCCAGAATGCTCATGGGATAGATTCCACCCTAGCAGGAGTAGATTTTAAATCCTGGGTAAAGGACTGGTGCCCACTTCAGCATTGTGTGAAAATTGAGGAGCTACACTAGGTAGCGAACCCTGGTCTAGAAAACCAACTTTCTGGCTGGGTAGCCCAAAATGCTGACCATATATCTTCCCCTTATCAGTTGGATTATCACCCCACCTCTGCCTTGCATAAGGCCACACCGTGGCTTAGTGGTTAGACTGCTTGGCTCTCACCAAGGCGGCCCGGGTTCGATCCCAGGCGACCGCAAAGTGAGATTTGTGGTGGACAACACGGCATTGGGGCGGGTTTTCTGCGGGACCTCCGGTTTCCCCCGCCATCTCATTCCACCGGTGCTCCATCTTCATCTCATATATCATCAGTGTCACCACCTGCGATGCCGTATGTAGTAAAAGCGGGCGTTAAACACTACACATTTCATTTTTCTGCCTTGCATATGTGGAGGTACCCAAGCTTGTGCATTTTCCTTATGCTCACAATCTGATTAGAAATATTTTTTTCCCTTGTGACAACTAGTTTATTGGCTTGAAGTTATTTCACCATCATAAATCTAGAAGATAGAACCACAGGCTTTACTTCCTTCTAAAGGAAGCCATGCTAAGCATTTTTACAATCAACATAATCTGTCTTACACTTGGTAAGATAGGAAATTTACAGTCAACAAAAGCACACACACACATGTATACTCTCCCTCTATTATCTCTTTCTCTCTTTCATTCTCTACCTCCCTCTGTAGAATACATATTAAGTGGCAGAGAAAGCATAAAGACTTTTATCAATCTTGGTAGATCTGGACAAGTTTTTACTAGTGGATTCTTAATAACAATTTTTTCGTGAAATTCAATACCTCCTCTACCCTCTTATAGGTAAGCAGAAGAGAGAGTAAACTCATTTAAAGGGCTAAGTTACTAATGGAGTATAAGAAAAGCTACAAAGTGCAACAATTAGCTAATCTTTCATCATATGTTTGCTCTTAGTACCTCTTCATAATTAATAACAAAGCAAAACTTTACAATGTATTTTCATTAAAATGTTTTTCCAGATGGAGAGAATGCATAGGTATCACCAGTGAATCTCTTAGTTTTTCCGTGGGATATTCATATGTGAAGAAATACTTTGATGATGAGGCTAAAAGAACAGTAAGTCATTTATCTCTAAAACAGTAATGTACAGAATGGAAGAAACTTGTACACTAATATTTCATTCTTATCCTAGACTTAGAAAAGCATGCTTGCTTTGTTTCAAATATTTTATTTAAAAAACAAATACACTAGTTTTTTATTCTGGAAAAGTTAATTGAAACAATTTGATTTCATTCTCATTTTTCTCTATTGTTCCTCCTCTTCTTTACCTTCTTTGTGTTTTCCCCTGTTTATACTATCTAAGGTCTATCTAAAGAAGCACTTTTATCCCTGTACTATTCATACTTCCACTGTATCATTTCTTATGGTATAATACTATGGGGAAACTGCGAAAATGCAATTACCATATTTAGATTATAAAAGAGAGTTATACGTACCAGATACCAAAAGAAAATAATTAGAATCATAGCAGATGTCTCAAGCACAACTAGTTGTAAGCCATACTTCAGTAAATTAGGTATCTTACCACTGCCAAGTATATACATATATGAAACTCTTGTACATATGAAAGCAAGCCTAACTTTATTCAAAACAAATTCTGAAATTCATATACACAACACTAGAACAAAGAATAATTTATTTGTGAAGTCACACAAAACAAAGATGTATGAAAATAGTTTCACATATGCTGGCTTACATCTTTACAATAAGCTACCTGAATCTATAAAAAAGATTGAATCACAACATCAATTTAAGAAATTGTTATTAAACTTCCTTAGAGCCAATAGCTTCTACAGAGTGGATGAATTTTTAAATTTGTAAATATTTAGTTATCTACCTTAATTATAAATATTGTACTTAGTTTTTAGTTTTTAGTTCTTAGTTTTTAATTTGACGTGTCCTATAACATGTACATGTTTTAATGGATGAATCAATAAATCAAATCAAATACTAAAGGTAAGCAAAAGAGCTATTGCAGAACACTTTTTCAAGAATTAAAAATATTTCCTCTACCTTGCTTGTATGTCCAAGAAATAGTAGTCTTTGTTAAATTAAATATTCATTTGTACTCCACTAATACACAAATACATAATCATGATACTTGAAGAAAAGAGCAAATAAGTATAATCCCCCATAACACCAGTTTGTTTGGTAAAAGCTTTATATATACTGGACTTTGCCTTTATAAAGGCCTACCTGAACACCTAAAGAGCATATCTGCACTTCCTAAATTTAAATGCTGTGTGAAAAAGTTCCTGTTAGAACATTGTTTTTATAGTATAGGTGAATTTTTTAATATGTCAACTACAGATAAATTATTATTATATTGTACATACAGTTTCTGAGTTTTCATTTCTAAACTTGTGTTGTGTATATGTTTACTGTATAATTTTTACTTATAAGTACTACTACTTATGAATACTACTACTACTATTACCTCATCCCTAGTAGTACCATATACAGTGGTGTTAGGGAATACTTGTTCCTCTAACCCTTAAGGTCAGGCCTAATGAACCAAAGCTTTGGATCCGATAGAGATCTAGGATGGGTGATCAGCGTGATGCCTGGTGTGAGAATGAAGGAAGTGGATGATAGTATGAGGGTGAGATGAATGTTAGGAAAGATAACGCTGGAGCAATTGGTGGAATGCTGGCGGGGAAACCAGAGAACCCAGAGAAAAACTGCCCCAGCGCCAAGTTGTCCACCATAACTCTCACTTTGCGGTCGCCTGGGATTGAACCCAGGCACCTTGGTGAGAGCCAAGTGGTCTAACCATTCAGACATGGCGCAGAAATAATGCACAATGTTTATTATATACACACAATGTTAATTATATTTATTCATATGACATTCAAATGAGGGCTCTCAAACGGGAGGTGGTTGTACAAAAGAAAATTGCATAGGGGAAATATGAACACTAAAAACGGGCTTGTGTTTTAAATATATATACATATACAATTGAACCTAATTTATGCACATATCAAGCATAAGAGGAAAGATTACTTATAACTTGGAATTACATACAAATGAGGTTTTCATAATACGTCATATTTGAAAAATAATGCAGTGGGACTGCATCTATAAAACTTTACAAACAATAAAGATATGTATGAAGCAAATATTATTTGAAAATTGCTCCCGTTTTAAGCTATTCATTTAATTTGTCTTGTTTCACTTTTCTTGCATTAAGAGCACCCAATTAATTTGCAAAACATATTGTGAATTTGTGGGTTCGTAGAATTAAAAGTCTGAGTTGCAGATATTCCAAATGTTCATTTCCGTAGAAATACACTGTTCAATTCTCACGTAACAACATTACGTCATGTACATACAGTCTACTAAGGTCGATGACAATAACAAACAGCGTTCTGATTACATCAGCTCTCGTTACAACAACACTCTACAGCTGTTTACTGCTTACGAATCCCGCGACTGCCTCTTGGCAAGTCGTCGCCTTCTTAAACATCTCATTGATAAATTCTAGATATTTCCGGAGCAATAAAGAAACGGAATAATCTCTATCAAACAAGATGTCACCAGAAATTTCCATTTATCTCAGTTTGTTTGTTTCGGCAGACCTTTATCTCACGCTATCTTTAACTGCTTATCCAAACTCTTTATTACCGTGAAACACTATCCGTCTGTTATCTATTTGTGCCGAAACTTTTATGCCTGTTGCCGCGACAATATTTTTCAACTTAGAGCTTTTTCACTACAATTTTTTGCTCTGACGCAATGTCTACAAGCCCACTCAAGATGCCCCGAGTTTGAATCTGGGTCAGGTTGTGTTATCTGGATAGGTTTTTTACCTGTGGTTTCCGTTATTAATGAATATTACATACCATGTAGGTATAAGCAATTCCTGAAGTTGGAAGCAAATAAGGTCTTGGTTTTGTATCTGTTAAGTGCCACCTTTCGTCAGAATTTTACTTTCCAGTCAAGAGTATAACATTTCCATTTTCTTTTCTCCATTTTTTTTTTAATTTACATCCTCCAACATTAAGTCATATCGGACAATGAATGGAATGGACAATATGATGCTCAAATGAGCCGAGGGTCCATAGAGCTCAGAGTTAATCGACATTGGTCTTTCAGAATAAGGGAAAACCACGGTAAAAAACCTTATCCAGGTAACTCACCCTGACCGAGATTTGAACTCGGGACCTCTTGAACGTGAGGCAGACACGTTACAACCATGCTACAGAGGCGGGCTCCTTTCTCCATGACTCATTTAAAGTAACTGAGAAGTGAAAGACAATACCACTGTTCAACAGTTAACACTAGATACCGAAAATTATCTTTACTTCTCATTTGTTGCTACAATTCTGTTGCACAAAAGACATAGCTAACATATTACAAGCTAACATCTTTTCTGTTTCTGTGGCTAAAAGCAGCCCACTCAACTTGCAACTTTGTCAGCAGCAATAAGGAAAATGCATTTCAAGTTTCTTTTAAGATAGCACATGCTATGTGCTTATTTAATTATGCATAACTCAGTTATATTTCAATGAAATTTAATACTTATAACTGTGAATTATGTATAAATGCATTATGTATAAGGTTATATTAACATGTTTCTAAATTAAATTTTTTCCAGAAACTGCAAATATTTATTTATAAATACAAATTATGAATAACTGGGTTACGTATAAAGCAGGTTCAACTGTATAATGATTCCACAGGGCTATACATCACATTTAACACGAAATGTTATTGGACAGTTGGAGAACAGAAAATGAACATGTGTGTGAGAATGTATTGGAGTTTCTCCACATCAGAACATTGCTTTTAGTTTCTTTCATACATACATAATAAAATTGCAGCCATACTTTCAATGTTCCTATAATATGTTAATAATTCTATTCTTAATTTTATTTTAAAATGAAGGCTCTTCAAATGGTAGACAATATCAGAAAACAGTTTAGTTCATCTATGGATGTAGTGGATTGGATGGATGAAGAAACTCGTAGAGTAGCCAAGGATAAAGCAGATGCCATGCTGGAACTGATAGGTTTCCCTGACTGGTACGCCAATGAAACAGCTGTGGATGATTACTATAAAGGGGTGAGTAAAAAGAGGAAATATTCTTGCACAATAGTTCACTAATCCTTTAATGAATCTGCAACTGAAAATGCTAGAGTAACTATATAATGTTTATACTATTGCACTTGAAGCCTATTTGCAACAACATAAAGTAACTATTAGGTCAATTAATGGAATTTAACTGTTCTTTCACTCTAACCGTGCATAGGACAAGGTTTGAATAGGAAGAGTCAGACTGAAGCAAAGTATATGAGAAACTCCTAGGAAAAATATGCATCAGTTGGGGAATTCAATGTTCTACTGGCATGTTGCTCAATGGTTAAGAGCAACCGGAAGGTGAACTAATAATGTACTATGATGTTCTTCAAGACTTGAGTCATTCTCAATGCAGAATATGCCAGAATTGAAAACCAAATTCTTACAAATTCCAGAGAAAACTAGCTAAAAGCATGCACACTGTAGGCAGGTCATTGTTTCTGTTTCTTTGCACACTATTTTCTGCACACCACTTCCTTGTTGTCATGGCATTAACAGAATAGCAAATTAGTATCTAATAAAAAGAAGTTCTAATTCAAATTGTGAATAACATTATCCTCCTTTTGTTTTCAAAGGCTGAACGAAAATATAAACTTTTAACATAAAAACACAGTTAAGTGATTAGGGAAGTTAATGAAGAATGTTATTTGTAAGTTAATGAAGAATGTTATTTGAACATAGAGAAAAACTTAATTAACATGGAATTAAGAAAACTGCCCTAATGAAGTATGTTCATTATCCATTCGGATGGGCAATATTACTGTAATATTAAAGAATGACAATTTAATTTGATCTTAATATTTGACGAGGACTAGCCTAAATATAATTCCCAATTTCTCATACCATAAGTCTTATGATGGCATATATTCCTTTTATTACTCATTATTTATCCATTATTTTTTCATTTTTGCAGCTATCTATTGGAAAGAGTCATTTCAACAATGTCATATCCTCAAGAACTTTTATAATGAATCGGTTTCTGTCGAAATTACGACAGCCTACAGACCGTGGAGAGTAAGTATCCAAGTCCAGATTTTACAAGCAAACCAAAGCATGGTTTACTTAGAGTATCTTCTATCCAAAACTACATGGAATCTATTTCCTTTTATCTTATACAACTTACAAAATAAGCTTTATATAAACCTATCTGTAATAATAAGTAAATTTTCTGAACAGTAAAAGCTTAAAATTAAATTAAATCAGTTATTCTTCATATAAATTCTATGGTGTATTGCTTATTTTAAATATGCAAGCCGTGTGTAGGTGAAGTTTGAAAAGCAGAATGAGAACTACAAATTTCAATACCATAACCAGAATTTGAACCATGGTTCTTCCACTCTATGTGTGGCTACTCTAACCACTAAGCTACTATGGCAATATGCCACATGGACCTTAAATCCCCAAAATGACTTGCATTTTCCTGAAACTAAAATTAAGTTAAAATTGAAATAAAACCAATTTTTGAAATATTAATAAAAACTTGGGACATAAAATACTTGCAAATTTTAAGTCGCCATTGGGATGTGTGGTCCTGCGCCGTGGCATAGTGGGCTAAGGCAGCATGCCTTGGTCCCTGGCCACGGAAAGTGGCTGGGTTCAATCCCATCCTTGGAGTGCGGATTTTAAGGCCTGTGAATAGGACCTGTGCCCACTCAGCATCG
This sequence comes from Mantis religiosa, assembly GCA_030765055.1. NCBI lineage: Eukaryota > Metazoa > Arthropoda > Insecta > Mantodea > Mantidae > Mantis > Mantis religiosa. The sequence continues at coordinate 142,355,596 of CM060955.1, read as the reverse complement.
TGAGGAAAGTGAGGAGCTTACGCTAGATAAGTGGCCCTGGTCATGAAAACCAACGTTCCCGCTGGGGGATGCCAAGATGCTGACCACATCTCCTCCCTGTATTAGCTGGATGATCATGATCGCCCACTTCTACCTTGCATAAGTGGCCGTGCAAGTGGCAGTCGGTTTGGCAAGCCTTGGCCCTCTTACAGTTGTCACACCAGGGTTTATTACCATTATCATTATTATTGAGATGTGTGAAATTAAATTAATGATTTCCTTGTGGTCCACTATCAAAATGTGAGCTAGTTTAGAAATTTAATGTTGTGCTGGCATGTTACCAAAGTAGCTCAGTAGTTAGAGTACTATCGCGGAGGGTGGAAGATCTGTGATTCAAGTCCCAGCTATGGTATTGAATTCCCAGTTCTGATTCTATCTTTAAAACTTTAGTTTGCATTTATTTAGTAGATATTAACCTCTTAAATCATTGGATATACTATCTTACATTTTTCTCCCTGGCTGTAGCATCATACATATGTTTAAACAATGTAAATTCAAAATCTGATTCAGAAACAGGTATTGCATAACAATTCCAAAGTGAACTTAAACCCTGCCAAAATTATTGCTCAAAATGTGCTTATGAAGGTAGGGTATATTTTTGGGCTTAGCATCAAAATATAGAAGTATAAAAATTGAAAGAAACTTAGAAACAGTGAAGCACAAGTTAAAATAAAAGTGAATCGAGAAGTTATTCACACATTGCTTCACTCACACTGTTTTTAACAGGACATGTTTCAAGAGCTGTTACTCCCACCATCAGCTGAGTGTCAACTGGTGCAAATTGTAGTATTTTCCCCCCTTTTACATGTCATCGGTTGTTGGCACGATGTATTTGTCAAAGATGTCCAATGGTGGAGTTTTGAAATTCATGATTCTATGACAATTATTATTAATGAAGATCTTCTCCCATATGGAAAGATCTTTAGGATGACTAATCTGTTTTATTAAAGCTGTCTCCTAGTTAATATTGTGTCTGGTATTTAAAAAATGAAAAGCAGCTGCTGATTTTTCTATTTCACCATTTTTAATGTTGCATATATGTTCTTTAATTCTGGTGTCAATGTTTCTTTTAGTTTTTCCTATATATATTTTAGGGCAAGTTTTATATTTGACCTCATAGACTCCTGGTTTTTCTTTTGCAGCAATTCATTCCAGCCCAAAATATATTTGCACTTCAATCCCTTATTATTCTTTTTTCTTTTTATTTCTTCTTTTCCTTCTTTACATCTTTGTAAATTGACCTTATTTGTTTCTTAAAAACTCTTTGGCAAAAAAACAATACAAAAATGTAGAAATTTAACTCAGCATTGTATGTGTTGTTACTGTTTAATAATATTTGCTTTAAATGATATTCAAAATAAAATTAATACTTTTTAATTCTAAAGTATAATGACTGTGTATTCAAATTTTTGTTTATTGTCATAATGTAGTATGGGATTATGATTCTCATCATATCTCACAGTCTCTGTTAGGCACCCTACTGACATTAGTAGGCAATGCTATTTCGATCAGCAATAGCAGAAGCATTCTTTATAATCCAATCTCAAAATAGCTGTTCCAATATAAACAAACAACAAAAAAGCCCATGGTGCAACAGCGCTAGTGAGCCAGGCCTGCCAACCCGACTGCCAGCCTCATGTTCACATATGCAAGGTAGAGGTGGGTGATCATCCAACCAATATATGGTGGAGATGTGGTCATCACCCTCAGTCGGAAAGTTGGCGTAAGCAACCAGGGCCACTACCTAACATAGCTCCTGACTTTCCTCATGATGCTGAGTGGGGACCAATTCTATACAAGGAACTCGAAATCCACACCCCTAAGGAGTGGGATCTATCCCTGGCATATTTCGTGGCAGGGAACCAAAGCAAGATACCTTAACCCACTACCCACAGAGCAGGACACTGTTCCAATATACTTGGTAAAAATGATTTCATGTGTAAATGCCTTATAGATTGGCTATTTTATTATATCACCATAATTATAATATTTATATGAAGTACATCACTAAGATTTCCATTTATTTTTGTTTATTAATTAATATCATCCAAAAAATTATTTTTACTTATTTTGTTACTGCAAAAATCCACAGAATGTACAGGTAAACATCTTACACACTAAGTGATATTAAAAAATATTACTTATTAGTTAAAAATGTGGTTTTAATATATTCTTTCTTCATTTGTAGATGGCTTGCCAGTCCAGATACGGTAAATGCATTTTATAATCCACAAGTCAACACAATCAGTAAGTTCAAATTACTACCTGTTTTAAATGCTTAAAAATAGAATATGCACCTATTAATACATTATAATAAAATATCTTTAATCTTATTTAAAACTTGGGGTATATAGGGTAAGTTATAAATTTTGAAAATTCTAATTCTTCTTTTTTGAGATTCAGATAGCTGTGTTTTTTTTTTCTAATCATTAACTATTGTAAGGATTATTAAACTTTGACATAACATGTAAATATATATTAAATGTAAGTGGAAGTTGTATTTATACAAATATTTTCTATCTCTACAAGAAATGCTTTTAGAAAAGTACTGCTAACTTTGCTGAGCATGTGATGCAAATTATTTATTTAGAAAGATTAGGTATTATGACTGATGATTTTACAACAAAATAATCATATTTTGACTATAAGGACCCATTCTTCAACATGATTTTATGGGAAGGAAAAAATGCTAAGAATATTTTTAAGAAAGAAAATAAATAAAATATATAAACGAAAATAAATAATATTTTCTATATTAATGTGATCATATGTTCTGAAGCTGAAAACAGGACACATATCAACAAACTTCTTTTTAATTAGCGCCAATCTTAGTTAAAGTAGTCTTTAAGTTAATGAAATTAAAAGATCTAAAACCTTATTTATCTATTTATTATTAATAAAAAAAATATTATTATCAGAGTACTCAATGAATTCATTATGACAAAGACAATGTTAATACAATATACAAAGTAATATTATGTACAAATTACTCTTACTCTAAATATGAACATAAAAATGGTTATCATGTTATAGAACTCATAAAATTGTTTGTTATTGGATTTTTTTTTTTTTTTTTTTTTTTTTTTTTTTTTTTTTTGAAGAATGAATTTTCTTCAGAAGTTTCCCATTCTGGTACAAGTACTTGAAAAACTCCAGACAACTGTGTTGGAAATTTATTTTGATAAGAAATTATGCTTTCAGCGTTTCAACTCTCAATTGCATGTTTTCTGATGTCCATATTTTCTTCCTGGTTGCAAAATCTCCCTCGACAGGCGACAGTGATAGTCCAAATTCTACTGTAATAAAAAATTTCCTGAATGATAAGAATTGAGAGGATAAATACTGAAACATTTCCACCCATCTGAAATTAACTTTTCCCTCATTATTCCAATTTTCTTTATGTATATGTACCTATGATAGAAGATTTAAAAAGACTTAGTAATTGATGATTTATGTATAATTATTGTAACTTAATTTTGAATTCTCTATAAATGACAATTCTGTGGCATAGGGTGAGATACCTTTCATGCAATGCAGTAGTGACCTGACACTTTCATTTTGGCATCTTGAATCTCTGATGGAACTGCCAAAACAATGCATATCACATTTTCACTGTAACTGAGTCACTGAGAGAGTGCTGAAATGAAGTTGCTGTATAGGAAACAAAATAATGCTTGCAGTGTGGCCATTTAGATTATTTGATTTTGTAACAAATTTTGTGCATTAATACTATAACTTTCACTCTTAACAGTTATAGACATAACAATTTAAATATTATGTCAGCTAGCATAGAGAATAAAAGGAAATGCCACTTTCTAACAAAGGAGGACAGAGAGGCATCCCGACAAAGTCTATCGAAACTTGGGAATGCCAGTTGAAAAATGGTACTGTTCAATTGAAAACAAGATGTCTGGTCACTTTATATACATACATATAATACATTTATATGAAGTCACCTTAAGCACTATCATAATTTCATTCTCCAATTAGTTTAACACAAGATATTTTATGAGTTTCACTTGCATGTGCAGCTGTATATTGACCTCAGAACATTTCTGAGCCAATTAAAGGGGCCTCTGGTGATTTGAGAGAAAATGGAGCTTTCTGCTTTCAAATTACTGAAACTTGAGCATCTGTTCAAATTTTTAATGTATTAAAATAGTATAATGTATTCATATTATATATATTAATAATGTATTGTTATCTACACAAATTAAATGCAAACAAACTTTGAAATAATATATAATTCACAAAATCAACAAGCTGAAACCTATCCTGCATAGGTTGATAGGTTGTCACTGTGTGAGAAAAGTCCACTATATGCCCACTATATGAAATAAAATTCCACTTTATATTAAAATGTTAAATGTTGATCCATGGCACAACAGCCCCTCCTGGGCAAGGCCTGTCAACCCGACTACCTGCCTCACGCCCACATATGCAAAGTAGAGGTGGGGGATCATCCAACTGAGGAGATATGGTCAGCAACTTGGCACCCCCAGCCAGAAAGTTGGCTTTCTAGACCAGGGTCACTACCTATCATAGATTCTCAATTTCCTCACAATGCTGATTGCACACCGTTCCTATACCTGGGACTTAAAATCCACACTCTCCAGGGGTGAAATCAAACCTGGGTGCCCTCCATGGCAGGGAACCAAAGCAGGATGCCTTAAACCACTACGCCATGGTGCAGGACCTATAATAAGCTGCCCAACAATATCAGAGCAACTGAAGACATAAAATATTTTAGCAAAACACTAAAAGGTCTATTAATTGACAAGGCCTACTACTCAGTAGAGAAATACATGAATGGTGATCTAGAGCCTTAGTGCCCATAATGCTTTTCCTAACTTATTTGGGGGAAATTTTATAGTTTTATGGATTTGAACCATGGATAAACGATGATGGCACATCACTGTCATGATGGCCATGGTAGCTCAATGGGTAAGAGTGAATGGATGAAACCAGCAGATCCATGGTTCAAATCCCGCCCATGGCATTGAATTTTTCAGTTCCAAAACCTTAGCCTATACATGGCTAGTAAGGAGGACGATTCATTTCCATCAATTAACTTAAATAGAGATTACCAATGAAGCCTGGGACTCAAGTACTTACAATAGTAAGTTGCTGCAAACAGTGTATCTCGAATACGAGAGCCCCTAGCGGTTTACTGGGAAAACATACGAGTCAATTAGAGAATTTAATATCATGACAGTACGTTGGCCATGGTAGCTCAGTGGATAAGAGTGCCTGGACGGAAATCAGGAGATCCATGGTTCAAATCCCAGCTATAGCATTGAATTTTTTAGTTTGTCTCTAACTATCCAAAACCTTAGCCTATACACGGCTAGTATGGAGGAAGGATTAATTTCCATCAATACATATATATGTTGGCTGAAAATTAATTTCAAATAATGAAGACGGTTTCCCTTGTAACAGTTATTATATAAGAGAGAGGTGCACACCAATTGTGCAAAGAAAAGAAATCATGAGATAACATCATACAAAAATTACACTAAGATGTTGTCATTAGGTTGTCCAGTTTTCCACTCAAGATTTCCATGCTTTTCATATGTGATACTGGTCATAACAGTTCACACAGTTGTTGGAATCATGAAAACACTTGTGCTCACTTTCTTCTCGGGCAGCAAGCCAGGTGAAAAGATGATTAGGTATCGACGTTTCAGGAGTGTGCATCTCTCCCATCATCAGGATATTTATAAAATGTTATAACCACAAATGAAACACTGGATATAACACAAGTATAAACAAAGACAAAACACTCTCAAAATTCGCATTACTGAACAAAAGACTGTTTTCAGTAAATTAAATGCCAGGTCAGGAGATGGCGTGAGTATAGAAAATTGTGTCAAAGAAACGTAACTACTTAACTTGATTATCAATCTTTATTGATCTTTGCTTCTTAAATCGACAGATTTCCATTTTAAGGGCAGTTTCCAAGAGGAGCTGAACTGAAATCCAGCATCACAATTAAGCGTGCTCCTTTCAGAGCAAATCAGCAAAGCCTACTTAATTATCCGCTCCCAGTAACTATTGCATATTGCCAAGATGGTCATCTCCCGAAAATTGGCTCTATGGTCGTTATCAAAACAATGCTCTGCCAGCCCAGACTTCTCAGGCTGCATTAAACGAATGCTCCATTCATGTTTGATTATTCTGGTAGCGATGGTCCTTCCAGTTTGTCCTATATACGGTGTCCCACATTCACAGGGAATGCGGTACACTCCCAGAACTTGGAAGTCCAGTTTGTCTTTCACTGGTCTCAACAGATGTTTAATCTTTGGAGGTGGCTTTTGGATGGTCCTGATGTTGTATTTGGCAAGAATTCTGCTGATTCTGCCGGATAGATTGCCGGTAAACGGGATGCAGGCTGTAGCGGTAGGCTTATCTGATGCTTGCTATATTACAGATTTCCCTTTCCTAGCTTTGGTGATCGAGGCTTCAACATCACATTCGGACTAGCCATTTTGACGGAAAGTGAGTCTTAGGTGCTGTAATTCTTGTTTTAAGTAGCTGGGATCAGAGATAGACAAAGCTCTGTGGGCCAGTATATTGAGAACTCCCAGTCGTTGAGACTTATGATGGAAACTATAAGCGTTCAGGTAGAGATCGATGTGTGTAGGCTTGTGGTATACAGCATGCCCAAGTGAACCGTTGCTGTTTTTTGAAACAAGAATGACCAGGAATGGAAGAGTTCCATCCTTCTGCACTTCCACGGTAAACTGTATTTGAAGTCGAAGGCTGTTGAGATGTGCAAGAAAGCCACTGTGATCCTCTCCACAGCCCAATACTTAGAGAAAATGAAGCAGCTCTTAGATGATCCGGTCCTCAGGATTCTCGATAAGAATCCTACCTCTTCCATCGAATGTAAACTTATAAAAAGATACTGCCTTACTTAAGAAATTAAGAAGGTAGTATCACCGTCAGGTTCCAGGCCTCCTAGAAGGAGGCTTTGGCGATTTCCTCTGAAAGGAGCACGCTTAATTATGATGCTGGATTTCAGTTCAGCTCCTCTTGGAAACCGGCCTTAAAATGGAAATCTGTTGATTTAAGAAGCAAAGATCAATACAACTTGATAATCAAGTTAAGTAGTTATGTTTCTTTGACACAATTTTCTATACTCATGCCATCTCCTGACCTGGCATTTAATTTACTGGAAACAGTCTTTTGCTCAGTAATGTGAATTTTGATAGTGTTTTGTCTTTGTTTATACTTGTGTTATATCCAGTATTTCATTCGTGTTTATAACATTTCATAAATATCTTGATGATGGGAGAGATGCACACTCCCGAAACGTTGATATCTAATCGTCTTTTCACCTGGCTTGCTGCCCGAAAAGAAAGTGAGCATATTCGTTGCCAGGAAAGCTTCAGGTCTTATGAAAACATTGTTTTTACACAATTTATGGTGGTACCTATGTATCGCCAATGAGTTCACAAAAATCTAATGTCTGTACTGGTGTCTGTAGAGGATCATATAGCAATTATTAAAAACATATATGCAAAAATAAAGATTATATTACTTTGTATGTTAATTCCAATTGCCCTTTCAAAACATATGCTTGTAAACTATGGTTATTCTCTTTAATTAAATAAACAGTAACCTAAAAGTTGAGCACCTGTATCTAATTAATAAAGCATTTTTGTTGGTTATTTTGCACATGTAAAAAAGGAAGCGATGTAATACCAAGCAGGATGGCTCACGCTGTTTCATCTGTGGCCCTGATTTGGGAGGCTCAGGTTCGATTCCCGTGGCCAACCTACCTAACCCATGGGGTTTTTCTTAGGTTTTCCCGCACTGCCGGACAAATCTGGATAGGTTAATTACATCCGGATAGGTTAATTTTATCCCCCGAATTTCCTGTCCTGCCATTTCATCTCCATTATCATTTCACATCATTTCTCATCTGGTGGTCTCATGCAAGGTAGAAGTGTCGGCAGGAGCCTTGGCGCTGCATGGCAGGATGATATGCACATACGCAGCCTAAAATTAAACCAGCCCGAAAAATCTGCATTAGCGGAACATGTGATTACAACCGGCCATCACATCGACTTTGATAACACCGAACTTCTAGCCACCTGCAAAAATTTCTCATACAGACTGACGCGAGAAAGTTTAGAAATCTTCAAAGAAAAGAATAACATCAACAGAGATCATGGAAGGCAGCTACATGACACCTGGAAGGCCCTGCTTACTAGCACAGTTACTGGCCGAAGATCAGCCAATGAAAAGCAAGGGACGGAGCGAACAGACCATCCCGCGTCCGACAGCCTGCCACAGCAATCTCTGCAAAACGATGGTCTAGGGAAGAATACCACAGGAAAAGAAAGCCCTAAGGAATCGAACCAGACAGCAAAACACAATATTAATTATCTCCAAAACCAACAAAAAGCGGTGACACCGGTGCAAGATCCCATTGGCAGACAGGCAACCAATCGGGGACAAAGGGGCAGGACCAGCAGAGATTTGCAACTGGTATATAAACGGGAGCAACCGGACAAAGAGCGGACAAGAGCCCAGAAGAAGCTCACGACAAGATGAGCGAAATGTCGGCAATTTCGACCAAGATGACGCGGCCTTCACCGGAAGCCAAGATCACACATACTTTCTCCTTTGGTAGAATGGTTTCCGGTCTCCAGGCCAACTAGTGGGCCATTTCCGGACCATGTCAGGTAGGATGCCAGTTGTGCTGGCCTGCCAGGGGAGTTTCAAACTGGGTCCTGCACTGCCATGGCTCCTTGGGTCGGCCACCCTCTGTCTCCTCTTGCCTAATCCTTCCTCCCGGGGATGCCCCACTTGGGGCTTAGGCACAATGAACCACAGGTTTTGGTGCTGAATCTCCTCCATAGTAATCCTAATCCTATGCAATGTAATGTGAAAAAAAAACTGCCTACAAATGCTTTATTAATTAATTTGGATGTCACTATTACTAAATTACTCCAAACATTAGTTAATTATGTATATCTAGTTTTAAGAAATAGTCAATTTGGAATTCTACCTGATCTAAAAGTATATTTGTTTTTACAGCCTTCCCAGCTGCAATTCTTCAACCTCCTTTCTTCAGTAAAGGCAGACCAGAGTAAGCAAATACTTTTTTTTTAAAAGTCTTTTAATGTGCTTGTAGTTGGCTACCTTAAAGTGTTTACGCTAAATGTTTCTACTAATAACCATCCTCTTCTTATACTATGCACTCTTACACAACTTTTCTGTATTTTCTCTGGCAAGTTAAAGTTCTAGTTTATTTCTGAACTTTGGTTGTCTATAAAATGTATCTTGTTAATCAGAAGGGATGACTAGAAAAGCAATGTGGAAATGGCAAAGCATGATGCCTTAAGCCTATTTTAACACAAACTAAGCAAGCACCTATGGGAACCATTGTTATCAAAAACAAATCCCATTGGATCCATTCAGGAATTAAACCTCAAAAACTGTTGCCATACATACTGAAATACTTACTCCTATTAATTGAATACTGTTATTTAAAATAAGGTTTAAAAAGCACTGAACTACCTTTTCAAATAGGTAGTAGGCTGAAAAATTCAATATCACAGCCAGGATTTGAACTAAACGCCTATCCAAACCTTAGCCTGAACATGGCTGGTATGGAAGGATAATTAATTTCCATCAATTATCCCAATAGTGGTTTAACTATGAAGCCTGGAACTTGAGTACTTATAGCATAGTAAATCGCCACAAATAGTAATTATTTCATTGTATATGAGAACCCCTAATGGCTTACTGGAAAAAATACGAGTTAGATAATTTAGTGTCATGCTGGCATTTAAGCCATGGTGGCCAAGCACTCTACTTGTTCCCAATGCACTTACTTCTGCACTGCACTTTTCACATACTGACTCGCTATCATCGTCTTTTTGTCCCGCTTGGCACTTGATTCTTATGCATGCAAAATGCTGTGCATGGTGTCATTGACAGAATGCTATTATACATTGAACAAAGATTGGCAGATATCTTCCTAATTTTTCATATATCTCTTCTTGCCCAACATTGATGATTGTTGGACATTTTCTCAAAGTATTGTGATTGTTTTTTTTATCTCAAATATTATAATATTTATAATGGTTTAGTGTTTTAATTTACTTTTGAAAATTGAGACCCTCATCTTTCTAAAATTTTTTTTACTAGTTCAGTAATAATAGAGGAAGAAAAAATATATCTTATATGTCTGAACATAAATTAGAAAAATTGTAGGTTGAATATTAATAAGTTGAAAAAGTTGAAAATTATTATGAAGCTCTTCTACCTTATCCTGTACCATGGTGTAGTGGGCTAAGGCATTATGCTTTGGTTCAGATTTTAAGTCCCGGGTATAGGACTGGTGCCCACTCAGCATCGTGAGGAAATTGAGGAGCTTACTATAGGCAAGCGGCCCTGGTCAACAAAGTCAACTTTCAGGCTGGTGGTGGTGAGATGCCTGACCACATCTCCTCACTGTGTTGGTTGGATGATTGTCCACTTCTATCTTGCATATGTGGACATAAGACCGGCAGTCAGGTTGGCAGGCCTTAGCCCTCTATGGCTATCATGCCTTGTTTTCTTCTACCTGTAATACCTGATAGCAGCCCACCTCTGGTAGTGTATGTGCCTCACATTCAAGAAATCCCAAGTTCTAATCTTGGTCAGGGTGGGTTATCTGGATAAGGTTTTTTTTCGGTCTGTTTTTCCTTACGTTGGGTAAATCTAAGCTCTATCGACCCTGGGCTCATTTGAGCATCATTTTACTCATTTCATTCATTGTCCAATATCACTTAATGTTGGAGGACATTAAAATATATATATCTTATTGTAGTTTCTTATTATTTAAATAAATCATATAAGGACAAAAAAAGGAACTATCAATTAATGTGAAGGTAAAAGAAAATACTCTCCATGTTTTTCACAAATTACAATATGATGTAGCAATGCCCTGATATTTCATAAGATTACTGTTTAAATTTTATTTATTGGTAAATCAATAAATGAGAAAGGTCATCCATATCAATAGCCACATTATCCCAAAGTTTTTCTATAAACACTCTCTGTCCTATCAAAACAATGAACTTTCTTTGTGTTTTCGTACTCGAATTAAAATGAATGGCAGTCAAAACATACATAAATTAAGTTTCCTACTCATCCCACAGCTAGCAAACCATAAGTTATGTAAAGCATTTTCATTTATATGAGGAAGCAATGATGCATGCTTTAAAGTCATTCCATGTCAAAACAAACACGTCTGAGACATGACCTTTTTGTATTTTCTCCAAATTTTTTACGTAACACCTAGAAGAGATTAAATAACCCGTCTGTTTTGTTTTTGGTGTGGCACGATTATTTAGAGGTTTATTGAATATTATATTTTCCGTATATTTGCTTGCTGTATTCAATGGAAATCGTTATAAAAAAGATTATATGAAAAATGAAATGTTAGTGTTTGAGACATTATGAAGTACAAATATTGCACTTTAATATGCTATTTTTTTAGTTCGGTGAAACCAAAAATGGGCACCATTTAGGGGGGTAAGTTTATCAAAATGTGTTTTAATTAGCAACTTTTTACTTTATAAAAACTGAAAAAAATATCATCCTAATCTTTGAAATGTGCATCGAATTTCATTGGTTTCACAATGGGATTGAAGTAAAAAGCTGTGTTATAAATACTTTAATGGTGGTGCGTGAGGTGATTCACGTGGACCGAGAGTGCTGTGAACGCGTGGGCAAGCTATCATTTTACTTCTGCTGTTTGCCGTTCAGATGCATAATAATAAGTTAAACCTCAATATGTTGTCAACTAACATTTTGTGTAAGTTCTGAAGTGTGGAAGTTGTTTTTCACTGTGTCAGATTTGGTTCAAAGGAGTTATTGTTACTGTTTTAATCCATTCAAACTAGTTAACCACAGAGAAGGGCATAAAAAGTTAAGGCCAGTAACCTCAGCAATGCTCATTAAACTCAAACTGGAAGGCATAAACCTATCTTGCGATTTGAAAGTGTGTGACAATTGTCGCAAGAAAATTTCAAAACTTCCAAAGCAACAAAGTACAACTGAGTTATGTGTACCAAGTGCTAGTAAAAGTGCATACTAGAAGAATGTGAAAATACAGATAGTGATAGTTTTTCCTCATCCTCCAGTGATGCAAGTAAGTATGGACACAAAAACGCAGCAAGAAAACTGAATGAGAGTTTAGTGGCAATAGGAGAATCACCTATAAAAAAAAGAAAATTATCACAAAAACGCTATCCTCGGGATAAGTTTCAGAAAAAATCGCAGGCAATGAAGGATAAAGTATTTCATATTGCAGACTCCACTTCAAATGAAAATTCACGTCATTCTGAAATAATACAGAAACTAATAGAATTTTTACATGAAACTGATGACAAAACTCTCAAAATACAAATATTGACAATTTTTGACAGCTGGTCTTACAAGAAAATGAAACATTTTTATGTGTCAACTCACATGATACGAATATCTAAATAGGTGGCTAAAGAAAAAGGAATTTTAGGAACTCCAGACACCAAATCAGGAAAAAGCCTTGACCCATCTACGTTAAATTCTGATGATGTGAGTAGGGTTATGCTTGGCAGCAAAAATGTAGTTTCTGTTAAAGATAATGGTAAGGGAATCCATTAACAGAAAATTTGATACTTTGCAATCTTAAGAAAACTTACCAAAGCTTTAAAGACATGTATCCGGATATCAGAATAGGGTTTTCAAAATTTTCAGAATTAAGGCATAAGGAATGTGTACTTCTTGGATCTAGTGGAACCCATTCAGTTTGTGTTTGTGCTCATCACAAAAATGTCAAATTAATGCTTGATGGTATTAGTATTTATCGTCTCACTGCAAATCCAAATCCCATTTTAACCAATTATAAGGACTGTTTGACACACATCGTCTGCAACCCCCCATCATTTAACTGTTTTTTAAAGACATGTAAAGCTTATCCTGGAACTGAAAATATAACAAATCATTTACAACAACTGCTTGATGAACAAGATACTCATGAGATTACCTACAGAAAGTGGGTGACTGTGGATCGCACAAATTTAGAAACCTTGATATCGCCCATAGACGATTTTCTAGGCAAATTATCAACAAAACTCAGCAATTTACTTCCACATACATTCATAGCTCAGCAGCAGAATTAATTATTGCGGGAGTGTAAACAAAATCTGGCATTAGGCGAATGCATAGTGATAGCCGATTTCTCGGAAAATTAGGCTTTTGTTATTGAGGATTCTAATCAGGGGGTACACTGGAACAAGTCAGGCCAAAATTCATCCTTTTATGGTCTACTATAAAGACAATAGTGACATAAAACATTTTAACTTTGTTGCTATTCCGAATGCTTAAAACACGACACCAGAGCTGTCCACCTTTTCCAAACAAAACTGTTACTGCTTCTGAAACAGCAACTGAGAGTACTGCATAAAGTAATATATTTTTCAGATGGGTCAAGTGCTCAGTATAAAAATAAAACAAATTTTTCAAACATCTGTTTACACGAAAATGACTTTCAAATTCAAGCAGAGTGGTACTTTTTCACCACATCCCACCGAAAAGGTCCTCGTGATGGTAATGGTGGTACCGTTAAAAGACTTGCAATGAAAGCTAGCTTTCAGCCTGGAATAGACCCTATCACAACTCCAAGGAAACTGTTCACCTGGGCCGAGAAGAACACTTCCAATGTAGTTTTCAACTGGTTCTCCGTTAATCAACATAAGGAGCATAATTATGTATTTCAATCAAGATACCAAAAAGCAAAGGTTGTGTGAGGCACTTTACAATTGCATTCTTTTGTGCCAGTATCTGTATCTCAGGCAGTAATAAAATACTATTTGTTGCAAAGCGAAGGGAGAATGGTGGATATTAAAACTCCTGAACCGATCTATGATTAATTTTAAATCAATGCAACATAATACGTGGTGACTGCAAGTGTAAATTTGTGACTGGAATTTCAAACTACGAAATGTCGTGTGATGAATGTGATCAGAGAGAGCTATTAATAGTATCATCACCAAGCATCTGGAAACAGAAATAATAATTGACCTTGTAGGTGATGATGGCAATGCAATGCAAGATATGCGGTCAGCTGGCACACAGTGTGTGTGCGTCTTGACCTTTGTCAGCAGTGCTGCACAACTTGGAAAGTTACTTAATTTCTCTCTTATTATTTGGAATCCCAATCTGAGTTTTTTCCTTAGGTTATATGACATCATTAGGTTAGTTTTAAATTTTTTTTTGGAATTTTTTTAGTAAAATGCTAGCTTTGATAATGATATTTGTAATCTTAATGCCTTTGTGAAAATATGAATATTACACGAACTATTTTTTATTAAATGTGTAAATGAAGTATGCATTTCAATTTAGTAAATGAGCCAAAAATTATATTTTTCTGCCAAAAATAACCAGATATATTCACATTAAAGTAGAACGATGCGCGCAAAATACCCAAATGTTTAATGCTTTTTGTTGGCCAAAAGAATTAAACCAGAGACTAACAAAAAACTATGTGTATCATTTTTTCCTTCATAGAACATATAAACTCAATATCAATGAACTCGGAGACATGACGTTCAACTTTTGCACGAATTTGTGCGATTTGACATGGAATGACTCATTAGCGGAACTTCCTAAGGTCTCATAGTAACTTCATAGCAATGGTTGGAAATGAAGGTTCACATTCCAGCTCCACCACATGTTAAGTGCAGTCAGTGACAAATGTTTTGAATGCCTGATGAAAATTTATCTGCAGCTGTCCTGAATCTATGAGCTGACATCACAACCAAGGCAGATGTTACTTTGCTGGTGCAGAGATGTTGCAGCAGGTCACCAAAATATTTATGATGAGCACAACAGCAGGAGGTCATCCATCATTATAGGCAACCTTGCAGAGCTTGTGTGGGAATACCTTATAGAAATAATCCCTTCACAGTCACAGAACACAACAGTCAGTTTCCAACAATGTGCCACTTTTGTTGCATGAAACTGTCACAGAACACCTGTTGTTCCCAAAATTGTATACCAGAAAAGTGCTGAAGAAAATGAATCCAGAAGACAAAGCAAGTACAGTTTGACATTTCTGCAGTGGTATCTTGATGACAGTGATAAGTTTCAGAACTAGTCATCACTGTGTGGATTGCACATAGTATTCCAGAAAGAAGCAGCAGTTCAATTTGCATCACAGTTTGTCTCCCTGCAAGACAAAATTCAAGCAGACTGTGTAAGTGCAAAAAGTGCTATGTTCAGTGTTCTGGAATAGATGGGAAGCTCTCTTCGTTGGATTCCTGATCCAGAAGTGAGAAAATGAATGCTTAGCTTTAGTGCAAACCAATGCAGAAATTACCATTCAGAAAAAGTGGTATGGGAAACTTACTGCCAGTGTTGTCTCGCTGCATGCTAATGCTCAGCCACACACAGCTCAATAAAAAAAGCCCCTGCAAATGTTCGGCTGGAAGATGTTTGTTCATCCACCCTATAACCCAGATCTGCTCCCAGGATTTCCATCCATTTCGGAATCTCAAGAAATTTCTTCCATTGGAGTCAGCATTTTCGGACTGACAGAGAGACAGCAATGGTTGTAACACAGTGATTCCAATACTAGGGGAAGTCTCATATGAGAGATTCAAAGATTGATTCAATATTATGAAAATTACCTGAATTCTTAGAGTGAATATATTAAAAAATAGCTTTCAGTATATATTCCAGTAAACCTTTCGACTAAACTGTGTTTTGTTCCTATTCATGGCTCCATGGAAACTTACTTTATAGATACACATAGTACATGTAACACACTATAGAGCTTGTATCAAATGGCAAAATGAGACAAGTATGTAACATCTTTATTTCAAAACCCCTTAGATTAGTTCTAAATTATTTTTCAAACTCAGAACGATTTAAAACTAGAGTGTGTTGCAGATCATTAATTTTCACTGAGACAGGTTTAAATTCCAAAATTTGTTTAGCGTTTATTTCCTTATGTAAGGCATGATAGACATGTGCATGCACACATATGATTTGTCATTAGGTAATGATCTGTTTACATACAGCCAGTAAATGTGCATGCTTGTGTTTTATATGCTTTCCTTTCAGCTTGATTGGAATGTCTCAGTTTTGTATTAAAACAATTTTAAATAAGCATATTTAGGCAACAAATGGGATGGCTCAGGTGGTAATGTCTATTGTCTGCATTCAGGAGATCATGTGTTTGATTCCTGGGGTGAACCTTTCTGACCTTGGGTTCTTTCAGGGTTTTCCAGGTCACTAGGCAAATGCTCGGAGTGATATTTGGCTCATATTCCTTGTTTTACTTCCTTTCATTTCATTCTCTCCCTGCAGTCTTTCCGGGAGCAAGAGTCAGGAAGCCACCATAGTACTGCACTGGGATGGTGTTTGCGCTCTGAAAATATGAGGGAGTGCACCATGGTCTGCCAGCAGCCCTTCCAGAGGGGGTTGTTTGATGATAAGTTGGCCCTGGCTGGCTAGTAGCAGGCTCTCTAGAGCATCCTAGAACTCTGTCGAGTTGAAGAAACTTTCTACACCTGTTAGCAATTCACAGCAGCTGTAGTGCTGCATGTAGGGTACTTGTATCTTATCCTTCCTCTTGGGATTGACACATAATAAGCCTTCGGCTGCAGCACTAGAAACTCTGTTGTGATAGGCAGATAATATTTATGCAATAATACAAGTAGGCAGCTCTGCTTCTCCTATACATCATAGTTAAAAATGGTTACCTATTTGATATTACTTCATGCTAATTATTACAGTTATGCTACTAAAAGTAAACTCATAGAAATATTTGGATTATATATATATATAGTTAAAATTATTCACATTAATTACAACTTTAATTTGCTCTTCTCTATCAGTTTTTTTCAGTCCTACTTCTATTTTGTGTTTCACTTCCAAATTTGTGTTTCAGTTCTTCATTCAGCCAAAAAATAAGATTATTAATATTATAATTTATTCCATTGTTTAAGGACTATGATACAATGAAGCAAAAAATTAATACAATTTTGAGTCAAACTAATACTCAATGCTCCATTTATTGCTAGTATTTACCTAGAACGCATTTCGTTAGGATCTTCCTAACATCATCAGCTGTTGTCGACTAATGGAAGCCGGTTCAGTGAACTCCTCGGAGGTGATAGGTGCGTCTCTGTCAGTATCTTGATGAACTTGAAATTTGGGTTGTCTTCAAAGGTAGTATCGAAATTAAACAATTTACTTTCATATTTCTTTATAAAGATTTTTTCCCACGTGGTTAATGCAGCTGGACCTTGGACACTTTTTAGTAAGTGAATTTCTCGTTCTATGTCATGATTTTCCTTCCAAAAATGTGACAAATTCTACATTGGAAAAACAAAAAGGAACGTGAACATTAGGCTTAAAGAGCACTTTAGGAACATCAGGAATAAATAAATAGATAAATCGGCGGTAGCGTACCATTTTTGGAAGGAAAATCATGACATAGAACGAGAAATTCACTAACCAAAAAGTGTCCAAGGTCCAGCTGCATTAACCACGTGGGAAAAAATCTTTATAAAGAAATATGAAAGTAAATTGTTTAATTTCGATACTACCTTTGAAGACAACCCAAATTTCAAGTTCATCAAGATACCGACAGAGACGCACCTATCACCTCCGAGGAGTTCACTGAACCAGGTTCCATTAGTCGACAACAGCTGATGATGTTAGGAAGATCCTAACAAAACGCGTTCTAGGTAAATACTATCAATAAATGGAGCATTGAGTATTAGTTCGACTCAAAATTGCATTAATTATAATTTATGTTTTTCATATTATTTATTTTTACAGAGCGCTGAATTATGGAAGTATTGGTGTAGTAATAGCACATGAAATTACTCATGGTTTTGATGACAGAGGTAAGTATAAGCAAAACTAATAATAAACTTTGAGAGTCACACAACACTATGTTCTTAAATTTTAATTTTTGAGAGGTAGTTTGCTACCTTTTCAACCTTGAAGGTGCCATTGCTGATTGTGGTTGCCAACATAACAGTCCACAGCAAACTCAGAATTAGGGAAAACATCTTGATATGGAAGCACAAATACAAACTAATAAATTTCAAAATCCCAGCAGTTGACAACTTAGTAAATAAGTTCATTGTTCTACCCCCAGAGAGAAGGTTGCTGGTACGTATAACAAGCAATGACAGCTGGACCTTCAATGTTAAAAATGGAAGCAACAGTATTTTCTGATAATCAATCATCATCAGTTTTCTTGACAATTTTGATTTCCACATCTTTCCACCATCATTTTGCCTGGCTTTGTTTTTCTAGTTTATAAGCCTTTCTTTGCCACCATAATCTTGCACTTTATTTTATTTATCCTGAGACCCCAATCTCTACAGTATACATTTTTAGCTTTTAGTGGTCATTTTAACTCTGCACTGGTTAATGAACCTGTAACTAAATCATTTGTATAAAAAAATCCCAGTACCTCTCTAAAATATATAGTTCACAATGTGCATTGCTTTTACCAATGTGCATTGCTTTTCAATCTGGCACCACCTACCCAAATCTTCACCTACACATGACTGGTGTGGAAGAATTATTCATTTCAATAAATTTACCTAACAGTGATAACAAAGAAGCCTGGAATTTAAGTACTTACAGCATAGTAAATTGCCACAAAAGGTTTGTATCTCATTGTATATGAGATACCCTAGTGGTTTACTGAGAGAAATATGAGTCAGTTGGAGAATTTAATGTCATTTTGGCATGTTAGCCATGGTAGCTCAATGGTTAAGAGCAACCAGATGGATCTTGGTTAGATAAATGATTAAGAGCAACCGGGAGACCCATGGTTCAAATTCTGGCTATGACACTGAATTTTTCAATCTGACTCTACCTATCCATAGCTTCATCTACACACAACTAGTGTGGAAGAATGATTAATTTCCATAAATAAAGGTTGTAGCCAGAATATAAATGAATAGAAATAAGTTTCATTAAATATATTTAGCACCAAAATTAAAAAAGCTTTTTTCATTTTGTAAACTATTCATAGTTTGTGGGTTAGAACTCTTTTCAGAGTAACTATTCAATTATTAAAGTGTTTTGTATGTTCGTTATCTTGGAATATTGAAAGCTTTCCTTCTTCCTCAACCCAATCCTTGTTCCCATCATATCTATGAGGAGACTCTATTATTGAAAGAAGACTGATTCATTTGTAGTGAGGACTAATTCCTCTGTGTTTTAATGAAACCACCATGGATGACTGTGCTCATTAAAGCACAGGAGGTCTGAAGTTCAAATTTTGCCAAAACTGTCCACCCTGACTTGACATTTTTCCATGCTTAATTCAGTCCCATAACTGCCAAATGCTAGAAAGTACCCTAAATTAGGTCTTCCCAAATTTACTTTTCCAATTATAATTTCATTTCATGCATCTCCAATGTCACAATTACCAACTGAAAAAAAGCAAAAGTAATTGAAAAATTCTAACAACAAGAAATATCACAAAAATTGTAGATATCTTAATAATTTTGGTTTAACATAAATTGAATGATTTTGTCCATCTGTTACAGTTTATTAGTACAAATTTTATTCATAATGAAGAGAATTTGCAAAGGCTATTTTGGTTAACAATAGTAAGGCTATGATTTTTATTATGGAGCATATATTACTGTGTCTTTGTAAAGAAAATATGGGGAAGTAATATATTCCACCCAAAAATTTGATGTCAAGATTTCATCAAAAATATTAGTTTTAATAATAAGATTTATTGTACACAATGCATATATATAGATTAATAAAGTGTTATAATGATCGTCAAATACAATCGTCTTTTGCATAGACCACCACTGAGTGAGTCCTTGATTGGCATATAAGTATGTGATATTGTCCACAAAACTGTCCGCAGAGAGTGGTGGTACATAGTTCCAATGCCAGGTGGTGTCCTCATTGTCCACAGATCTTGTGTTGGAATCCATAGCTGCTGTGGTTCTCAACATGTATACATGTTGTAACTCAAAGTTAGACTTCTCCATTTTTCGGTGTTCATGGCAAGTATAAAAAGAAATTCAGGGCTAATCTGCTTTCTATTCCTTGATACTGATGTGTTCTTATGCATCAGTGTGACTTGAAGGCTATGGCTCTGTCTTATCTCTTTCATAATGCATTCTGTATCTGCCAGTAAGTATGTTATTCTCAATCAGGTTGATTTGGGTACCTGGAAGGCTCCTTTGAGGACGGTTGCAGCTGTTAGCTCCTCAGGTTAGCAGCTGTTAGGTGTGCCCATATTTTGCAGACCATGTAGCACATAATTGGAGATATTTTTATGTGTAAAAATCGTAGTGCTGTGCCTACAGAGTTTCTGGATCTTTTTTCTTATTTTTATTTTTTCAATTTATACCCCCGCCTTTAACTCTAATGGTCATATCAGTGGCCGTTCTCCTTTGGAACACCTTGAAGGTGTTAACTCATATTTGTTGGGTTTTAATCATTAGATCACACACACATTCGCACTCTCATTAATACTTCCAGACTCTGGGGAAGATGGGGAATTATTTTGGTAGGAGAAAAATGCCCACCCCAGCTGGGAATCAACCCAGGACCCCTAGCACGGCAGGCAGGTGCTCCACTGACTGAACTACGGCGCCAGCCTTTCTGGATCTTACTTATGTCAAACATGGCCTTTATCACTGCCAAGGATCTTTTCTCTATATGAAGGTTTAGCCTGTTACCTGCAGTGTAAGTCCCAGGTATTTATAGGAGTAGACCATTTCCAGCTTGTCAGTTCCACATAGTAAAATGTCAGTTTTGGTGATATTTCCTCCTCTTCCAAACTTCATGGCCTTGGTTTTACCTGTAAAATATTAGTTTCGCGGTCCCCTGAAGCCAAAAGCAAAATTTTTAGCGAACGATGCATTGCAGTGTACACATGTCTGTGTGTGCCAGTATGAGGTGAGATGTTTGTTTGTGTGCATGTATATGAGCATGCAAATATGTTTTTCTAAAAATTTACTACGAATTTTGATTAAACTATCATATGCTTAGGATATTTCCATGACAAAAGAAATGTATCTTTTGAATTTTCTCAGAATAGCCTCTGAAGTCCTCTTCATTTTGAATTACCTTTTCATAACAGATAAATCATAAAAGATAAATAAAATCTTCTTTTTCTTCTACTGGTTATTGTTGTTGTTCACCAATGGCACTGGAGATTAGTTGATCTGCGTCATTTTCCGCCTGGCTTCCCAATATAAAGTCTGTAGGTTGTCACTTTTAAGTCCTTTACATTTGTCCAGATGGTGTTTGTTCAGGATGACATCTTCTTTGCAGAGAGCCCACTTGGGTGTATGTATGCAGTGTATATTGTGATGGTGTTCTGCAAGGCAATCATGGCTAGTTTCCATTCTAAACAAGGCCACTGCATTATATCGAGATTCAACTGTATTGGAACACCACAGTGAAGCGAAAAATTATTAAATTTTAGATGAGTCGCATTTTTTACACATCTGCTTCACTTTCGTACCTATTTTTGAGGACATGTTTCGCAAATCTTCGTTTGCATCTACGGCTCTTGTGCGACTGAGCACAAGAGCCGTAGATGCAAACGAAGATTTGCGAAACATGTCCTCAAAAATAGGTACGAAAGTGAAGCAGATGTGTAAAAAATGCGACTCATCTAAAATTTAATAAGGCCACTGCAGTTTTCCTTGACATTTTTTGTTTGTTAACTTTATCTCTACATGCTTATAGTCCTTATCTTTTAATTTATCTTCTTTATCAAGTCTCTGCTGTCATTTAAAATGTTATTTAATGTTGTTTAATTGTTTATGAATTTCAGTTTGTCCTACAGCTTTTAATTTTTGAATTGCACCTTTCTTTGCTAATTGATATGCATGTTCATTGCCCAAAAGTCCAACATGAGTTGGGATCCATTACAGAATGACATGATTTCTTGTTTCAACAAGAAACTGTTGGAAAGAGGTTGATAATGGAGGTGATGGCTTCTGAAACTAGTCCCTCAAAAATATAAACATGTAACTGACGAAGTGTCAAACAAACGACTACAAATAGTTTTTTCAATTAATTTTGACGTCACTGTTACTAAATTCCTCCAATCACGCATAATAATCACACTATAACATCAATTTTCACAATTTATGTTGCTTCTCATATGCATTTAATTGAGCTTTTATCTCCTTATAATGTTGTTAGGTCATAGTTATTATGTTACTGTTCATATTTCTGTAAATTTTAGATCATAATAGCATTTGTTCATATTTTACAGTGAGTTTTTGCTTTAAAGATCTAACAGCTGTCTTCTGTACAATAAAGTAGTTGTTTAATTACAGGTAGACAAAGTGATAAATTTGGAAATCTTGCTCAATGGTGGTCTCAAAAGACAATTGAAACCTATTTACAGAAAGCCCAGTGCTTTATTGACAAATATAATGACTACAGAGTACCAGAATTAGATGATATGCTGCACACTGAGGTTACTGTAAGTATATGAATGATTTCCACAATGTTATTGATTTCTTTAGTTTAATTTGGTTAAAACAATACAACTTTCAGATAAATTTAATATCATTAAAAATTAAATCAATAGTTTTACTTAAAGTTACAATAAGTATTCTTTTACTCTATATGACTAAAAATTATGTAAATTAAGGAAGCTATCTCAGATTCTATTTTGTCTTTATTTTTCCTTAGATGAATGGAGTGAATACTCAAGGGGAAAATATAGCAGACAATGGTGGACTCAGACAAGCATACCTAGCTTATCAGAAATTTGTTAGGGATCATGGACCTGATCTAAGACTGCCTGGTTTGGAACAATATTCACCAGAGCAGCTATTTTTTATCGGCTTTGGAACTGTAAGTTTATTTATTCATAATAATAAATTATATTAAATGCATGACTTTATTGCAGTTAAAATAAAATTATTCCTAGTTACTGTTAAATATTATATTGAATTATATCATTAATTTATTTGTAATTAATATTATTTAACTTTCTACATTTAATATTAATGCATCATAAACTTATACACTATATATATAAGGCTATAAGTACACTATAAAGCAATAAACAGTTTCGACATATTAAAATACAAATAGTTTTGCAATGAAATAGTTTTGCACACTAAAGAAGGTAATGGAGTGGATGAAAATGAACAAAAATTTGTAATGCTATTTTGTAATCAAATGGATCATTAACTAGATAATGTTTACAAATAAGCATATGTAGCAAAATAATATTCCATTTACTGTCAGTAGACTGGAATGTAGTTTCTGACTTTGTAAAATTTATATTTGCAAATTTACTTAAAAGGGTTGGAAAAAAGTAACGAGAACTACTTGTTTTTTTTTTTTAAATCCCTTTATTGACAGTTACACACCTTCGATATAATCGTCCCCATTATTTATTACCTTTTGATAAATGTTCAAAAGGCATTGTATACCATATGTGTGTCTATTTCTGTTGATGTCCCATAGTGACTGCACTATTGCCTGGATAATTTAAGCTCTGGTGTTGTACCAGATCCCTAGAAGTGGTTCTTTCATTTAGTCAAAAAGATCATAATTACAGGGACTTATATCGGGTAAGTACAGTGGATATTCTAGAATCTCCAATTGCCAGCATTGCAAGAGGTGCTGGACTGCAGCAGCGGTGTGGCATCTTGTGTTATCATGAAGAATGATGGGGTGCTGCTCCATGAATTCTGGTCACTTTCACATGAGCACTGGACGAAGGTCGTGTTGCAGGATCCTACAATAGAAGGCAGCATCCACCAACATCCTTGGTGGTACAGCATGATGCAGTACTACCCCATCATTGTTATAAGCCACAATGAACATCCCTTTCACAGCACTTTGTGTAGCACACACTTTGTTTATACAAGGAGAACAGGGATGCCTCAATTCAATGGATTGATGTTTCAATTGTAATTTGAATGAGTGAGCCCAGGTTTTGTCGATAGTGATGATTCATCAAAAAAGTTACCTTCCCTTTGGTACCAGCCCAACAAATCTTGTGCAACTGCAAAGCAGTGCCATTGTTGCACCTTGGAAAGTTCATGTGATATCCAATGTGCTGCAATTTTGTGGTAACCCAGAATGTCATGCAAAATGTGGAGCACAGTTTTGTGGCATACTGCAACTTCTGCTGCCAACTCACATCCAACAAGGAGTAATGGAGTTGAACTGTACTGTTCTCCACTTTGGGTTGTCCTGCACAGTGGTTATCCTCTGCAGGTGTTCTGCCTCCTCTGACTACTTTAACCCACTGTACAACTATGCTGTATGGTAATGCTGCATCACCACAAACTTCATGCAGAAAACCTTCTTGCACACTTCGATCTTGTGCTACTTCAATTTTTAGCCAAGAAAGTTGTCTTATCTTTGTAAACATGATATTAGGGTCATTGCACTATTTCTATGAAGTTTGACTGTCTACACACTACAGTACAGTGACAAAGTACAGTCCCTGCTTGCTACTCAAAGTCGTCTAACAGGCCTTCAATTTGTCAACACTGATGGCAGCTCATCGACCCACCGGTTATATGTTACAGCTGTGTTATCACTACTTTGTATCCAACCTTGTATAATTACTATAATTCATCCACAAATAGCTTTTAAGCCTATTCTTAAGACAGATTTACAATTAGTACAATGTATTTTAATATATACAATGCCTTATTTATTTATTAATTCTTAAGCCTATTCTTAAAAGTATGTGCTGTATAAGTTGCTTTAACAAATCTGGTAGCTTATTGTATAGAAATAGTCCCATCATGCTAGGATTTTTGCAGCTGATATTTATTTCTAAAACCTTGCCTAAAAAAGTCATGTTGTCTCATGTATTATAATGATGAATATTAATATTTATAGAATTATCTTTTTGCAATGCATATATTATTACTTTATAAACATATAATGAAACAAAAGCAAGAATTTGCTTTTTCCTAAAATATTGACAGGACAAATCCCTATGATTTAAGCAATGTATCATTCTAATTGCTTGCTTCTGTAATTTCAAAACCTTTTCATATTTACTAGTTGAATACTAGTTGAAGTATATTCCGGGCTCATATTTGATTTTGCACTGCACCCCCAGATTTCTATACCACATACTAGATGAAAAAATATGACACCATAACAGATTATGTTCACTCTTTTCCTTCTAGAAGATAAGAGAAATGCCTAAGTAGAAATAATTATTTGCTGATTTTCCAGCAAATATATTAAATTTTTCTGGCCATCTTAATTGTTGGCCAATTATGATTAGATTAGATTTGCATTCAGCGGGTTCACTTGTAGCTACAACGGACTGTGAGCACTTAACATGTCCAGAGATATAGTTTCATATATACTTGAAAATTTAACATAAGAGACACGTTATATACAAGCAATATGAAAAGCAATATGGTATAAATTATATGTGTTTCAGAATCTAACACTTTTTTCAATCAACTTTCACTTGGCTTTTGCCAGTATGTCACAACAGTTTATATTATTTCTTTAAGACATACATATTTTATTAGCTTTCGAACAGGCATCAAAGATTTATCGGCAATTGTTTGTGATTGATACAATTAGATTCTACTTACAGAGCTACATAAGCATTATCAGGATAATTTGTCATTCAGGTAATCTTGTAAAGAATAAAATGATTTTGAGCTTAGGTACTCTCTAATGGCATTTTTAAAAGCATTGAAATTATCTTATTTTTCCTTTAAGGTCATTAGGAAGAGCACCAAATATTTTTAAGGTTTCATAAAGTACACCTTTCTGGAAGCCAGAAAGGTTAGCACTGGGATAATGGATGTTAACAATATTGTCTAGTGTTTATTCTATGAATTACATTATTTGTTATAAATGAGGCCGGATTGTGTACAAACATTTTCAGGATTGAGAGTATATACATGCAAGGAAGGGTTAATATCTTCTATCTTCAAAAAAGATCTTTGCAGGAGCATCTGCTATGGGTGTTAGTAATAATTCTTATAACCTTCTTATGGATAAGAAATATTTTTTATACTTTCTCTTGAGCTGCGCAAAATAATATTCCATATTTTGTGCATTAGTTAAAATATGTTTAATAAACTTATATAAGCAAAGACAAATAACTGGCATTTACTTACTTATCTCTTAGGTGTGGTGTGAGTCAACAACTAAGGAATCTCTTCTTCATGAAGTTCTGGCAGACACACATAGTCCATCTAAAATGCGTGTGGTTGGTCCACTATCAAATTCAAAGGAATTTGCTCAAGCTTGGAAGTGTCCCCCTGGCTCACGAATGAATCCTGAACACAAATGTTTGTTATGGTAATTGACATCAAGCATTATAATTCTGGATTACAATTCCTTATGAACTTTTTTGATTAATGTTGCTGAAAATATGTACAACTTAGGTCATAACTACAGAAGTCATTATAATTAATTCCTGAAGTAATGTGGATGTAACCACAAAAAGTTTTGCTTCCCATAGATCATCAGGGAAATATCTGTAGATATTTGTTGTAAATTAAACAAGTATGCAGATTACAGCTACAAAAAGAAAAGTTCATGTTAAAATCAATGTACATAAATCCATCTGTAATAAATTTTAATAAAATAATTGTTACTTATTTTCAGCTATTTATTTTTGTAATGAAAGTAATAAAATTTGCTGCTATACCCTTGATTTTCACCTTGATTCCTTTGCAGTTAATTTATGGACGACTCTGTATTCCCAACTATAACCTGTATAATGTACATGCGATATACTTGTATGGTATAATATGTACTTAATGTTTTCTGAGAACCTTTATTATGGTCCGATATGACTTAATGTTGAAGGACGAAAACTGCCACCAAAAAAAAAAAAAGGAAAACAGAAAGAATCAATCATTTACAGCTAACGTTAAAGCTTTGTTATTTGTCATACATTATTTATAATATCAACATAAAATTGTAAAAAGTAAAACTCACCAAGTCGTATGTATAATCCCTTTCTAAACGTTGATTTACCAGGGATATTTCTGTTGGTTTACATTTTTAGAGATTATATAAAACGTGCAATATTCAAAGACAACCAAGGCACATTGGCAGCAACCATAGGCATACATAACTGTTTATAAAACTCAATCTCTTTTGACCGAGAGTAGGTCCAACCATTCTTCCCTTTGACTGCATTGTTGAGCTTTCCCATTACATGATTGGGGTTGAAGTTTCACCCAGCATTTGTAGCATAAAAATAAATTAAAACTGATGTTACACCATATCACACCCCAAAAAAAGACAATTATAACTGAAAACTTATAAATACAATTCACATAGTGAAGAACGGCTGAATGGACCAGCATTACTTAACATACATAAAGAAATAAAATAACACCAGAGCAAGTTTCCATCTGATTATCTTGACAACAACAGAGGATAGATTTGTTTGTTATTGTTTTTTTTTAATGACATAATATTGTTGTCAAATATCTTGCATTGTATGCTAGGAAAAACTTCATTTCCTGAAGCTATTAACATACCAACAGAATAAATATTTACCTGCTCATGAAGTGTTTCTTTATCCGACACCACAACACATTGCTTGGCAGTGATCAACCAAATTCTACAGATTCTTCCTGCTCCCTTATTTCACAGGACTTTCTATTGGTGTTCTCTTTAACACATATCATTCTACAAAACCAAAATCTGCTCTTGATACTCTACTTAACATAATAGTATCTTATTAAATTTTAGATGAGTCGTATTTCTTACACATCTGCTTCACTTTCGTACCTATTTTGAGGACATGTTTCGCAAATCTTCGTTTGCATCTACGGCTCTTGTGCGACTGACGCTAGATCCAGCGGTGTGGGTAATTCTGGGGTTGTTGCTGCCATCTGTTGATTTAGTTAAATCTCGATAATAGTATCTTGTTTAGTGACAGTCAGTTTATACTAGCTCCTCTATCATATGTTATTTTGTATGAAAATTTCTCGACCTTTTATATTTATCCTTCAGCCATATAGCTTTCTCTTCTATGTAGCAATCTTAAAGACTTCCTAAAGATCTTCTGGTTTGTGTGCACTACTAATAAACATATTTAAATTTTCTTCATAAGATTTTATTTACAAACATATGTTTTACAGATTATTATGTGACATAATGATGAACCATGGCCTGCAAATTACACAAGAGTACCAGGCTCACATTACAAACAGAGAAGCAAAGACTGTAAATTTACAATCAGAACTCTTCCATGACCACAGATGAATGAACGAAGACAAACTTTGAGCTGAAACATATCTTAATGAGGACAGCAGCCCACAGATGTCACCACAAAATCTGTACAATAGGAGAATACCACCAGGCTTCAGGACAGTGCATGCTCCATCACGACTATCATGTGCTAACCTGTCTAGCACAGACAAACAAAGACACACTGTGTTTAACAAATATTATTAAATAATAATGAACTTTCTATATTACAATGGCATTTATAAATGTTATCATACCTCATTTTATTGCTAGAAATCCATACAATCTTAAGCTATTTGTGCAGGATTACATTACCAACAGAACAAATGCTTACCTCCTCTAGAGTAACATCTCTTATTTCATGATAGCTGGTCAAAATCTTCTACTTACCAGTCAGCCATAAGACTTTCTCTTCTCTGCTGAAATTTTAAACACTTTTTAAAGATCTTCTGTCTTCAAACTTACATACAAGGCAAATATCTTCATATTCTTATTACACTTTATTTAAATATCACATATTTTATTGACTATTAATCACTGAAATACTAGCAGAAATTAGTTTATTTCACAACAGAAATTTTACATACAATGGCAGCATTTATAATATATATCATATTTCACTTTATTTATAAGAAGTATAATCTTGAAAGAAAGAAGTATAACCTCATGTTTACACAGACACGAGCTCGTACTTAGGCTCCGAAGGTGATCAACTCCTTGGGCGCTTTGTAGTGTTGTTGCTGATTCTTCTTTTCTCTATTCTGCACTTGCTATTATTGTCTGTTTGTCCCACATGGTGCCAGCTGTCTCTACACTTCTGTCTCTAGTTACTGTAGTCCACTAACCTCTCTCTTTGGTTCTGAAGTAATTCGCCCCTCTGGTAGTTCTTCGGCACTCCACATTTCTTCGTCCTTCTCTTGGGTCCCACACTGTTGTTCATTTCTGATGATCCATGGTGATATAAGTTAATTCTTCATGGTGATACATGGTGATACATGATAATACCTCATTGATAATTCTGTCTATAGTAGAGCATTATCAACAGAACAAAATACTTACCTCCTGTTAAGGTGCTTCCTTCAGCTCTTCTTAAACTATTCCCCAATATGTATTCCTTAGCGGCAGTCATTCCTACACTTTATTGCAGCAACTCTGTCATTCTTTTATTTCTTACTACTAAAATAAAAGAAAATCTGCATATCTAACAGCCCAGTTTCTGTAATCTATACCAGGCCTTCTTCTGCAAACTTTATTAAATTTTTAAATCAAATTACATAAAATATTTTACAAATTTTGCAGATATAATCTACTTGCTACCTTAACTAAGTAATCAACTAAGCTCAGGGTCACTGGATTACAGTAACCTTACAAATATACTCATTTAATCTATGCAAAAAATTATTTTTTTACTTTAATTCTACTTTGGTTGCCCTATGTCTCCTCTTGCCTCATCCTTCCTCCAGGAGAAACTCCACTTAATAGCATAATCCAATCCAATCCAAGTCTTCTGCAGGCAAAATATAAAAAAGGTATTTTCATTTGCACTATCAGATTTTATTCACTGACTATGACAACAGATATAATCACTGATCAAAATTTTTTGGAATAAGTGATAATTTTTTATATAACAATTTTCTTCAAATTTTATCACATTACATTCCATATTCTAATAATTATGACATTCTATTACTATAGTATTTCAATGCAAACAGAAAGTAATGTATAATCCTCTAGCAGTGCTTCTTTATCCTCTTCTCCTAGCATGCCATACCACACAACCTACTTCTACAGTTTACTCCACACAAAAGTTTATCAAGTTCTTATAAATAAACAGAATGCAATTTGATCTAAATAATTTGCACTTGCTCTTATCTTCTGGATTTTCCGTATCCTTCTATATAGGATGAGCCGTGATGATATCCATGTGCCCCAAATCTCGTAAAGGTATGTTGTAGTTATATCTAGCTTGTGTCCACTTCATGTAAGTTGCATATACATGGAAGAAAGTCGGCCAGGATTCTAGTTTCTTTTTGTAGTGTGTTCTTGTATACTTTGGCTTATATATTACAGAGCAGTGTCTCTACCCCTTTTTCTATATCATTTTCCTGACTTTTTTGGCCTTTAGAGGCAAAGAGCAATTGTATTGCTGAATCTATAGTTACTTCTCAGAAGTGAATTATCATGCTTTTAGTCTGGTTATATGTAAGAAACTCAGGAACCTTCTCCAATGTTACATTACATTCCTAGCTGTTAGGTCACCTACGGGTACAAAAGAAGGACCTCACACTTGCCCTCCTTGGTGGTGATCGTCTTGGATGCATTGCCATGCAAACTACATCACCTCCCACATGCAGTTAGTATCTGACATGAATTAAAGAGTTACTTTGATGAAATATCATACTGTTACTTTAGTTCCAATATGCCTCCTTGGCTATAAAGTTACATTATATTGCATTCCTTAGTCCTATGCCCAAAAGAAAACCTCTGAACCCACCCTTTCTTTTTGTAACTGTGCAGTTATGTACATTATCCCTTCATGCAGTTAGTATGCAAAATCCACTGGGGATTAGGTTAGTCTGGTTCCACAATGAGCAAACCACTTAGTTTTCACTCATTTCTGTCCTATCTACAGAGGCACAAGAAGATTCCAATACATTGTCAACCACCCAGTAATAATAATTCTACATGCATAACCTTACAAGGTACATCACCTCCCATTTATTACCAATTGGGTAAAAGATATTTCATGAGTTTACAACAATACAATGTGTTATTTGATTTAGCCCTGTCAGTATGAATGAATTCTAAAGAAACATCTTAGATGCCTTATTAGCTTCCAAATTAAAAACAAAATAATTGTGACTGTGACAAGTTAATTGTTGAGAAAACTGCAAATATTGTAAACTCGGACCTGACCAACTAAACAGTCACTGTTGGAGATAGTAAACAGTTTTCTAGACAAGAGTTATATTTTGAAGATTTCTTAAAACTTGACCCATTTACAAAGACTAGAAGTTCAACTTCAGCAGATACTGTTATCAATTCCCAGTCACTACTTTGACTTAAGCTAATAACACAGTGCTGCTACACCAACAATAAAATGCTTACCTCTTCTGGAAGAACCATTTTATCTTCTTCTTAAAGGTTTACTCCATAAAACATTCCTTCGCCCCCCCCCCCCCAGGGTAGGTACGGGAATTGGCGATCCCAGGATTTTAATTAAATCTCTCGAGTGGTAAGAGAGCTAATACAACGCCCAAACAATTTGCACACCTGTGTTTGATCCTAATCTAAGTTAAAGAAAGTAAATTAAACTGAAGTCAAAGTAAAACCAAAACAAAGCCAGAGTGGAGCCTGAATAGAGCCAGAGCAGAGCCAGAGCAAAGCCAGAAGAAAGCCAGAGCAAAAACACAGCAAAGAGAGCGTAAAGTCAGAGCAAAAACAGAGCAACAAAAAGTGTACAAACATGTAAGTATACCATAAAACATTAATGCTTCAGGATATAATAGACGATTTGACAAGAAGTACTCATAGACAATGTACGAGGTATTGATGACTCTTGAAGACATTCATCTGAGTAAGGAAACTTTAATAAAAAGTGTAAAAATATTGAAAAATATCAAAAAATACTAATGATTCTATATTTAATAGAAGACTTGACAAGAAGTACTCAAAGACAATGTATGAGCTATTGATAAATCATGAAGACAGTCATCTGAGTAAGGAAACTTTAATAATAAGTGTGTGAATCACAAAACTTTAATGTTTCAGGATATCATAGAAGATTTGACAAAAAGTACTCAAACACAATGTATGAGGCATTAATGAATCTTGAAGACATTCAACTGAGTAAGGAAACTTTACTAAAAAGTGTATAAATATTGAAGCATATCAAAAAAGACTAATGATTGTAGATACATTAGAAGATTTGACAAGAAGTACTCAAAGACAATATAAGAGGTATTGATAACTCTTGAAGTACGTCATCTGAGCAAGGAAACTTCTATAAAAAGTATGTGAACATTGAGGGATCTCATATGAGACCAATAATTCAGGATATAATAGAAGACTTCACAAGAAGTACTTAAAGACAATGTACGAGGTATTGATGACTCTTGAAGACAGTCATCTGAGTAAGGAAACTAATAAAAAGTGTTTGAACTGTGAAGGATATCATTAAAGTCTCATAAATCAGGATATAATAGAAGTTTTGACAAGAAGAACTCAAAGATAATGTATGAGGTACTGATGATGCTTGAAGAGAGTCATCTGAGTAAGTAAACCTTAATAAGAGTGCCTGAACATTGAAGGATTTCATAAATGATTAATGTATCAGGATATAATAGAATATTTGACCAGAAGTATTCAAAGATTATGAACAAGGTACTGATATGTCTTGAACACAGCCATCAAAAGGGAAACTTTAATAAAAAAATATACACTTTGAAGGATATAATAGAAGATTTAACAAGTAAAACTCAAAGACAATGAACAAGGTATTGGCCTCTCTTGATGACAGTCATCAATGTAAACTTTATTAAAAAGTGTACAAACATTGAAGCATATCATGAAAGTCTAACATTTCATTATATTATAGAAGATTTGACAACTATTAAAATACAATTTACGAGGTATTGATGACACTTGAAGACGGTCAACAGGGTAAGTAAACTTTAATAAAAAGTGTACGAACATTGAAAGACATCATACATGACTAATGTTCCAGATAAAATAGAAGATTTGACAAAAAGTACTCAAACACAACGTACGAGGTATTGATGATTCTTAAAGACAGTCATTAGAGTAAGGAAACTTTAATAAAAAGGTTATAAACATTGAAGGATAACAAAAAAGGATTAATGATTCTAGATACATTAGAAGATTTGACAAGAAGTACTCAAAGACAATATACAAGGTATTGATAACTATGGAAGTCAGTTATCTAAGCAAGGAAGCTTTAATATAAGGTGTGTGAACATTGAAGGATTTCATAAGAGACCAAAGTTTCATGATATAATAGAAGACTTCACAAGATATACTTAAAGAAAATGTACGAGGTATTGATGACTCTTGAAGACAGTCATCTGAGTTAGGAAATTAATAAAATGTGCCTGAACATTGAAGAAATATTATCAAAGTCTCATAAATCAGATTATAAAAGAAGTTTCTACAAGAAAAATCCAAAAATAATGTACGAGGTACTGATGACACTTGAAGAGATTCATCTGAATAAGTAAACCTTAATAAGAGTGTGATAGCATTGAAGGATATCATAAAAGACTAATGTATAAGGATATAGTAGAAGATTTGACCAGAAGTATTCAAAGAATATGATCGAAGTATTGATATATCTTGAACACAGTAATCACAAAAAGGAAACTTTAATAAAAAGGTATACACTTTGAAGGATGTAATAAAAGTCTAATTTTTCAGAATATAATAGAAGATTTGACAAGTAGTACTCAAAGACAATGAACAACGTATTGGCATCTCTTGATGACAGTCATCAAAGTAAACTTTATTAAAAAGTTTACGAACATTGAAGGATATCATGAAAGTCTAACGTTTCATTATATTATAGAGGATTTGACAACTATTAAAATACAATTTACGAGGTATTGATGACACTTGAAGACGGTCATCAGAGTAAGTAAACTTTAATAAAAAGTGTACAAACATTGTAGGACATCATAAAAGACAAATGTTTCAGGATATAATAGATAATTCATAAAGAACTGCTCAAAGTACTGATCCCTCTTGCAGAAAGTCATCAGAGAAAGGCAACTTTAAAAAACAAGTGTGTGAAAATTGAAGGATATCATAAACGTCTAATGTTTCAGGATATAATAGAATATTTAATAAGAAGTGCTCAAATACAATGTAAGTGGTATTGATGATCCTTGAACACAGTCAGCTGAGTAAGAAAACTTTAATAATAGGTGTGAGAACATTGAAGGATATCATAGAAGTATAATGTTTCAGGATATAATAGAAGATTTGACCAGAAGTATTAAAAAACTATGATTGAGGTCCTGATATCTCTTGAACACAGTCATCTGAAAAGGAAACTTTAATAAAAAGGTATGCCATTTGAAGGATATCATAAAAGTCTAATTTTATAGGGTATAATAGAAGATTAGCCAAGAAGCACCAATAGAAAACGTATGAGGTATTGATGACACTTGAAGTCACTTTTCAGAGTAAGGAAACTTTAATAAAAAGTGTATGAACATTGAAGGATATCATAAAGGTCTAATGCTTCAGGATATAATAGATGATTTGACAAGAAGATCTCAAAGACAACATAAGCGGTATTGATGACTATAGAAGACAGTCATCTGAGTAAGGAAACTTTAATAGTAGTAGTAGTAGTTTTATTCATCCGTTAAGTCAATACAATGACATTGGATATGTCAATACAAATATTTAGAACAATACAAATAATATAAGTATAAAAATAAAAAATAAGTTGCATCAAGTGTAATTAATAAGATCTAAGCATGAACTCATAAATATATATAGTTGCATGGCTCTACAACTACACAGCATTTAAAATGCATCACAAATAAAGAGTGTATGAAGAGTGAAGGATATCACAAAAGACTAATGTTTCAGTATATAATCGAAAACTTGACAAAAAGTACTCAAAGACACTGTATGAGCTATTGATGACTCTTGAAGACAGTCTTCAGAGTAAGGAAACGTTAATAAAAAGTTTATAAACACTGAAGGCTATCATAAATGTCTAATGATTCAATATATAATAGAAGATTTGACCATAACTATTCAAAGACAACGTACGAGGTATTGATGACTATTGAAGACATTCATCTGAGTAAGGAAACTTTAATTAAAAGTGTAAGAACATTGAAGGACATCACAAAAGACTGATGTCTCAGGATATAATAGAGGATTTGACCAAAAAGTACTCAAAACCAATATACGAGGTACTGATGGCTCTTGAAGACAGTCATCTGAGAAAAACATTGAATATTGAAGGATATAATAAAACTGTAATGTTTAAGGGTATAATAGAAATTTGTTACAAAGTACTCAAAAACATTATATGACGTATTGATGACTCTTGAAGACAGTCATCTGAGAATGGAAACCTTAATAAAAAGTTTATGAATATTGAAGGATATCATAAAAGTCTAATGTTTCAGTATGTAATAGAAGATTGACAGGAAGTACTCAAAGAAAACATACAAGGTATTGATGACTCTTGAAGACAGTCATCTCAGTAAGGAAACTTCAATAAAAAGTGTATGAACATTGAAGGATACTATAAAAGACTAATGCTTCAGTATATAATAGACGATTTGACAAGAAGTACTCATAGACAATATACGAGGTATTGATGACTCTTGAAGACATTCATCTGAGTAAGGAAACTTTAATAAAAGGTGTAAAAATATTGAAAAATATCAAAAAAGACTAATGATTCTATATTAATAGAAGATTTGACAAGAAGTACTCAAAGACAATGTACGAGCTAGTGACAAATCATGAAGACAGTCATCTCAGTAAGGAAACTTCAATAAAAGTGTACGAACATTGAAGGATACCATAAAAGACTAATGCTTCAGGATATAATAGAAGATTAGACAAGAAGTATTCAAAGACAGTGTATGAGGTATCGATGAATCTTGAAGACATTCAACTGAGTAAGGAAACTTTACTAAAAAGCATATAAACATTGAAGGATATCAAAAAAGACTAATGATTGTAGATACATTAGAAGATTTAACAAAAAGTACTCAAATACAATATACGAGGTATTGATAACAATTGAAGTACATCATCTGAGCTAGGAAACTTTTATAAAAAATATGTGAACATTGAAGGATTTCATAAGAGACCAATGTTTCAGGACATTATAGAAGAATTCACAAGAAGTACTTAAAGACAATGTACGAGGTATTGATGACTCTTTAAGACAGTCATCTGAGTTAGGAAACTAATAAAAAATGTGTGAACTGTGAATGATATCATTAAAGTCTAATAAATCGGGATAAAAAACAAGTTTTGACAAGAAGAGCTCAAAGATAATGTACGAGGTATTGATGATGTTTGAAGACAGTCATCTGAGTAAGTAAATCTTAATAAAAGTGCCTGAACATTCAAGGATATCAAAAAAGATTAACGTATCAGGATATAATAGAAGATTTGTCCAGAAGTATTCAAAGACTATGAACAAGGTACTGATATCTCTTGAACACGGTCATCACAAAATGGAAACTTTATTAAAACGGTATACACTTTGAAGGATATAAAAGTCTAATTTTACAGGATATAATAGAAGATTTGACAAGTAGTACTCAAAGATAATAACCAAGGTATTGATGTTTCTTGATGACAGTATTCAGAGTAGGTAAACTTTACTAAAAAGTTTACGAACTTTGAAAGACATCATACAAGACTATTGTTTCAGGATATAATAGAAGATTTGAAAAGAAGTTCTCATACATAACATACGAGTTATTGATGACTCTTGAAGATGTTCATCAGAGTAAGGAAACTTTAATAAAAAGCGTACAAACATTGAAGGATATCATAACAGACTTAATGTTTCACTACATAATAGAAAATTTGACACGAAGTACTCAAAGACAATGTACGAGGTATTGATGACCCTGGAAGACAGTCATCTGGGTAAGGAAACTTTAATAAAGGTAATTATTAAATTTTAGATGAGTCGTATTTCTTACACATCTGCTTCACTTTCGTACCTATTTTGAGGACAAAATAGGTCCTCAAAATAGGTACGAAAGTGAAGCAGATGTGTAAGAAATACGACTCATCTAAAATTTAATAATTTTTCGCTTCACTGTGGTGTTCCAATACAGTTAAATCTCGATATATTTAATAAAGGTGTATGAACCTTGAAGGTTATCATAAAGGACTAATGTTTCAGAATATAATAGAAGATTTGAAATGAAGTACCCAAAGACATTGTATGAGGTATTGATGAATCTTGAAGACATTCATCTGAGTAAGGAAACTTTAACAAAAATAGTGTGAACATTGAAAGACATCATACATGACTAATGTTTCAGGATATAATAGAAGATTTGACATGAAGTGCTCAAAGATAACATACGAGGTTTTGATGACTCTTGAAGATGGTCAACTGAATAAGGAAACTTAAATAAAAAGAGTACAAAGAAGACATTTATCAGAGTAAGGAACTCAAATAAAAAGTGTTGCATTTGAAGTTAATCATAAAAGTCTACTGTTTCGGGATATAATACAAGATTTAAAAAGAACTACTGAAATACAATTTACGAGGTACAGATGACATTTAAAGACATTCATCAGAACAGAACAACTTTAATAAAAAGTGTACAAACATTGTAGGACATCATAATAGACAAATGTTTCACGATATAATAGAAGATTTGACAAAAAGTACTCAAAGATAACATACAAGGTATCTATGACCCTTGAAGATGATCATCTGAATAAGGAAACTTGAATAAAAAGTGTACAAAAATTGAAGGATATCATAAAAGACTTAATGTTTCAGGATATAGTACAAGATTTGCTACGAAGTACTCAAAGACAATGTACAAGATACTGATGACCCTTGATGACAGTCATTTGGGTATCATAACTTCAATAAAGGATGTTAGAACATTGAAGGATGCCAAATATCTTGATGGTGGGAGAGATGCACACTCCCAAAACGTTGATATCTAATCATCTTTTCACCTAGCTGGCTGCCCAAGAAGAAAGTGAGCATTTGTTATCTCCATTTTGTGACTGTTTATTAACAACTGAGGACTGATACATGCTCATAATGTATGCAACACAAGCTGTAAATAGCATGGCTAAACCAAAGAAACCCAGTAATCAAAAAGCCGACATTACTTATGAGACAACCTAATAGTATAGATTTCTTTAATAAAATGTACTGGAAACTATGCTTTCTCTTACAGCTTATTCATCATAGTATGTTATAAAAATACCTGATTCTTGAGGACGCCTTCCTCTAGCTCTACCTCTAAAATCTCTGTGAAGTGCTGATTACAGCTTTCTCAATCATCTTCTGCAGGGGACGACAGCCATCATCTTCTCAGAAAACTAGAGCGTATATAAAGCAGAGAACTTTAGATCAAAGTCTTAAGTTACATACATTCACATGACTTCCTCGACTAGTTCTTATTTGTTTTTATATAACTTCTGCAAACTATTTAATTCTATACTAGAAAACTTACTAAATTATACTTTTGAAATAAAATTATGATTATGTGTCTCTACATGTTGCATTGTTGTTATGTCACCTACAGGTACAAAAGAAGGGTCCCTCACCCAACCCCCTTGAGGTGATCGTCCTGGATGTAAACTACATCACTTCCCACATGCAGTTAGAATCTGACATGATACATCCTGTTGTTTAAAATGACATAATAATACTGTTTTCAAATATCTTGCATTGTATGTTAGGAACAATTTCAGTTCCTGAAGCTATTAACATACCAACAGAATAAATGTTTACCTGCTCATCAAGTGTTTCTTTATCCTATACCATGTCACATTGCTTAGCGGTGATAAACCAAATTCTGCAACTTCTTCCAGCTTCATTATTTCACAGGATCTTCTATTGGAGTTCTCTGTAGCACATATCATTCTACAAAATCCAAATCTGCTCTTGATACTGTACTTAGCATAATAGTATCTTGATTAGTGACAGTCAGTTTATACCAGCTCCTCTATCTTATGTTATTTTAAATGAGAATTTGTCAAACTTTTATACTTATCCTTCTGCCATACAGCTTTCTCTTCTCTGTAGCAATCTTAAAGAATTCCTAAATATACTTCCGTCTTCTAGCTTGTGTACACTACAGATAAAAATATTTAAATTTCCTTCATTAGATTTTATTTAAAAACATATTTTTTACAGATTATTATGTGACATAATGATGAACCATTGCCTGCAAATCACACAAAAGTACGAGGCTTACATTACAAGCAGAGAAGCAAAAGCTGTACACGTACATACAGAAGCCTTCCACGACCACAGATAAATGGACGAAGACAAACTTTGAGCTGCAACATGTCTTAATGAGGACAGCAACCAACAGATGTCACCAGAAAATCTCTACAGTACGAGTATACCACCGGCTTCAGGACACTACACGTTTCACACACATTTCTGCATGCTCCGTCGACAGTATCATCAACTAGCCTGTCTAGCAAGGACAAACAAAGACACACTGTGTTTAACAAATAACATTAACTAATAATAAACTTTCTATATTACAATGGCATTTACAGATACTATGATATCTCATTTTATTGTTAGAATTCCTTAAAATCTTCAGCTATTTGTACAGTATTACATTACCAACAGAACAAATGCTTACCTCATCTATAGGAAATTTAATTTCCTCTTAAAACAATACTCAAAGATGCATTGCTTAGGGCAGTCAACCAGTTTCTACAGCCTCTTCTCTCATTTTTATTTCACAGGACTTCTTATTAATGTTCTCTGCAAAACATTTCATTCGTTAAAACATAAATATGCTCTTGATAATAGTATCTTAGACCAATGGCCAACCACGCATTGCTTAGTG
Organism: Mantis religiosa; assembly: GCA_030765055.1. Classification (NCBI taxonomy): domain Eukaryota; kingdom Metazoa; phylum Arthropoda; class Insecta; order Mantodea; family Mantidae; genus Mantis; species Mantis religiosa. The sequence continues at coordinate 142,315,742 of CM060955.1, read as the reverse complement.
GAGGTCAACCAACATCTAGAGGTTATACTGCTACCTCTATCATCTCTTATTTCACATGATAGCTGGTCAAAATCTTCTACTTACCACTCAGCCATAGGACTTCCTCTTCTCTGCTGAAATTTCAAAGTCTTCTTACAGATATTCTGTCTTCAAAATTGTATACAAGACAAATATCTTCATATTCTTATTACACTTTATTTAACTATCACATATTTTATTGACTATCAGAAATTTTACATATAATAGAAGCATTTATAATATCATATTTCACTTTATTACTAAGAAATATAATTTTGAAAGGCCTCCTGGTTACACAGCGACGAGCTTGTACTTCGGCTCCAAAGGCGATCAACTTCTTGGGTGCTTTGTTGTGTTGTTGCTGATTCTAATTTCTCTGCTCCTATTTTCTACTCTTCTATAATTTCTACTCTACTTCTCCCCCAAGTACTTCTTAACTGCCCTCGCTAGCTTGGTGCCAGATGCCTTCTCCACACTTATCTGTCTATAGCCACTGTAGTCCACTAACTTCCTGCTTTGGTTCTGAAGTTGTTCGCCCATCTGGTTCTTTGGTGCCCTACATTTCTTAGTCCTTCTCCTGGGTCTCACTCTGTGGTCCACTTCTGATGATCCATGATGATATATGTTAATTCTTCATTGCTAATTCTGTCTATAGTACAGCATTATCAACAAAACAACATACTTACCTCCTGTCAAGCTGCTTCTTTAAGCTCTTCTTAAACTATTCCCCAACATGTATTCCCTAGTGAAGGTCATTCCTAGAGTTAACTGCAGCCAGTCTGTCATTCTTTTATTTCTTACTGTCAAAACAAAATAAAATCTGTATATCTAATAGTCCTGTTTCTGGAATGTATGCCAGGCCCTGTTCTGCAAACTTTATTTAATATTCAAATCAAATTACATAAAATATTTTACAAATTTCTTAGATATAATCTTCTTGCTACCTTAACTAGTTAACTAACTAAGCGTACATGTTACTGGATTCCAGGAACCTTAGAAATCTACTGATTTGATCTATCTAAAAACAGTTTTTCTTTCACTTTACTTCTACCCCAACAATGTAATTCAAATCAACCTTTCTACTACAGTTTTAATTACTATAACAAACTACAAAAGACTGTTACCTACAATATTAAATTTCTTCTTGCTGGACTGGTACCCAAAGCTTCTTTCTACTGGTATCAACAGATGGAGCAGGTTTGTCAGTTGCAGATATCCAGGTTATTGTGACTTTGTGGGTTCGTGAAATGAAAAGTCCAATTACACCACTCAAAAATGTTCTTTATTTCCACCGACTTACAGTTAAACTCTTGCCAATTACACAGAATTACGTAATGCACACAATTACGATTCACCAGTTCGTCCGTTACAATTTCACTTGCACTCGTAATTACGTACAATCTTCCGATGCTCTCACACAGTCTTCTCGTCGTACACTAGCACTGCATTCTTACACCAAGAACTGACTGACTAACTCACTACCTAACTCCTCTTGCACGACGTGTAGCTTATATAGGGTCCGCTTGCCGATCTGGAAGGTTCTCCATTAGATGAAATATCCCGTAAGTTCGAGAACACAGGTGGAACAGAAAGAGACGGCGCAGTGATATTTTTTGTCCCAGCCATCCCTTCTTAACGCTATAAGACAAACGAGGGGGCGGGGCGAACACCGACCCGTCTGCTGCTTGCCCAGTGTACAGGGTGTTCCGACGTTCGGGTGACATTATGCTCTTCTACATCATCATTTGTGACTGTCCACTCTGATTCTCTGCATATTCCTCTTCTGGGATTCTTCTTTCGGTGGCGTATGCTCTTCCTTTCAATATCCATTAATGGCATCTTGTATTTATCAGTCGTACATGTTAATTGAGGTAATCTCCAGTCTAGTATATATTCAGTTTTCACAGTTCTTGATATTTCCGACGATCTCTTAAACTATATTCCTTTCTCGTAGGCTGCAATATTCCTATGTTTATTTCTTGAAATCTTTTGTTATGGGTCACATATTCCTCTAACTCCTTAGTGGATATTATTTCAAACACCTTTTTAACTATGCCTAACCTTCTAGATTACTTAATATTAGTATTCTGAGCAATATATTTAATTGTCAAAATATAACCATGCTTTTGATACTGTACTTATGATAATAGTAATGCCCCAGTGACAGTCAACTGTTTTCTACAGCCTACTCTACCTCCTACATCATATCTTATTTCACATAAAAACTTATCAAAGTATTCTACTTGCCACTCAGTCAATGACTTTCTCTTCTCTGCTGCAATCTTGAAGAATTCTTGAAGATGTTCTGCCCAAATTGCACATTTAGTCTCTATTAATGAATTTTATTTAACTGCCATATATTTTAGAGATTATTTGTCAATTAAATATTATAGAAATTATTTAATACTTAATGATCTAACAACAGCTTTTACAAGTTTTATCATATTTCATTATATAGCTAGACTTAACAGTGCTTGGATGTAACCACAAACTACAGAGGTAAATTTAGGTTACAGTTTTAATCCTTGTCGACTATACATTCTAGTTTGGGCTTCTCCTGGTGTTCCCTTGTCGCTTAGATGAATGTTGTGTGCTTACTTTCAAACCATGTATAAGTGTGTCTATGGACCAATGGCGCAGAATCTTGCACGTTCTAAATGCTGTTCTTGACTTGTTGATAACAGACTGGGAGTGTTGGTAGCTGTGTAGCATGTCCTGTAGACAGTATGAAGATTTCTCAGCACTTCTTACAAACTTCTATATGACTCTATGAGCTCCTGGTAGAAGTACTTACAATAGATCTGTGTAGCGACTGCAATCTGTGCTGTGTTCTCTTTCATTGTTTACACTTTACTAACAATCTATAGTGATAATGCAGCAAAATCCTTACATAAACTGCAGAAATATCTTTGAACTTAACTTAAAACAATTCCCAAACATATATGACAGTTCACCAAATCTAGAGCATATTCCAAGAAAAATCTAAATAGAACAATAAAATACAAAAAATGCTAAAAAAGTTTATCAAATTCTTATACTTATACACAATGCAATTTGATCTAATAACTGGCCCTTGCCCTTATCTTCTGGCTCGTATATTACTATCTCGGATGACCCGTGACAATATCCATATGCCACATATCTCGCCACTGTATTTCGTAGTTCATATCTGGCTTGTATCCATCTCATGTAAGTTGCATCTGCATGCAAAAAGTCGGCTAGGTTTCTAGCTTCCCTTATAAGGTGTTCTTGTATGCTTTGGACCCTATATTACTGAGAAGTGTCTCACCTCCTTCTTCTTTATCATTTTCCTGAATTTTTTGTCCTTGAGAGATGAAAAGCAAATCTACTGCTAAATCTATAGTTACTTTTAAAAGTGAACTATCATGCTGTTACCCTGGTTACATATAAGATCCTCAGGAACCTTCTACAACGTTACATTGCATTCCTAGCTGTTACGTCACCTACATGTACAAAAGAAGGGCCCCACACCCGCCCTCCTTGGTGGTGATTGTCCTGGATGCATAGCATACATCACCTCCCAAATGCAGTTTGTATATAACATGAGTTAAAGAGTTACTTTAGTGAAACACCATGCTATTACTTTAGTTCCAATAAGCCTACTGGTCTACAAAGTTATATTTTATTGCATTCTTTAGTCTTATACCCCGTAAGAGTCTAAAAGAAAAGCCTCTAATCTCACACTTTCTTTTCGTGGTCAGTGTTCTGTATTTGTAACCATTGAGCTATGTACATTACCCTTTCATGCAGTTAGTATCAGAAAGCCACTGGGGATTAGGTTAGTCTGGTTCTAAAATGAGCACACCAGTTAGTTTTCACTCATTTCCACTAAAGCTCCTCCTTCCAGGGACACAAAAAATTCCAATATACTGTCAACTGTCCAGTGATAATAGTTCTAGATGGATAACCCTACAAAGTACATCACCTCCCATTTATTATGAATTGAGTGAATGATATTTCATGATTTTACAACAATACAATGAGTTATTCAATTTAGCCCTGCCAGTGTGCATGACTTCTTAAGAAACATCTAAAATGCCTAATTAGCTTCCAAATTAAAAGCAAAATAATTGTGACTGTGGCAACTTAATTGTTAGAAAACTGTAAATATTGTAAACTCAAACCCTGACCAACTGAACAGTGGTTGTTGGGGATAAAGAATAGTTTTCCTTAACTGACAGTTATGTCTCTAGACAGGAGTTACATTTTGAAAATTTCTTAAAACTTGTCCCAGTTACAAAAATTACAAGTTCAAATTTAGCAGATACTGTTATCAATTCCTAGCAAATAGTCTGAACTTAAGCTATTAACACAGTGCTGCTACACCAAAAATAAAATGCTTACCTCTTCTGGAAGGACCTTTTTATCTTCTTCTTATCTTGTCCAGAAGATTGCAGTAATATCTGCCAGTGATGGTCTAACCCTTGGCAAGATAACCTGTAAGGATGACTCCATGACAGTCCCAGAAAACTGAAAGCATAACCATCCCAGCTGACTTTTCTACCTTTCCCTTTTTGGGAGGGGAATCGGCATGTTTTCATTCCATGCTCATGATTTTTGTCTCCGGATCATACTGATAGATCCAGGATTCATCCATAGCTACCAGATGATCAAAAAAATTCATCTTCATCTTGTTCCAACAGCATCAATATCTGCCTTGAAAGGTCACGCCGTGTTTGCTTTTGTGCAGTTCGTCTTGAATAATTTTCCACACAATACCATACCTAAGATGTGTCTCATTCATGATCATTTGGATGGTTGAGCGTCCGTCTTACAGTATTAAACACTCCACTTTCTTCACTGTGACAGCATCGTATGTCATTGACGGTCTACCAGCTCTTGGCTCATCTGTCAGGGACGTGTGACCAGTTTGAAAATTCCTTTTCCAACTCACAATAGTGTCATACGATGGGCAACCGCATCAATATATCTCTCTAAAGGTCACGCTGTGTTTGATTTTGAAATGGGGTTAGCAAATGTGGAACCCACCGTGCAAACACCTCAGACATGTGCAGTTCCTCATGAATAATTTTACACACACTAACATAACTAAGATGTGTCTCATTCATGATCATTTGGATGGTTGATAGTCTGTCTTCCATTATTAAACACTCCATTTTCTTCAATGTGACAGCATCGTCTGTCATTGACAGTCTACCAGCTCTTGGTCATCTGTCAGCAACATGTGACTAGTTTGAAAATTCCTTTTCCACCTCCCAATAGTGTCATACGATGGGCAATTGTTTCCATAAACAGCCGTCATCTCATCTTGGATTTCCCGGGCAGTTTTGCTCTTCAAATGCAGGGACTTGATCACACTACAACCCTCAACTTCCCGCATCTTACACCTCAGTCACTTCTGCCACTCACTGTAAAAGAACAAAAGCACTCAAATCACTGAAACTACCAACATTATGTCCTGAGGGATCAATGATGACACTGAATAATTTCCATCACTCTAGCATACAAACTACCGGGTGAAAATTAAAACTTTACGATACCCCCTCGTATGAAGTTCTCTTCTATGTTGCAGTCTGAAAGACTTCTTAAATATATTTTGTCTTCATCTTACATACCAAGTCAAGCAGATATTTTAATTTACCTTATTATATTTTATGTTATCAACATATTAATTACAGATTGTTAACATAAATTTTACACAATTTATTTTACTACATAATGATATTTCGCATATCCTCTAACATTATACTCTGAAACATCAGATTCATTCCTATAGTTTGGTTTACAGGTTATGTATTCTCAGAACATTTTCTTATATCTTTGGTCTCCCCAAGAATGGCAGGTGCATTCATTGTATTGGACAACTTATTTTGGTAGTTTTAATGTGAAAGTCTCCTGATGGTGATAACTGTTTTGTGCTTTTTGATCTTCTGTTGTTTAGAAATAAAGCTGAAGTTGTCTGTCGCTATATGGAATATAAGTTGATGTTGCTGGTTCCATTCTTCATTGTTTACGAAAATTTTGGGTACTCTATATATTAAACAGTTGAAAACTATAATTTGATGGGATTTTTTTATGAAGCTATTGTTCTTTATGTAGTTGTCTCTGTGACAGTTTCTTATGAATAACGAACGTAAGTTCATGCTTTTACTGATGGTTTGCAGATCCACTAAACCTAAAACCATTTTCCTCTGTTTCCATAGTGTAACGTAAAAGTTTATCTTGAAAACTGACGAGTTTCTTTTCCAATAAATTTCATTGGTACTACAAAAAATATGCTCTTTTTTATTCTTGTTGTTTTAAATGATACACTAATGTTGTTTTCAAATATTTTGCAACGTATGTTAGAAACAACTTCAGGTCCTGAAGCTAATAACATATCAACAGAATAAATGTTTACCTGCTCGTCAAGTCTTTCTTTATCCTACACCATGACACATTGCTTGGCGGTGATCAACCAAATTCTACAGCTTCTTCCAGCTTCCTTATTTCACAGGAATTTCTGTTGGTGTTCTCTGTAACACATATCACTCTACAAAACCAAAATCTGCCTTGATGCTGTACTTAACATAATAGTATCTTGTTTAGTGACAGTCACTTTATACCAGCTCCTCTAGCATATGTTATTTCATATGAAAATTTCTCAAACTTTTATATTTATCCTTCAGTCATACAGCTTTCTCTTCTATGTAGCAATCTTAAAGACTTCCTATAGATCTTCTGGCTTACGTACACAACTAATAAAAAGATTTGAATTTCCTTCATTAGATTTTATTTACAAACATAATGTTTACAGATTATTATGTGACATACTGATGAACCAGGCCTGCTAATTACACAACAGTACCAGGCCCACATTACAGAGAAGCAAAAGCAGTGGACATACACTCAGGACCCTTCTATGACCACAGATGAATGGACGAAGACAAACTTTGAGCTGCAACAAATCATAATGAGGACAGCAGCCCACAGAATTGGTACGACCAATTCATAAGAAAGGTTCATATGCAGATGTTAACAATTTCAGACCAATAACTCTAACTTCAGTATTCAGCAAAACGTATGAGAAAGTCTTAATAGCTAGAATAAATAGTTTCTTAATTGCTAATAAAATTCTTAATCATTTTCAGCATGGATACAGAAATAAATTATCGACCATCACAGCTATAGCGGAATATATTCACAAATTGTTGGAACTAAAAGATGAACACAAAAACACAGCTGGAATTTACTTAGACCTCTCCAAAGCTTTTGACTCTGTATCCCATGATCATCTCATCTCAAAATTAGAGTAATATGGCTTCAGAGGACAAATTAATAGACTATTAACATCATATCTTAAAAATCGTTTGCAATGTACAGAAATAACTTGGAAAAAAGGGAATGTTATAAGCCACATTAAATCAGAATATAACTTAGTGAAATCTGGTGTACCACAGGGATCAGTACTAGGACCTATACTTTTTTTTATTTATATTAATGACTTACCTGAACCAGTAAACAGCAAGGTCATCTCATATGCAGATGATATATCTATAATATGTTGGAGTGAAGGAGAAGAAAGCTTAGAAGAAAAAACAACAAATGCAATTGGAGAAATATCTCGGTACTTTCTAAACAATGGACTAAAGTTAAATATAGGAAAAACAAAATTTATGACATTTCAAAGTGATGATCTAAATATAAACATTAACAAAATACCTTTGGAACGGGTAAGAAACTTTAAATTTTTGGGCGTTCGCATAGAAGATACTCTAACCTACAGTACAAACATAGACATGGTTTGTAATAAAATGAACTCGGGACTCTACCTATTACGACAACTAGCAAAATATGGGAATATCAATACTCTTAAAACTGCGTATTATGGCATTATCTTCCCACACTTAACATATGGTATTGAAATTTGGGGGGCAACAAGTAAAACCAATATGGACAGGCTATTAAAAGTACAAAAGAAATGCATACGAACCATGTACAACCTTCGTTTTCAACAAACATGTCAGGATACATTTAAATCACAAAACATCCTAACAGTAGTATCACTCTATGTATTCAAAACCATTATACTTGTAAAAGACCGAAAGCAACATAACATCCTCAATAAAGATTGCCATACATATGATACGAGGAGAGCAACTGATTACCATAGGGTGAGCACGAATAAAACTCAAACTAATAAAGATCCATTTAAAATAGGAGCCATATTGTATAATAAATTGCCATCTGTAATTAAGAATACTTCTGACTCAAAATTTAAACTGGTCTTAAAATCATACCTAATTCAAAAATGTTTGTATAGTATAAATGAACTGTAATATATATGTATGTATGTATGTATGTAGTATAAATGAGTTGTATACCTATGTATACAATAAGGTTTGTACGTAATTTAGGCATTTTGATCTTTTTAAATAACTTATACTTTTGTAAACAACTCTATATTTTGTAAATAACTTATGTATTTTGATCATTTTGTATTTTGACTGTATAGAGATAATTGACAGTGTCAGATGCTCTTATAAGAGTCTATTGGCCGCAATAAATTATTATATTAACATCATTAACATAAGGAAATTACCACCATATCTAGAATGTGACACACTAAAAATGGTATATTATGGCTTAATTCATTCACATATCGCATATGGTATTGAAATATGGGGAGCTACCAGCCAGTTAAACTTAAATAAGATCCTAATTTTGCAGAATAAAAGTCTAAGGTGCATCTTCAGCCTGTCAAGTCGCCATTCAGTAAAGGAAATTTTTAGACGACAATGTATACTAACCGTGGTATCATTGTTTGTCTATAAGGTTATCATACTTGTTAGGACTAACAGTAAATTCATATCACTAAATAGGGAACATTATCGTTATAACACTAGAGGAATAAACAACTACCATAGGGAATATAAAGCAAAAACCTCTAACAACAAAGACCCATACATTGCAGGTATAATTTTGTATAATAAACTTCCTTCATATATTAAATCAGCTCAAGGCAATATATTCAAAAATCTCTTGAAAAAATACCTCATAGATAAATGTTTATACAGCCTAAGTGAATTATAATTGTCTTATATTCTTGTTGTAATTATTATACCTATTTCTTATATATAAATCTCTGTAAAGTTTAAGGGAATTAGAATTGTACTATATTATTATTACTCTATACTGATGTAGTTATTATATACTTACTAGTACTAGGAATGTGTAAATATTGTAAGAGATGTGTAAATGTTAGCTAAAATAACTTTGTATGCAATAGTTGTACTAATTATGTAACACAATAATTGTTAAGGTTAATGTAAATGGGAACTCCTCAAACAAAGCTAAATACTCATGTACATACTTTAGAATGTGACAATGTCTAATGCTTGTAACACACAAGTTTACAGACAATAAAGATTATAGGTAGTGTCATCATTAAAATAAAAAAAAAAAAAAAAAAAAAAAAAAGATGTCACCACAAATTCTGTACAATACAAGGATACCACCTGGCTTCAGGACAGTGCACCTGCATGCTCTGTTGACAGTATCATCTGCTAACCTGGCTAACAAGAACATCCAACACAAAAGAGTAAACCGACTAAGACATTGTGTTTAATATATAATATTAACTAGGAATGTACTTTCTATATTACAATGGTGTTTAAAGATTATATCTCATTTCATTTTATTACTAGAAATCCTTACGATGTTAAGCTATTTGACAAGTACTACATTACCAACAGAACAAATGCTTGACTCCTCAAGGGTAAATTTAAGTTCCTCTTAAAACAATACTCAAAGAGGCATTGCTTAGAGCAGTCAGCCAATTTCTACAGCCTCTTCTGTCATTTTTATTTCACAGAATTTAAGTCTTCTTCTGCCTTTATTCTGCAAGACTTAACTATGCTTGGATATAACCACAAACTACAGACTTAAATGATGACTATCATTAGGAAAGTTACAGTTTTAATATCTGTCGAATATACTTCCTAGTTTGGGTGTCTCGTGATGTTCCCTTTAGTGAATGTTGTGTCCTTAATTTCAAACTATGTATAAGGTTATTATTATTTGAAGCAAAAGGTTAGAAACAATGATGTATTTAACATTTGAAAGTAATGAGTCGGTAATTCAAATACAAACATCACTTAAATTATCCTTACTTGGACATGTTTCGGAGAACGTTTTGTCCCCATCCTCAGCAGTTATCCGACTGGTTGGATCCGTGGTTTCTTGAAGTCAGCTGGTTGTCTGGGGCAGCATCTGTTGCCTGTGAGATGAACTTCCAAATAGAGTTTTCAGGCGGCAATTCGAAATTTAAAGTAAACTGTTTTTTACAATTAGCAACTTTTCCCAAGTAATGCAGCCAAACTCAATGTTTGGGAAAAGTTGCTAATTATAAAAAACAAACGGTTTACTTTAAATTTCGAATTGCTGCCTGAAAACTCTTTAGAAGTTCATCTCACAGGCAACAGATGCCGCCACAGACAACCAGCTCACTTCAAGAAACCACGGATCCAACCAGTCAGAAAAATGCTGAGGATGGGGACAAAAGGTTCTCCATAACATGTCCAAGTAAGGATAATTTAAGTGATGTTTGTGTTAGAATTACAGACTCATTACTTTCAAACATGTATAAGGTGTTTCTATGGACTAATAGCCCAGAATCTTGCATGTTCTAAATGCTGTTATTGGCTTGTTGACACGTTGTGGACACCTGACTGGGAGTGTTGGTCGCTGTATAGCATGTCCCGTGGACAGTATGAGGTATACAAAAGAAGACTGAACAAGAAGTCCCCACGGACCTGATGCAAGGTAATGAGGACACTCATCAGAGTAAGCAACCCTTATGAAAATTGTCTATACATTACAGGATATTTTAAAATTCTATGTTTCAGGATATAAAATAAGATTTGTCGAAGGAAATCAAAACAAAGTGCAAGATAACAATAACACCTCAAGACAATCAACAGAGTAAGAATACTTTTATGCAAAGTGTATGAGCATTGAAGGATATCACAAAAAACTAATGTTTTAGGTTATAATAGAAGATTTGATAAGAAGTACTCAAAGACAACGTATGAGGAGTTAATGACTCTTGAAGACAGTCATCAGAGTAAGGACACATTAATAAAAAGAGTGTGAAGATGAAGGATATCATAAAGGTCTAATAATTCCGGTTATATAAGAAGATTTGAAAAAAAGTACTAAAACACAAAGTACGAGGAATTGGTCACTCTTGAAAACAGTCATCTGAGAAAGGAAACTTGAATAAAAAGTGTGTGAACATTGAAGGATATCATAAAAATCTAATAATTCAGGATATATTAGAAGATTTGACAAGAAGTACTCAAAGACAATGTAGGAGGTATTGATGACACTTGAAGGCAGTCATCTTAGTAAAGAAACTTTAACAAACACCTTGCCAACATTATTGGACATCATAAGAGGCCAATGTTTCAGGATATAATAGAAGTTTTGACAAGAAGTAGTCAAAGACTAGTGTTACCCAAACGGCAAGCCCACGATGCCGATCAATAAATCTAGGCCGGCAGAAGGAGGGGAGACCTGAGGGGTGGCTGGGTCTTCGTTTACCCCTCCTCCTAGCGCTCGAAGTTGCACGAAGCTTCGAGAATGTTTTCCCCCTCCATGAAAGGAGAATCGAGAAACTTCAGGGCCGATCGATACCGGAAGCGACAGTCAGTTGAGAGTAGTGTTGTTATGGCGTGCGTTGTGTAAGTAGCGTCGAGTGTACGTGTAGATTGATATTTGAAAATCAACTAATTGTGTACATTAAATTGTAATTGTGAACAGTGTATTGCTACGAAAATAAAGTGCAATTTTTTTGTGTTTGTAACCTCGACTTATTATTTCAAGAACCCACAAAGTCACACTATGAACAAGGTAATGATAACCCTTGAAGACAATCATTGGAGTAAGCAAACTTCAATAAAAAGTGTGTCAAAACCAAACCATATCAAAAGAGACCAATGTATTAGGATAAAATACAAGATTTGAAAACAGGTACTCAAAAACAACGTACGAGATATTGATGACACTTGACAACTGTCCTCTGAGTAAGGAGACTTTAATAAAAGTGTGTGAACATTGAAGGATATCATAAAAATCTAATAATTCAGGATATATTAGAAGATTTGACAAGAAGTACTCAAAGACAATGTAGGAGGTATTGATGACACTTGAAGGCAGTCATCTTAGTAAAGAAACTTTAACAAACACCTTGCCAACATTATTGGACATCATAAGAGGCCAATGTTTCAGGATATAATAGAAGTTTTGACAAGAAGTAGTCAAAGACTAGTGTTACCCAAACGGCAAGCCCATGATGCCGATCAATAAATCCAGGCTGGCGGAAGGAGGGGAGACCTGAGGGGTGGCTGGTTCTTCGTTTACCCCTCCTCCTAGCGCTCGAAGTTGCACGAAGCTTCGAGAATGTTTTCCCCCTCCATTAAAGGAGAATCGAGAAACTTCAGGGCCGATCGATACCAGAAGCGACAGTCAGTTGAGAGTAGTGTTGTTATGGCGTGCATTGTGTAAGTAGCGTCGAGCGTACGTGTAGATTGATATTTGAAAATCAACTAATTGTGTACATTAAATTGTAATTGTGAACAGTGTATTGCTACGAAAATAAAGTGCAATTTTTTTGTGTTTGTAACCTCGACTTATTATTTCACGAACCCACAAGGTCACACTATGAACAAGGTAATGATAACCCTTGAAGACAATCATTGGAGTAAGCAAACTTCAATAAAAAGTGTTTCAAAACCAAACAATATCAAAAGAGACCAATGTATTAGGATAAAATAGAAGATTTGAAAACAGGTACTCAAAAACAACGTACGAGATATTGATGACACTTGACCACTGTCCTCTGAGTAAGGAGACTTTAATAAAAAGTGTGTCAACATTGAAGGATATCATAAAAGTCTAATGTTTCAGGATATAATAGAAGATTTGACAAGAAGTACTCAATGAAAATTTATGAGGTACTGATGACGCTTCAAGACAGTATTCTGAGTCAGAAAACTTTAATAAAAAGTGTGTGAGCAATAAAGGATATCATAAAGGCTAAAGTTTCAGGATAGTATAGAAGATTTGACAGGAAATGCTCAAAGACAATGTACGAGGTATTGATGGTGCTTGAAGACAGTCATATGGGTAAGGAAACTTAGTAAAAAGTGTATGAACATTGAAGGATACCATCAAAGACTAACGTTTCCGGACATAATAGAAGATTTGACAAGAAGTACTCAAAGATAATGTACGAAGTTTTCATGACCCTTGAAGATGACCATCTGAGTCAGGAGACTTACATAAAAATTTTGTGAACATTAAGGGACATCATAAAAGTTTAATGCTACAGGATATAATAGAAGATTTGACAAGAAATACTCAAAGACAATCTACGAGGTATTGATGACACCTGAAGAGAGTCATCTTAGCAAGGAAACTTAAAAGAAAAACTTGTCAACAATAATGGATATCATAAGAGACCAATGTTTCAGGATATAATAGAAGTTTTGACAAGAAGTACTCAAAGGCTATGAATGAGGAATTGATGACCGTTGAAGACAATCATCAATAAAAAGTGTGGTAACACCGAACGATATCAAAAGAGACTATTGTTTTAGGATATAATAGAACATATAAAACAGATACTCCAAAACAACCTAGGAGATATTGATGACACTTCAACACAGTCCTCAGAGTAAGGAGACTAATAAAATGTGTGTGAACATTGAAGGATATCATAAAAGTCTAATGTTGCAGTATTTAATAGAAGATTTGACAAGAATTACTCAATGACAATGCATGTGGTATTGATGACTCTTGAAGACAGTCATCTGAGTAAGCAAACTTTAATAAAAAGTGTGTGAACAATGAAGGATATCATAAAGGCTAAAGTTTCAGCATATAATAGAAGATTTGACAAGAACTGTATAAAGGCAATTTACGTGGTATTGGTGACCATTGAACACAGTCATCCGAATAAGCAAACTTTAATAAAAAGTGTATGAACATTGTAGGATATGATAAAAGACTAATGTTTCAGGATATAATAGAATATTTGACAAGAGGTACTCAAAGACAATGTACGAAGTATTTATGAACCTTCAAGATGGTCACCTGAGTAAGGAAACATTAATAAAAAGTGTGTGAACATTGAGGGACATCATAAAAGTTAAATGTTTCAGCATATTATACATGATTTGATCAGTACTACTCAAAGACAACATACGAGGTGTTGATATCAAAAAAGACTAATGTTTCTAGATAACAAGAAGCTTTGATAAAAGGTACTCCAAGACACTGTCCGAGGTATAGATGTCACTTGAAGACAGTCAACAGAGCAAGGAAACCTTAATAAAAGGTATGCAAACATTGAAGGTATCATAAAATTCTAATGTTTCAGGATATGATACATGATTTGAAAAGAAGAATCCAAAAATAATGTGGGAGGTATTAATGTCTCTTGGAGACAGTCATCTGAGCAAGTATACCTTAAAAAAGTGTGTGAACATTGAAGGATATCATAAAAGACTAATATTTCAGGTTACAATAGAAGATTTGACAAGAAGCACACACAGACAATGTACAAGGTATTGATGACTCTTGCAGACAGTCATCAGAGTAAGGAAACTTTAATAGAAAGTGTGTGAACATTGAAGGATGTCATAAAAGTCTAACTTTCAGGATATAATAAAAGATTTGACATGAAGTAGCGAAAGACAATGTACGAGGTATTGATGATTCTTGCAGGAAGTCATCAGAGTAAGGAAAACTTAATTAAAAGTGTGTTAAAATTAACCGATATCACAAAAGACTATAGTTTCAGTATGTAACAGAAGATTTGACAAGAATTGTTCAAGACAATGTACGCGATACTGGTGACCCTAGAACACAGTCATCTGAGTAAGGAAACTTTAATAAAAAGTGGTTGATCTTAAAAGGATATCATTATAGACTAATGTTACAGGACATAATAGATTATTTGACAAGAAGTATTCAAAGACAATGTACGAAGTATTGATGACACTTGAAGGCAGTCATCTTACTAAGGAAACTTTAACTAAAAACTTGCCAACATTATTGGATATCAAAGGAGACCAATGTTTCAGGATATAATAGCAGTTTTGACCAGAAGTACTCAAAGATTATGAACTAGGTATTGACACAGTCATCGGAGTAAGCAAACTTCAATAAAAAGTGTGTCAACACCAAACGATATCAAAAGAGACTAATGTTTTAGGCCATAATAGAAGATTTCAAAGTAATGAGTTGGTAATTCGAAAACACTTGAGCAATGTCCTCAGAGTAAGGAGACTTTAATAAAAAGTGTGTGAACATTGAATGATATCATCAAAGACTAACGTTCCGGACATGTTGGAAGATTTGACAAGAAGTACTCAAAGACAATGTACGAGGTATAGATGACTCTTGAAGACAGTCATCTGATTAAGGAAACTTTAATTAAAGTGTGTGAACATTTAGGGACATCAAAAAGATTAATGTTTCAGGATATAAGGAAGATTTCTCAAGAAGTACTCAAAGACAATGTACGAGGTATTGATGTCTCTTGAAGACATTATCAGAGTAAGAAAAATTAAATAAAATGGGTACACACATTGTACGATATCACAAAGTACTAATGTTTCAGGACAAAATAGAAGATTTCACAAGACGTACTCAAAGTCAATGTATGCGTCATTGATGACCCTTGAAGGCATTTATCTGAGTAAGTAAACATTAATAATAAGTGTATGAACATTGATGGATATCATGAAAGTTTAATGTTTCAGGATATAATAGACGATTTCAAAAGAACTACTCAAAGATAATGTACGACACATTGATGAAGCTTGAAGACAGTCATCTGAGTAAGAAAGCTAATAAAAAGTGTGTGAGCAACGAAGGATATCATAATCCCTAAAGTTTCAGGATATAATACAAGATTTGACAGGAAATACTCAAAGTCAATGTACGAGGTATTGATGGTGCTTGAAGACAGTCATATGGGTAAGGAAACTTTAGTAATAAGTGTATAAGCATTGAAGGATACCATCAAAGACTAACAATTCCGGATATAATAAAAGATTTGACAAGAAGTACTCAAGGACAATGTACGAGGTATGGATGACTCTTGAAGACAGTCATCTGATTAAGGAACCTTTAATAAAAAGTGTACAAACATTGAAGGATATCATAAAAGTCTAATGTATCTGGTTATATAGGAAGATTTGAAAAGAAGTACCAAAAGACAAAGTATGCGGAATTGACCAATCTTGAAAAAAGTCATCTGAGAAACAAAACTTTAATAAAAAGTGGGTGAATATTGAAGAATATCATACAAGTACAAAAGTGAATCGAGAATATATTGACACATTGCTTCACTCACACTGTTTATTCACAGGACATGTTTCAAGAGCTCTTGCTCCTATCCTCAGCTGATCAGCTGAGGATAGGAGCAAGAGCTCTTGAAACATGTCCTGTGAATAAACAGTGTGAGTGAAGCAATGTGTCAATATATTCTCGATTCACTTTTGTCCTAATTTGTGCTTCACTGTCCCTACGCTTCTTTCAAGTTTATACTTTGAATATCATAAAAGTCTGGCTGGGTCTTCGTTTACCCCTCCTCCTACCGCTCGAAGTTGCACGAAGCTTCGAGAATGTTTTCCCCCTCCATGAAAGGAGAATCGAGAAACTTCAGGGCCGATCGATACCGGAAGCGACAGTCAGTTGAGAGTAGTGTTGTTATGGCGTGCGTTGTGTAAGTAGCGTCGAGCGTACGTGTAGATTGATATTTGAAAATCAACTAATTGTGTACATTAAATTGTAATTGTGAACAGTGTATTGCTACGAAAATAAAGTGCAATTTTTTTGTGTTTGTAACCTCGACTTTTTATTTCACGAACCCACAAAGTCACACTATGAACAAGGTAATGATAACCCTTGAAGACAATCATTGGAGTAAGCAAACTTCAATAAAAAGTGTGTCAAAACCAAACGATATCAAAAGAGACCAATGTATTAGGATAAAATAGAAGATTTGAAAACAGGTACTCAAAAACAACGTACGAGATATTGATGACACTTGACCACTGTCCTCTGAGTAAGGAGACTTTAATAAAAAGTGTGTCAACATTGAAGGATATCATAAAAGTCTAATGTTTCAGGATATAATAGAAGATTTGACAAGAAGTACTCAATGAAAATTTATGAGGTACTGATGACGCTTCAAGACAGTATTCTGAGTCAGAAAACTTTAATAAAAAGTGTGTGAGCAATAAAGGATATCATAAAGGCTAAAGTTTCAGGATAGTATAGAAGATTTGACAGGAAATGCTCAAAGACAATGTACGAGGTATTGATGGTGCTTGAAGACTGTCATATGGGTAAGGAAACTTAGTAAAAAGTGTATGAACATTGAAGGATACCATCAAAGACTAACGTTTCCGGACATAATAGAAGATTTGACAAGAAGTACTCAAAGATAATGTACGAAGTTTTCATGACCCTTGAAGATGACCATCTGAGTCAGGAGACTTACATAAAAATTTTGTGAACATTAAGGGACATCATAAAAGTTTAATGCTACAGGATATAATAGAAGATTTGACAAGAAATACTCAAAGACAATCTACGAGGTATTGATGACACCTGAAGAGAGTCATCTTAGCAAGGAAACTTAAAAGAAAAACTTGTCAACAATAATGGATATCATAAGAGACCAATGTTTCAGGATATAATAGAAGTTTTGACAAGAAGTACTCAAAGGCTATGAATGAGGAATTGCTGACCGTTGAAGACAATCATCAATAAAAAGTGTGGTAACACCAAATGATATCAAAAGAGACTAATGTTTTAGGATATAATAGAAGATATAAAACAGATACTCAAAAACAATCTAGGAGATATTGATGACACTTCAACACAGTCCTCAGAGTAAGGAGACTAATAAAATGTGTGTGAACATTGAAGGATATCATAAAAGCCTAATGTTGCAGTATTTAATAGAAGATTTGACAAGAATTACTCAATGACAATGCATGTGGTATTGATGACTCTTGAAGACAGTCATCTGAGTAAGCAATCTTTAATAAAAAGTGTGTGAACAATGAAGGATATCATAAAGGCTAAAGTTTCAGCATATAATAGAAGATTTGACAAGAAGTACTCAATGAAAATTTATGAGGTACTGATGGTGCTTCAAGACAGTATTCTGAGTCAGAAAACTTTAATAAAAAGTGTGTGAGCAATAAAGGATATCTTAAAGGCTTAAGTTTCAGGATAGTATAGAAGATTTGACAGGAAATGCTCAAAGACAATGTACGAGGTATTGATGGTGCTTGAAGACAGTCATATGGGTAAGGAAACTTTAATATAAAGTGTATGAACATTGAAGGAAACCATCAAAGACTAACGTTTCCGGACATAATAGAAGATATGACAAGAAGTACTCAAAGACAATGTACGAAGTTTTCTTGACCCTTGAAGATGACCATCTGAGTCAGGAGTGTGAACATTGAAGTGTGTGAACATTGAAGGATATCATAAAAGACTAATGTTTCAGGTTACAATAGAAGATTTGACAAGAAGTACACACAGACAATGTACGATGTATTGATGACTCTTGCAGACAGCCATCAGAGTAAGGAAACTTTAATAGAAAGTGTGTGAACATTGAAGGATGTCGTAAAAGTCTAACTTTCAGGATATAATAAAAGATTTGACATGAAGTAGCCAAAGACAATGTACGAGGTATTGATGATTCTTGCAGGAAGTCATCAGAGTAAGGAAAACTTAATTAAAAGTGTGTTAAAATTAACCGACATCACAAAAGACTATAGTTTCAGTATGTAACAGAAGATTTGACAAGAAGTGTTCAAGAGAATGTACGCGATACTGGTGACCCTAGAACACAGTCATCTGAGTAAAGAAACTTTAATAAAAATTGGTTGATCTTAAAAGGATATCATAAAAGACTAATGTTACAGGACATAATAGATTATTTAACAAGAAGTATTGAAAGGCAATGTACGAAGTATTGATGACACTTGAAGGCAGTCATCTTACTAAGGAAACTTTAACTAAAAGCTTGCCAACATTATTGGATATCAAAAGAGACCAATGTTTCAGGATATATTAGCAGTTTTGACCAGAAGTACTCAAAGATTATGAACTAGGTATTGACACAGTCATCGGAGTAAGCAAACTTCAATAAAAAGTGTGTCAACACCAAATGATATCAAAAGAGACTAATGTTTTAGGCCATAATAGAAGATTTGAAAGTAATGAGTCGGTAATTCGAAAACATTTGACCAATGTCCTCAGAGTAAGGAGACTTTAATAAAAAGTGTGTGAACATTGAATGATATCATCAAAGACTAACGTTTCCGGACATAATGGAAGATTTGACAAGAAGTACTCAAAGACAATGTACGAGGTATAGATGACTCTTGAAGACAGTCATCTGAGTAAGGAAACTTTAATTAAAGTGTGTGAACATTTAGGGACATCATAAAAGATTAATGTTTCAGGATATAAGGAAGATTTCACAAGAAGTACTCAAAGACAACGTACAAGGTATTGATGTCTCTTGAAGATATTATCAGAGTAAGAAAAATTAAATAAAATGGGTACAAACATTGTACGATATCACAAAGTACTAATGTTTCAGGACAAAATAGAAGATTTCACAAGACGTACTCAAAGTCAATGCATGCGTCATTGATGACTCTTGAAGGCATTTATCTGAGTAAGAAAACATAAGTGTATGAACATTGATGGATATCATGAAAGTTTAATGTTTCAGGATATAATAGAAGATTTCAAAAGAACTATTCAAAGATAATGTACGACGTGTTGATTAAGCTTGAACACAGTAACCTGAGTAAGAAAGCTAATACAAAGTGTGAGAGCAACGAAGGGTATCATAATCCCTAAAGTTTCAGGATATAATAGAAGATTTGACAGGAAATGCTCAAAGACAACGTACGAGGTATTGATGGTGCTTGCAGACAGTCATGTGGGTAAGGAAACTTTAGTATAAAGTGTATGAGCATTGAAGGATACCATCAAAGACTAACAATTCCGGACATAATAAAAGATTTGACAAGAAGTACTCAAAGACAATGTACGAGGTATAGATGACTCTTGAAGACAGTCATCTGAGTAAGGAAACCTTAATAAAGGTGTGTGAACATTTAGGGACATCATAAAAGATTAATGTTTCAGGATATAAAGAAGATTTCACAAGAAGTACTCAAAGACAATGTACGAGGTATTGATGTCTCTTGAAGACATTATCAGAGTAAGAAAAATTAAATAAAAAGGGTACAAACATTGTACGATATCACAATGTACTAATGTTTCAGGACAAAATAGAAGATTTCACAAGACGTACTCAAAGTCGATGTATGCGTCATTGATGACCCTTGAAGGCATTTATCTGAGTAAGTAAACATTAATAATAAGTGTATGAACATTGATGGATATCATGAAAGTTTAATGTTTCAGGATATAATAGACGATTTCAAAAGAACTACTCAAAGATAATGTACGACGCATTGATGAAGCTTGAAGACAGTCATCTGAGTAAGAAAGCTAATAAAAAGTGTGTGAGCAACGAAGAATATCATAATCCCTAAAGTTTTAGGATATAATACAAGATTTGACAGGAAATACTCAAAGTCAATGTACGAGGTATTGATGGTGCTTGCAGACAGTCATATGGGTAAGGAAACTTTAGTAATAAGTGAATAAGCATTGAAGGATACCATCAAAGACTAAAAATTCCGGATATAATAAAAGATTTGACAAGAAGTACTCAAGGACAATGTACGAGGTATGGATGACTCTTGAAGACAGTCATCTGATTAAGGAACCTTTAATAAAAAGTGTACGAACATTGAAGGATATCATAAAAGTCTAATGTATCTGGTTATATTGGAAGATTTGAAAAGAAGTACCAAAAGACAAAGTATGAGGAATTGACCAATCTTGAAAAAAGTCATCTGAGAAACGAAACTTTAATAAAAAGTGGGTGAACATTGAAGAATATCATAAAAGTCTAATGTTTCATTATATATTAGAAGATTTGCCAAGAAGTACTCAATACAACGTATGAGGTATTGATGATCTTGAAGACAGTCATTTGACTAAGAGAACTGTAATAAAAAGTTGTTGAACAATGAACGATATCATAAAGTTTAATTTTTCAGGATATAATACCAGATTTGACAGGATATGCTCAAAGACAACGTACAAGGTATTGATGGTGCTTGAAGACAGTCATATGAGTAAGGAAACTTTAATAAAAGTTGTGTAAACATAGAAGGATATTGTAAAAGTGTAATTTTTCAGGATATAACGAAAGATTTGACAAGAAGTACTCAATGACAATGTACGAAGTATTGACGACCCTTGAAGATGCTCATCTGAGTAAGGAAACTTTAATAAAAATTGTGTGAAACTTGAGGGATATAAAAGTTTAATGTTTCAGGATATAATAGAGGATTTGGCAAGAAGTACTCAAAGACAATGTACGAGGTATTGATGACACCTGAAGGCAGTCATCATAGTAAGAAAACTTTAACAAAAGGCTTGCCAACATTATTGGATAATATAAGAGACTTATTGTTTCAGGATATAATAGAAGTTTTGACAAGAAGTACTCAAAGACTATGAAGTAGGTACTGAGAACGTCATCGGAGTAAGCAAACTTTGATAAAAAGTGTGTCAACACCATACGATATCAAATGAGAGTAATGTTTTAGGAAATAATAGAAGATTTGAAAATAATGAGTCAGTAATTCAAAAACAGTTGACCACAGTCCTCAGAGAATTGGGACTTTAATAAAAAGTGTGTGAACATTGAAGGATATCATAAAAGAATAATGTTTCAGGACATAATAGAAAATTTAACAAGAAGTGGTCATAGATAATGTATGTCTTATTGGTGACACTGGAACACAGTCATCTGAGTAAGGAAGCTTTAATAAGACGTGTGTGAACATTGAAGGATATCATAAAAGGCTAATAATTCTGGACATAATACAGTATTTGAAGAGAAGTACTCAAAGACAATGTACGAAGTATTGAGATCCTTGAAGATGGTTATCTAAGTAAGGAAACCTTAATAAAATTGTGTGAACATTCAGGGGAATGATAATAGTTTACTTTTTCAGTATATAATAGAACATTTGACAAGAAGTACTAAAAGACAATGAACGAGGTATAGATGACTCTTGAAGACAGTCAATTGAGTAAGGAAACTTTAATTAAAGTGTGTGAACATTTAGGGACATCATAAAAGATTAATGTTTAACGATATAAGGAAGATTTCACAAGAAGTACTCAAAGACAATGTACGAGGTATTGATGACTCTTGCAGACAGTCATCAGAGTAAGTAAACTTTAATAAAAAATGTTTAAACATTGAACAATATCATAAAAGTCTAATTTTTCAGGATCTAATGGAAGATTTGACAAGTAGTACTCAAAGACAACAGACGATACATAGATGATTCTTGCAGACAATCAGAAGAGTAAGGAAATATTAATTAAAAGTGTGTCAAAATGAAATGTTATAATAAAAGATTATTGTTTCAGTATTTAATAGAAGATATGACAAGAAGTTCTCAAAGACAATGTACGTGGTATTGAGAAACTTATATATAGTTGTGGAAACATAGAGTCAGACTGAAAAATTCAATGCCATAGCCGGGATTTGAACCACGGATCTTCTGGTTTCCGTCCAGCCGCACTACCATTGTGCTACTATGGCCAACGTGCCGATATGACATTAAATTCTCCAACTGACTCGTATTTTCCCGGTAAACCACTTAGGAGTTCTCATAAACACATGAGACAACTACCTTAATGGCGACTTACTACATGTAAGTACTTTAAGGCCCGGGCTTTATAGTTAACCACTATTAGGTTAATTAATGGAAATTAATTATTCTTTCACACTGGCCGTGTGTAGGCTAAATTGTGGAAACATAGAGTCAGACTGAAAAATTCAATGCCATAGCCGGGATTTGAACCACGGATCTTCTGGTTTCCGTCCAGCCGCACTACCATTGTGCTACTATGGCCAACGTGCCGATATGACATTAAATTCTCCAACTGACTCGTATTTTCCCGGTAAACCACTTAGGAGTTCTCATAAACACATGAGACAACTACCTTAATGGCGACTTACTACATGTAAGTACTTTAAGGCCCGGGCTTTATAGTTAACCACTATTAGGTTAATTAATGGAAATTAATTATTCTTTCACACTGGCCGTGTGTAGGCTAAATTGTGGAAACATAGAGTCAGACTGAAAAATTCAATGCCATAGCCGGGATTTGAACCACGGATCTTCTGGTTTCCGTCCAGCCGCACTACCATTGTGCTACTATGGCCAACGTGCCGATATGACATTAAATTCTCCAACTGACTCGTATTTTCCCGGTAAACCACTTAGGAGTTCTCATAAACACATGAGACAACTACCTTAATGGCGACTTACTACATGTAAGTACTTTAAGGCCCGGGCTTTATAGTTAACCACTATTAGGTTAATTAATGGAAATTAATTATTCTTTCACACTGGCCGTGTGTAGGCTAAATTGTGGAAACATAGAGTCAGACTGAAAAATTCAATGCCATAGCCGGGATTTGAACCACGGATCTTCTGGTTTCCGTCCAGCCGCACTACCATTGTGCTACTATGGCCAACGTGCCGATATGACATTAAATTCTCCAACTGCGGCTGGACGGAAACCAGAAGATCCGTGGTTCAAATCCCGGCTATGGCATTGAATTTTTCAGTCTGACTCTATGTTTCCACAATTTAGCCTACACACGGCCAGTGTGAAAGAATAATTAATTTCCATTAATTAACCTAATAGTGGTTAACTATAAAGTACTTACATGTAGTAAGTCGCCATTAAGGTAGTTGTCTCATGTGTTTATGAGAACTCCTAAGTGGTTTACCGGGAAAATACGAGTCAGTTGGAGAATTTAATGTCATATCGGCACGTTGGCCATAGTAGCACAATGGTAGTGCGGCTGGACGGAAACCAGAAGATCCGTGGTTCAAATCCCGGCTATGGCATTGAATTTTTCAGTCTGACTCTATGTTTCCACAATTTAGCCTACACACGGCCAGTGTGAAAGAATAATTAATTTCCATTAATTAACCTAATAGTGGTTAACTATAAAGCCCGGGCCTTAAAGTACTTACATGTAGTAAGTCGCCATTAAGGTAGTTGTCTCATGTGTTTATGAGAACTCCTAAGTGGTTTACCGGGAAAATACGAGTCAGTTGGAGAATTTAATGTCATATCGGCACGTTGGCCATAGTAGCACAATGGTAGTGCGGCTGGACGGAAACCAGAAGATCCGTGGTTCAAATCCCGGCTATGGCATTGAATTTTTCAGTCTGACTCTATGTTTCCACAATTTAGCCTACACACGGCCAGTGTGAAAGAATAATTAATTTCCATTATATATAGTTTTCTGAGTACGGAAACTTCAAATAAAAGTGCACAAACATTGAGCGATATCACAAAGGACTAAAGTTCCAGGATATAGTAGAGGATTTGACAAGAAGTACTCAAAGTAAATGTACGCTGTATTGAACATTCATGAAGACATTCATCTGTGTAAAGAAACTTTAATAAAAGTATATGAACAATGAAGGATATGAAAAAAAGACTAATGTTTCTAGATATAATAGAAGCTTTGAATAGATGTACTCAAAGTCAATGTACGACGTATTCATCAATTTCAAGACAGTCATCAGGGTAATGAAGCTTTAATAAAAGGTGTTAGAACATTGAAGTCTATCATAAAATTCTCGTGTTTCGGGATATGATCCAAGATTTGACAAGAAGAATATTAAGACAATTTACAAAGTACTGATGTCTCTTGAAGATAGTCATCTGGGTAAGTAAACCTTAAAAAAAGTGAGTGCAATTTGATGGATATCATAAAAGACTAACGTTTTGGGATGTAATAGAAGATTTGACAAGAAGTACACATTGACAATGTACGAGTTGTTGGTGGGTCTTGCAGGCTTTCATCAGAGTATGGAAACTTTATTAAAAAGTGTATGAACATTGAAGGACATCATAAAACTCTAGTTTATCAGGATTTAATGGAAGATTTGACAACAAGTACTCAAAGACAATGTACGAGTTATTGATAATATTTCCTGAAAGTCATCAGAGTTAGGAAATATTAATTAAAAGTGTGTCAAGATGAAACGACATTATAAAAGACTACTGTTTCGGTATACAACAGAAGATTTGACAAGAAGTACTCTAAAACAGCGTGCAAGGTATTCATGGCACTTGATGAGACTCATTATAGTAAGGAACATTTGACAAAATGTGTGTCAACATTGAACGACATCATATATGACTTAAGTTTCAGAATATAATAGATTATTTGAAAAGAAGTTCTGAAAGACAATGTACGAGGTATTGATAAATCTTACAGACAGTTATCAGAGTATGGAAACTTTAATAAAAATTGTGTGAACATTGAAGGAAATCTTAAAAGCCTAATGTTTCAGGATATAATAGAATATTAGAAGAAAGTACTCAAGGACAATGTACAGGGTATTGTCGAACCTTGTAGTCAGTCATCAGAGTAAGGAAAATTTAATAAAAGGTTTGTCATCATCAAAGGATATTAAAACAGGGCAATGTTTCAGGATATAATAGAAGATTTGAAAAGAAGTACTCAAAGAACAGTATGAAAGAATTGTTGACACCTAACGACAGTCACCAGTGAAGTTTAACTAATTGTGTATGAACATTGAAAAATATAATAAAAGTCTAATGTTTCAGGATACAACAGAAGATTTGACATGTACTCTAAAACAACGTACCAGGTATTGGTAACACTTGAAGACAGTCATCAGAGTAAGGAATGATTACTAAAATGTGTGTGAACATTGAAAAATATCATAAAAGACTAATGTTTCAGGATATATTAGAAGATTTGGAAAGAAGTCCTCAAAAACAACGTACGAGGTATTGATGCCTCTTGCAGACAATCATCAGAGTAAGGAAATCTTGATAAAAAGTTTGTCAACAGGAAACGATATAAAAAGATTACTGTTTCAGGATTTAATAAAAGATTTGACAAGAAGTCCTCAAAGACAATGTACGTGGTATTGGTGATCCTTGGACACACTCATCTGAGTAAGGAACCTTTAACAAGAAGTACATGAACATTGAAGGATATCATAAAAGACTAACGTTTCAGGATATTATAAAAGATTTGACAAGTGGAACTCAAAGACACAACACGAGGTATTGATGACACCTGAAGACAGTCATCAGAGTAAGTAAACTATAATAAATCATGTGTGAACATTGTAGGACATCATAAAAGACCAATGCTTCAGGATATAATAGAAGATTTGAAAAGAAGTGCTCAAAGACAAAGTACAAGGTATTTATGACTCTTGAACACAGTCATCTGATTAAAGAAACTTTAATAAAAAGTGTGTGAACATTGAAGGATATTATAAAATTCTAATGTTTCAGATTATAATAGAAGATTTAATAAGAACTGCTCAAAGACAATGTACAAAATATTGATGACCATTGAAGATGGTCATCTTGGTAAGGAAACATTAATAAAAGGTGTGTGAATATTGAGGGACATCATAAAGGTTAATGTTTCAGGATATAATAGAAGTTTTGACAAGAAATACTCAAAGACAATGTACGAGGTATTTATGACTCTTGAAGAAAGTCATCTTAGTAAGGAAATTTTAACAATAAGCTGGTCAGCATCAATGGATATCATGAGAGCCAAATGTTTCGGGATATAAGAGAAGATTTGAAAGCAGGTACTCAAAGACGACTTACAAGATATTGATGGCACTTGAACAAGGTCCTCAGTGTAAGGAGACATTAATATAAACTGTGTGAACATTGAAGAATATCATAAAAGTCAAATGTTTCAGGATATTATAGAAAATTTGACAGGAAGTACTCAAAGACAATGTACGAAGTATTGATGAGCCTTGAAGTTGTTCATCTGAGCAATGAAACCTTAATAAAAATGTCTGAACAATGAAGGATATCATAAAAATTAATGTTTTAGGATATGATCCAAGATTTGACAAGAAGAATACTAAGACAATATACGAGGTATTGATGCCTCTTGTAGACAGTTATCTGGGTAAGTAAACCTTAATAAAAGTTTATGAACATTGAAGGATATCTTAAAACATATTGTTTTTGTTTAGAATTAAAGATTTGAAAAGAAGTGCTCAAAGACAATGTACCAGGTATTGATGACCCATAAAGACAATCATTTGACAATGAAAACTTTGATAAATAGTGTATTAATATTGAAGGATGTCATAAAAAGCTAATGTCTCAGGATATAATAGAAGATTTGACAAGAAGTACTCAAAGACACTGAACAAGTAATTGTTTCTTGAAGACAGTCATCTAGGTAAGGAAGCTTTAATAAAAAGAGTATGAACATTGAAGGATATCATAAAACTCTAATGTTGTAGGATATAATAGAAGATTTGACAAGAGGTACTCAAAGACAAAATTTGAGATACTAATGACTCTTGAAGGCAGTCATCAGAGTAAGTAAACAATAATAAAAAGTGTATGAATATCAGAGTATATCATAAAAGACTAATGTTTCAGGATATAATAGAAGATTTGACAAGAAGTACTCAAAGACAACATACGAGGTAGTGATGACCCTTGAAGACGTGGTCCGAGTAAGGAATCGTTAATAAAAAGTGTGTGAACAATGAAGGATATCATAAAAGACTAATGCTTCAGGTTAAAATAGAAGATTTAATAAGAACTACTCAAAGACAATGTAAAAAGTATTGATGAACCTTGAAGATGGTCATCTTGGTAAGGAAACATTAATAAAAGGTGTGTGAACATTGAAGAATATCATAAAAGTCAAAAGTTTCAGGATATTAAAGTAGATTTGACACAAAGTATTCAAAAACAATGTACAAACTATTGATGATCTTTGAAGATGGTCATCTTTATTTCAAAAAATAGGAACATAGTATTCAATTTTGACATCCCCCAGAAAGATTTGTTCAGCAAGTTCCTTGAACCACCACCAGAGGAGACCGATGACAAAATATTGCCAGCTACACCAATGAGAACCAGTTGATGTCCGGCAGAAGATAGAGGGAAGGCCTCTGAACTAGTTCCAGGAAAATTTAAAAGTAAGTGTTGTTTAGTGTCATTAATCGACTCCCAATTAATTTAAGAACAATGAAATACAAAAAAAAAGCTAAAATAGTTTATCAAATTCTTAAAATTAAACACAATGCAATTTGAAATACATATATGGCACTTGCCCTTATCTTCTGGCTCGTATATTTCTAACTCGGATGACCCGTGACGATATCCATATGCCACATATCTCGTCACTGTATGTCGTAGTTCATATCTGGCTTGTGTCCATTTCATGTAAGTTGCATCTGCATGGAAAAGAGTCGGCCAGGTTTCTAGCTTCTTCTTGTAGTATGTTCTTGTACACTTTGGCTTCTGCTTTACAAAGAAGTGTTTTTATTGCTTCTTCTTTATCATTTTCCTAACTTTTTTGACCTTGAGAGAACAAATTCAATTATACTGCTAAATCTATAGTTTCTTCTCAAAGTGAACTATCATGCTATTAGTCTGGTTACATGTATGAAACTTAGAAACCTTCTACAATGTTACATTACATTCCTGGCTGTTATGTCAACTACAGGCACAAAACAAGGGCCCCACGCCCCCCCCCCTCCTTGGTGGTGAGCGTCCTGGATGCATAACCATGCAAACTACATCACCTCCCACCTGCAGTTAGTATCTAACATGAGTTAAAGAATTGCTTTAGTGAAACATCATGCTGTTAGCCTGGTTACATATAGGAACCTCAGGAACCTTCTACAATGTTACATTACATTCCTAGCTGTTACGTCACCTACATGTACAAAAGAAGGGCCCCACACCCGCCCTCCTTGGTGATGATCATCCTGGATGCATAACCATGCAAACTACATCACCTCCCACCTGCAGTTAGTATCTAACATGAGTTAAAGAATTGCTTTAGTGAAACATCATGCTGTTAGCCTGGTTACATATAAGCACCCCAGACACCTTCTACAATGTTACATTACATTCCTAGCTGTTACGCCACCTACATGTTCAAAAGAAGGGCCCCACACCCGCCCTCCTTGGTGGTGATCATCCTGGATGCATAACCATGCAAACTACATCACCTCCCACATGCAGTTAGTACCTATCATGAGTTAAAGAATTGCTTTATTGAAATATCATGCTGTTAGTCTGGTTACATATAGGAACATCAGGAACCTTCTACAATGTTACATTGCATTCCTAGCTTTTACGTCACCTACATGTACAAAAGAAGGGCCCCACACCCGCCCTCCTTGGTGGTGATCCTCCTGGATGAATAGCCATGCAAAATACATCACCTCCAACATGCAGATAGTATATAACATGAGTTAAAGTGTTACTTTAGCGAAACATCATGCTATTACTTTAGTTCCAATAACCCTACTGGTCTACAAAGTTATATTAGTTAGTTAGTTACTAACACTCCCCACATGGCAACCTTGCCCTTCGGGGTAACCTCACCCCACCAAGTGATGACCGGACCCATTTCTCAGGTGGAGGCACCCAGAGGGCGGTGTCCATTACCTCCGATGATAGGGTGATAGTGAAGATGGCGGTGAGGTGAGAGGTCCTACAGTTTTTACCGTGGACTCCGAACCACGTTGGGCATAGGGGATACTTCACGTGTGCTAGACAGAGGTGAAGGCGTGGATAGGGCCGACTTAAAATCGCCAACCCCAGAGCCGGGAATCGAACTCGGGACCCTTAGAACGGGAGCCGCGAACGAAACCACCGCGCTACCCCGGCGCCCACAAAGTTATATTATATTGCATTCTTTAGTCTTATACCCCATAAGAGTCCAAAAGAAAAGCCTCTAATCTCACTCTTTCTTTTCGTGGTTATTGTTCCGTATTTGTAGCCATGCAGCTATGTACATTACCCTTTCATGCAGTTAGTATCTGAAATCCACTTGGGATTAGGTTAGTCTGGTTCAAAAATGAGCACATCAGTTAGTTTTCACTCATTTCTACTAAAGCTCCTCTTTCCAGGGACACAAAAGGACTACAATATACTATCAACTATCCAGTGATAATAGTTCTAGATGCATAACTCTACAAAGTACATCACCTCCCATTTATTATGAATTGAGTGAATGATATTTCATGATTTTACAACAATACAATGAGTTATTTGATTTAGCCCTGCCAGTGTGCATGACTTCTTAAGAAACATCTAAACTGCCTAATTAGCTTTCAAATTAAAAGGAAAATAATTGTGACTGTGGTAACTTAATTGTTAGAAAACTGTAAATATTGTAAACTCAAACCCTGACCAACTGAACAGTGGTTGTTGGGGATAAAGAATAGTTTTCCTTAACTGACAGTTATGTCTCTAGACAGGAGTTACATTTTGAAAATTTCTTAAAACTTAATATAAAGATTATTTGTGGTTGGTTTATTGTGGTTGGTTTATATTAATTTTGACGTCACTGTTACTAAATTCCTCCAAACACACATTCTTAAAACTTGTCCCAGTTACAAAACGTACAAGTTCAACTTTAGCAGATACTGTTATCAATTCCTAGCCACTACTCTGACCTTAAGCTATTAACAAAGTGCTGCTACACCAACAATAAAATGCTTACCTCTTCTGGAAAGACCTGTTTATCCTCATCTTAAAGGCATAATCCATAATACATTCCATCGTTACCCCAGGGGTCTACTGCGGTAGGTACGGGACTTGGTGATCCCAGGGTCCCGAGTCAAATCCAATGCTCAAACAAGGTCCACACCCGTGTTTGACCCTAATCTAAGTTAAATAAAGTACATTAAACTAAAGTCAAAGTAAAGCCAAAGCTAAGCCAGAGTGGAGCCTAAGTAGAGCCAGAGCACAACCAGAGCAAAGCCAGAGCAAAGGCAACACAGAACCAGAGCAAAGCGAGAGCAAAGCCAGAGCGGAGCCAGATAAAAACCACAGCAAAGCCAGAGCCAAGCCTGAGTGGAATCAGAGTGGTAACCAGAGCCTAGATAGAGCCAAGCCAGAGTAAATTACAGTATAAAGTTTGTGTAAGGCCAGAGCAAAGCCAGAGCGACAACAGAGCAGGGCCGGAAGGAACCAGAACCTGGCCAGAGCTAAGCCAGAGTTAAGTTAAAGAATGAAGTTAGAGTGAGGCAAGCGCAAAGCCAGAGTGGGACCAAAGGTAGGCCAGAGCCTAGCCAGAGCCAAGCCAGAGCCAAGTTTGAATGACTACAGAATGAAGTTAGAGGGAGGTTTGAGTGAAGCGGGAGCGAATCCAGAGCGAAGCCAGAGTGCAGCCAGAGCCAAGCCACAGTGGGATCAGGGTGGTGGCTGAAGCCTAGCCAGAGCTCAGCCAGAGCAAAGCCAGATCCCAGCCAGAGTAAGGGTTCAAAAACGATGTAAGAGTGAAGCCAGAGCAAAACCAGAGTAAAGCCAGTGCGAGAACTTAGTGGTGACTGAAGCCTAGCCAGAGCAAAAACAGAGCGTAGCCAGAGCGGAACTAGAGTGGAGCTAGAGAAGAGCCAGAGACAAGCAAGAGCGAGACTGGAGTGGTGATTGGAGCCTAGCCAGAGCGAAGGCAGGGCAAAACCAGAGCGGAGACAGAGTTAAGGTACAGAATGAAGTTACTGTGAGGCCAGAGCAAAGTTTGAGTGAAACCATAGCGGGACCAAAGGAGGGCCAGAACCTAGCAAGAGCCAAGCCAGAGGAAGCCAGAGCTGGGCCAAAACATCTGCTCTTGATACTGTCCTTAACATAATAGTATCTTGAAGCAATGCACCACCATGTTATTTTCAATCAAAATCTACAGCTTCCTGTACTTCCTGTATCATTCATTGTTTCACATGGAAGTTTGTCATACTTTGTAATTTACCCTTGAGCTGAAATTGCTTCTGCACGCTGCTGCCATCTTAAGAATTCTTAAAGATCTTCTACCTTCAAACTCCTATATAAGACAAATAAAAATACATTTATAATCTTATTACATTTTATTTAACTAATACCTACGTTACTGATCATTAATCACTGAAATACTAGCAGAAATTAGTTTATTTCATAACAAAAATTGTGCACATAATAGCTGCTTTTATAATTAATTTATAACCTTGAACTGTAACCTTAACCTATCACCATAGCATTGCAACATCAACAGAAGAAAATACTCACCTCCCATAGAGTTGCTTCTTAAAGCAATGTCCAACAACAATGTATTGCTTAGTTGTGCTCAGACAAATGATACAGGTTATTGCGCTTCCTCTGTCATTGTTTCTGTTCTCTGAAATAAATTTAATTGTTTAAAACGTAAATATGCTTTTAATACTGTACTTAAGATAATAGTAACTTAAAGCATGCATTGCTCAGTGGCAGTCAACCATGTTCTATAGCTTATTCAATACCTTGTCATCTCTTATTGCATATACAAATCTGTCAAACTCTTCTACTTACCTCTCAGTCATACGAGCGTGTGTCGTAAAGTCTTAATTATCACTCGAGAGTTAGTGTTGATACGTGCTTGTTAGTTCTTCTCTACGTAGTCAAGATCCAGATTTCCACATTTTTCCCAGGGTTTCTAGACGTGGATGCTCTATGGTCACACAGCCGCATTCTCTTGTTGATGAAAGAGATGAATGAGCTGGTGCATTGTCAGCCAGAAGACGAACACCTTTGGAGAGCATACTGCATGATCTCTTAATCTGAACTGTTCGTAACTTGTCCAGAAGATTGCAGTAATATCTGCCAGTGATGGTTTAACCCTTGCCAAGATAATCTGTAAGGTTGACTCCACCACAGTCCCAGAAAACTGAAAGCATGACCTTCCCAGCTGACTTTTCTACCTTTCCCTTTTTGGGAGGATAATCGGCATGTTTCCATTCCATGCTCATGGTTTTTGTCTCTGGATCATACTGATAGATCCAGGATTCATCCATGGCTACCATGATCAAAAAGATCATCATCTTGTTCCAACAGCATCAATATCTGACTTGAAAGATCATGCTGTGTTTGCTTTTGTGCAGTTCGTCTTGAATAATTTTTCACACAACAATATAACTAAGATGTGTCTCATTCGTGATCATTTGGATGGTTGCTAGTCTGTCTTCCATTATTAAACACTCCATTTTCTTCAATGTGACAGCATCGTCTGTCATTGACAGTCTACCAGCTCTTGGTCATCTGTCAGCAACATGTGACTAGTTTGAAAATTCCTTTTCCACCTCCCAATAGTGTCATACGATGGGCAATTGTTTCCATAAACAGCCGTCATCTCATCTTGGATTTCCCGGGCAGTTTTGCTCTTCAAATGCAGGGACTTGATCACACTACAACCCTCAACTTCCCGCATCTTACACCTCAGTCACTTCTGCCAATCACTGTAAAAGAACAAAAGCACTCAAATCACTGAAACTACCAACATTATGTCCTGAGGGATCAATGATGACACTGAACAATTTCCATCACTCTAGCATACAAACTACCGGGTGAAAATTAAAACTTTACGATACCCCCTCGTATGAAGTTCTCTTCTATGTTGCAGTCTGAAAGACTTCTTAAATATATTTTGTCTTCATCTTACATACCAAGTCAAACAGATATTTTAATTTCCTTTATTATATTTTATGTTATCAACATATTAATTACAGATTGTTAACATAAATTTTACACAATTTATTTTACTACATATTGATATTTCGCATATCCTCTAACATTATACTCTGAAACATCAGTATCACTCCTATAGTTTGGTTTACAGGTTATGTATTCTCAGAACATTTTCTTATATATTTGGTCTCCCCAAGAATGGCAGGTGCATTCATTGTACTGGACAACTTATTTTGGTAGTTTTAATGTGAAAGTCTCCTGATGGTGATAACTGTTTTGTGCTTTTTGATCTTCTGTTGTTTAGAAATAGGGCTGAAGTTGTCTGTCGCTATATGGAATATAAGTTGATGTTGCTGGTTCCATTCTTCATTGTTTACGAAAATGTTGGGTACTCTATATATTAAACAGTTGAAAACTATAATTTGATGGGATTTTTTTATGAAGCTATTGTTCTTTATGTAGTTGTCTCTGTGACAGTTTCTTATGAATAACGAACGTAAGTTCATGCTTGTACTGATGGTTTGCAGATCCACTAAACCTAAAACCATTTTCCTTTGTTTCCATAGTGTAACGTAAAAGTTTATCTTGAAAACTGACAAGTTTCTTTTCCAATAAATTTCATTGGTACTACAAAAAATATGCTCTTTTTTATTCTTGTTGTTTTCAAATATTTTGCAACGTATGTTAGAAACAACTTCAGGTCCTGAAGCTAATAACATATCAACAGAATAAATGTTTACCTGCTCGTCAAGTCTTTCTTTATCCTACACCATGACACATTGCTTGGCGGTGATCAACCAAATTCTACAGCTTCTTCCAGCTTCCTTATTTCACAGGAATTTCTGTTGGTGTTCTCTGTAACACATATCACTCTACAAAACCAAAATCTGCCTTGATGCTGTACTTAACATAATAGTATCTTGTTTAGTGACAGTCACTTTATACCAGCTCCTCTAGCATATGTTATTTCATATGAAAATTTCTCAAACTTTTATATTTATCCTTCAGTCATACAGCTTTCTCTTCTATGTAGCAATCTTAAAGACTTCCTATAGATCTTCTGGCTTACGTACACTACTAATAAAAAGATTTGAATTTCCTTCATTAGATTTTATTTACAAACATAATGTTTACAGATTATTATGTGACATACTGATGAACCAGGCCTGCTAATTACACAACAGTACCAGGCCCACATTACAGAGAAGCAAAAGCAGTGGACATACACTCAGGACCCTTCTATGACCACAGATGAATGGACGAAGACAAACTTTGAGCTGCAACAAGTCATAATGAGGACAGCAGCCCACAGATGTCACCACAAATTCTGTACAATACAAGGATACCACCTGGCTTCAGGACAGTGCACCTGCATGCTCTGTTGACAGTATCATCTGCTAACCTGGCTAACAAGAACATCCAACACAAAAGAGTAAACCGATTAAGACATTGTGTTTAATATATAATATTAACTAGGAATGTACTTTCTATATTACAATGGTGTTTAAAGATTATATCTCATTTCATTTTATTACTAGAAATCCTTACGATGTTAAGCTATTTGACAAGTACTACATTACCAACAGAACAAATGCTTGACTCCTCAAGAGTAAATTTAAGTTCCTCTTAAAACAATACTCAAAAAGGCATTGCTTAGAGCAGTCAGCCAATTTCTACAGCCTCTTCTGTCATTTTTATTTCACAGAACTTAAGCCTTCTTCTGCCTTTATTCTGCAAGACTTAACTATGCTTAGATATAACCACAAACTACAGACTTAAATGATGACTATCATTAGGAAAGTTACAGTTTTAATATCTGTCGAATATACTTCCTAGTTTGGGTGTCTCGTGATGTTCCCTTTAGTGAATGTTGTGTCCTTAATTTCAAACTATGTATAAGGTTATTATTATTTGAAGCAAAAGGTTAGAAACAGTGATGTATTTAATTCGGTAATTCAAACACAAACATCACTTAAATTATCCTTACTTGGACATGTTTCGGAGAACGTTTTTCCCCATCCTCAGCAGTTATCCGACTGGTTGGATCCGTGGTTTCTTGAAGTGACTGGTTGTCTGGGGCAGCATCTGTTGCCTGTGAGATGAACTTCCAAATAGAGTTTTCAGGCGGCAATTCGAAATTTAAAGTAAACTGTTTTTTACAATTAGCAACTTTTCCCAAGTAATGCAGCCGAACTCGAATTTTGGGAAAAGTTGCTAATTATAAAAAACAAACGGAATAATGTTTTAGGTTATAATAGAAGATTTGATAAGAAGTACTCAAAGACAATGTACGAGGAGTTGATGACTCTTGAAGACAGTCATCAGAGTAAGGACATATTAATAAAAAGAGTGTGAAGATTGAAGGATATCATAAAGGTCTAATAATTCAGGATATATAAGAAGATTTGAAAAAAAGTACTAAAACACAAAGTACGAGGAATTGGTCACTCTTGAAAACAGTCATCTGAGAAAGGAAACTTGAATAAAAAGTGTGTGAAAATTGAAGGATATCATAAAAATCTAATAATTCAGGATATATTAGAAGATTTGACAAGAAGTACTCAAAGACAATGTAGGAGGTATTGATGACACTTGAAGGCAGTCATCTTAGTAAAGAAACTTTAACAAACAGCTTGCCAACATTATTGGACATCATAAGAGGCCAATGTTTCAGGATATAATAGAAGTTTTGACAAGAAGTGGTCAAAGACTAGTGTTACCCAAATGGCAAGCCCAAGATGCCGATCAATAAATGTAGGCCGGCGGAGGGAGGGGAGACATGAGGGGTGGCTGGGTCTTCATTTACCCCTCCTCCTACCGCTCGAAGTTGCACGAAGCTTCGAGAATGTTTTCCCCCTCCATGAAAGGAGAATCGAGAAACTTCAGGGCCAATCGATACCGGAAGCGACAGTCAGTTGAGAGTGGTGTTGTTATGGCGTGCGTTGTGTAAGTAGCGTCGAGCGTACGTGTAGAGTGATATTTGAAAATCAACTAATTGTGTACATTAAATTGTAATTGTGAACAGAGTATTGCTACGAAAATAAAGTGCAATTTTTTTGTGTTTGTAACCTCGACTTTTTATTTCACGAACCCACAAAGTCACACTATGAACAAGGTAATGATAAACCTTGAAGACAATCATTGGAGTAAGCAAACTTCAACAAAAAGTGTGTCAAAACCAAACGATATCAAAAGAGACCAATGTATTAGGGTAAAATAGAAGATTTGAAAACAGGTACTCAAAAACAACGTACGAGATATTTTTGACACTTCACCACTGTCCTCTGAGTAAGGAGACTTTAATAAAAAGTGTGTCAATTGAAGGATATCATAAAAGTCTAATGATTCAGGATATAATAGAAGATTTGACAAGAAGTACTCAATGAAAATTTATGAGGTACTGATGACGCTTCAAGACAGTATTCTAGCTCAGAAAACTTTAATAAAAAGTGTGTGAGCAATAAAGGATATCATAAAGGCTAAAGTTTCAGGATAGTATAGAAGATTTGACAGGAAATGCTCAAAGACAATGTAAGAGGTATTGATGGTGCTTGAAGACAGTCATATGGGTAAGGAAACTTTAATAAAAAGTGCATGAACATTGAAGGATACCATCAAAGACTAACGTTTCCGGACATAATAGAAGATTTGACAAGAAGTACTCAAAGACAATGTACGAAGTTTTCATGACCCTTGAAGATGGCCATCTGAGTCAGGAGACTTTAATAAAAATTTTGTGAACATTAAGGGACATCATAAAAGTTTAATGCTACGGGATATAATAGAAGATTTGACAAGAAGTACTCAAAGACAATGTATGAGGTATTGATGACACCTGAAGAGATTCATCTTTGTAAGGAAACTTGAAAGAAAAACTTGTCAACAATAATGGATATCATAAGAGACCAATGTTTCAGGATATAATAGAAGTTTTGACAAGAAGTACTCAAAGGCTATGAATGAGGAATTGATGACCGTTGAAGACAATCATCAATAAAAAGTGTGGTAACACCGAACGATATCAAAAGAGACTATTGTTTTAGGATATAATAGAACATATAAAACAGATACTCCAAAACAACCTAGGAGATATTGATGACACTTCAACACAGTCCTCAGAGTAAGGAGACTAATAAAAAGTGTGTGAACATTGAAGGATATCATAAAAGTCTAATGTTTCAGAATTTAATAGAAGATTTGACAAGAATTACTCAATGACAATGCATGTGGTATTGATGACTCTTGAAGACAGTCATCAGAGTAAGCAAACTTTAATAAAAAGTGTGTGAACAATGAAGGATATCATAAAGGCTATAGTTTCAGCATACAATAGAAGATTTGACAGGAACTGTTTAAAGGCAATGTACGTGGTATTGGTGACCATTGATCACAGTCATCCGAATAAGCAAACTTTAATAAAATGTGTATGAACATTGTAGGATATGATAAAAGACTAATGTTTCAGGATATAATAGAATATTTGACAAGAGGTACCCAAAGACAATGTACGAACTATTTATGAACCTTCAAGATGGTCATCTGAGTAAGGAAACATTAATAAAAAGTGTGTGAACATTGAGGGACATCATAAAAGTTAAATGTTTCAGCATATTATACATGATTTGTTCAGTAGTACTCAAAGACAACATACGAATTGTTGATATCTCCTGAAGATATCATCAAAGTAAAAAAACGTAAATAACTGTGTACGAACATTGATCGATATCACAAAAGACTAATGTTTCAGGATATAATAGAACATTTAACAAGAAATACTCAAAGTCAATGTATGCGGTATTGAAAACTCTTGAAGACATTAATATAATTGTGGAAAGTTTAATTGAAAGAGTATAACCAATGAAGGATATCAAAAAAGACTAATGTTTCTAGATAACATAGAACCTTTGATAAAACGTACTCCAAGACAATGTCCGAGGTATAGATGTCACTTGAAGACAGTCAACAGAGCAAGGAAACCTTAATAAAAGGTATGCAAACAATGAAGGTATCATAAAATTCTAATGTTTCAGGATATGATACATGATTTGAAAAGAAGAATCCAAAAATAATGTGGGAGGTATCAATGTCTCTTGAAGACAGTCATCTGAGCAAGTATACCTTAAAAAAGTGTGTGAACATTGAAGGATATCATAAAAGACTAATGTTTCAGGTTACAATAGAAGATTTGACAAGAAGTACACACAGACAATGTACGAGGTATTGATGACTCTTGCAGACAGTCATCAGAGTAAGGAAACTTTAATAGAAAGTGTGTGAACATTGAAGGATGTCATAAAAGTCTAACTTTCAGGATATAATAAAAGATTTGACAAGAAGTAGCCAAAGACAATGTACGAGGTATTGATGATTCTTGCAGGAAGTCATCAGAGTAAGGAAAACTTAATTAAAAGTGTGTTAAAATTTACCGATATCACAAAAGTGTGTTTCAGTATGTAACAGAAGATTTGACAAGAAGTGTTCAAGACAATGTACGCGATACTGGTGACCCTAGAACACAGTCATCTGAGTAAGGAAACTTTAATAAAAAGTGGTTGATCTTAAACGGATACCATAAAAGACTAATGGTAAAGCACATAATAGATTATTTGACAAGAAGTATTCAAAGACAATGTACGAAGTATTGATGGCACTTGAAGGCAGTCATCTTACTAAGGAAACTTTAACTAAAAGCGTGCCAACATTATTGGATATCAAAAGAGACCAATGTTTCAGGATATAATAGCAGTTTTGACCAGAAGTACTCAAAGATTATGAACTAGGTATTGACACAGTCATCGGAGTAAGCAAACTTCAATAAAAAGTGTGTCAACACCAAACGTTATCAAAAGAGACTAATGTTTTAGGCCATAATAGAAGATTTGAAAGTAATGAGTCGGTAGTTCGAAAACACTTGACCAATGTCCTCAGAGTAAGGAGACTTTAATAAAAAGTGTGTGAACATTGAATGATATCATCAAAGACTAACGTTTCCGGACATAATGGAAGATTTGACAAGAAGTACTCAAAGACAATGTACGAGGTATAGATGACTCTTGAAGACAGTCATCTGAGTAAGGAAACTTTAATTAAAGTGTGTGAACATTTAGGGACATCATAAAAGATTAATGTTTCAGGATATAAGGAAGATTTCACAAGAAGTACTCAAAGACAATGTATGAGGTATTGACGTCTCTTGAAGACATTATCAGAGTAAGAAAAATTAAATAAAATGGGTACAAACATTGTACGATATCACAAAGTACTAATGTTTCAGGACAAAATAGAAGATTTCACAAGACGTACTCAAAGTCAATGCATGCGTCATTGATGACTCTTGAAGGCAATTATCTGGGTAAGAAAACATTAATAATAAGTGTATGAACATTGATGGATATCATGAAAGTTTAATGTTGCAGGATATAATAGAAGATTTCAAAAGAACTATTCAAAGATAATGTACGACGTGTTGATGAAGCTTGAACACAGTAACCTGAGTAAGAAAGCTAATACAAAGTGTGAGAGCAACGAAGGGTATCATAATCCCTAAAGTTTCAGGATATAATAGAAGATTTGACAAAAAATGCTCAAAGACAACGTACGAGGTATTGATGGTGCTTGCAGACAGTCATGTGGGTAAGGAAACTTTAGTATAAAGTGTATAAGCATTGAAGGATACCATCAAAGAATAACAATTCTGGATATAATAAAAGATTTGACAAGAAGTACTCAAGGACAATGTACGAGGTATGGATGACTCTTGAAGACAGTCATCTGATTAAGGAACCTTTAATAAAAAGTGTACGAACATTGAAGGATATCATAAAAGTCTAATGTATCTGGTTATATTGGAAGATTTGAAAAGAAGTACCAAAAGACAAAGTATGAGGAATTGACCAATCTTGAAAAAAGTCATCTGAGAAACGAAACTTTAATAAAAAGTGGGTGAACATTGAAGAATATCATAAAAGTCTAATGTTTCAGTATATATTAGAAGATTTGCCAAGAAGTACTCAATACAATGTATGAGGTATTGATGATTCTTGAAGACAGTCATCTGACTAAGAGAACTGTAATAAAAAGTTGTTGAACAATGAACGATATCATAAAGGTTAATTTTTCAGTATATAATACCAGATTTGACAGGAAATGCTCAAAGACAACGTACAAGGTATTGATGGTGCTTGAAGACAGTCATATGAGTAAGGAAACTTTAATAAAAGTTGTGTAAACATAGAAGGATATTGTAAAAGTATAATTTTTCAGGATATAATGAAAGATTTGACAAGAAGTACTCAATGACAATGTACGAAGTATTGATGACCCTTGAAGGTGGTCATCTGAGTAAGGAAACTTTAATAAAAATTGTGTGAAATTTGAGGGATATAAAAGTTTAATGTTTCAGGA
This sequence comes from Mantis religiosa, assembly GCA_030765055.1. Taxonomy (NCBI): domain Eukaryota; kingdom Metazoa; phylum Arthropoda; class Insecta; order Mantodea; family Mantidae; genus Mantis; species Mantis religiosa. The sequence goes on along the minus strand of CM060955.1, from coordinate 142,274,588 downwards.
TATAATAGAGGATTTGGCAAGAAGTACTCAAAGACAATGTACGAGGTATTGATGACACTTGAAGGCAGTCATCATAGTAAGAAAACTTTAACAAAAGGCTTGCCAACATTATTGGATAACATAAGAAACTTATTGTTTCAGGATATAATAGAAGTTTTGACAAGAAGTACTCAAAGACTATGAACTAGGTATTGAGACAGTCATCGGAGTAAGTAAACTTTGAGAAAAAGTGTGTCAACACCATACGTTATCAAATGAGTGTAATGTTTTAGGACATAATAGAAGATTTGAAAAGAATGAGTCAGTAATTCCAAAGAAACAGTTGACCACAGTCCTCAGAGAATGGGGACTTTAATAAAAAGTGTGTGAACATTGAAGGATATCATAAAAGAATAATGTTTCAGGACATAATAGAAAATTTAACAAGAAGTGGTCATAGATAATGTATGTGGTATTGGTGACACTGGAACACAGTCATCTGAGTAAGGAAGCTTTAATAAAACGTGTATGAACATTGAAGGATATTATAAAAGGCTAATAATTCTGGACATAACACAGTATTTGAAGAGAAGTACTCAAAGACAATGTACGAAGTATTGAGATCCTTGAAGATGGTTATCTAAGTAAGGAAACCTTAATAAAAAGTGTGTGAACATTGAGGGGAATGATAATAGTTTACTTTTTCAGTATATAATAGAACATTTGACAAGAAGTACTAAAAGACATTGAACGAGATATTGATGAAATATGAACAGTCATCTGAGTAAAGATACATTAATAAAAAGTGTGTGAACATTCAAGGATACCTTAAAGGCCAAAAGTTTCAGGATATAATAGAGGATTTGACAAGAAGTGCTAAAAGACAATGTACGAGGTATTTGTGACTCTTGAACACAGTCACCTGAGTAAAAAACTTTATTACAAAGTGTGTGAACATTGAAGGATATCATAAATTTCTACTGTTTCAGGATATAACAGAGGGTTTAACATGAAAGTGCTCAAACACAATGTACAAGGTATTGATGTCCCTTGAAGACAGTCATCTGTTTAAGGAAACTTTAATAAAAGGTGTGTGAACATTGAAGATTATCATAAAATTCTAATTTTTCAGGATATAATAGAAGATTTGACATGAGGTGCTCAAAGACAACATAAGAGGTATTAATGACTCTTGAAGACAGTGGTCTGAGTAAGGAATTGTTAATATACACTGTGTTAACATTGAAGGATATCATAAAAGACTAATGCTTCAGGATATTACAGATGATTTGACAAGAAGTGCTCAAAGACAACGTAGGAGGTATTGATGACTCTTGAAAACAGTCATCTGAGTAAGGAAACTATAATAAAAAGTGTGTGAACTTTGAAGGATATCATAAAAGTCAAAAGTTTCAGGATATTATAGAAAATTTGACAAGAAGTACTCAAAGACAATGTATGAAGTATTGATGATCCTTGAAGATGGACATCTGGGTAAGAAAACTTTAATAAAAAGTGTGCGAACATTGAGGGACATCATAAAAGTTTAATGTTTCAGGATATAATAGAAGATTTGACAAGAAACCCTCAAAGACAATGTACGAGGTATTGATGACTCTTGAAGTCAGTCATCTCAGTAAGAAAACTTTAACAAAAAGCTTGTCAACATCAATGGATATCATAAGAGACAAATGATTTGGGATATAATAGAAGATTTTTATAGATGTACTCAAAGACTATAAAAGAGGTATTGATGACCCTTGAAGACAGTCGTCAGAGTAAGGAAACTTCAATAAAAAGTCTGTCAGCATCAAAAGATATCAAAAGAGACTAATGTTTTAGGATATAGTTGAAGATTTGAAAACAGGTACTCAAAGACAACTTATGAGATATTGATGACACTTGAACACATTCCTTAGAGTACGGAGACTTTAATATAAATTTGTGAACATTGAAGGATACCATAAAAGTCAAATGTTTCAGGATATTATAGAAGATTTGATAAGAAGTACTCAAAGGCAATGTATGCGCTATTGATGAACCTTCAAGGTGGTATTCTGAGTAAAGAAACTTTAATAAAACGTGTATGAACATTGTAGATTATCATAGAAGACTAATGTTTCAGGATATAATAAAATATTTGACAAGAGGTACTCAAAGACAATGTACAAAGTATTGATGATCCTTGAAGATGGTCACCTCAGTAAGGAAACTTTAATAAAAAGTGTGTGAATATTGAGGGACAACATAAACGTTTAATGTTTCAGCATATAATACATGATTTGACAGTTGGTACTCAAAGACAATGTACGAGGTGTTGATATCTCTTGAAGACATCATCAAAGTAAGAAAACTCTAATAACTGTATACGAACATTGATCGATATCACAAACGACTAATGTTTCAGGATATAACAGAAGATTTGACAAGAGGTACTCAAAGTCAATGTACGAGGTATTGATGAAACCTGAAGACAGTCATCAGGGTAAGGAAACTTTAATAAAAGGTGTGCAAACTTTGGAGGATATCATAAAATTCTAATGTTTCAGGATATGATACATGATTTGACAAGAAGAATCCAAAGAAAATGTAGGAGGTAATGATGTCTTTTGAAGACAGTATTCTGAGCAAGTATACCTTAATAAAAGTGTGTGAACATTGAAGGTTATAATAAAAGACTAATGTTTTAGGTTATAATAGAAGATTTGACAAGAAGTACTCACAGACAATGTACGAGGTAATGATGACGCTTGCAGACAGTCATCAGAGTAAGGAAACTTTATAAGAATGTGTGTGAACATGGAAAGATATCATAAAAGTCTAATTTTTCACTATCTAATGGAGGATTTGACATGTAGTACTCAAAGACAACATACGATATATTGATGATACTTGCAGACTGTCATCAGAGTAAGGGGATATTAATTAAAAGTGTGCAAACATTAACTGATATCACAAAAGTCTATTATTTTGGTATATAATAGAAGATTTGAAAAGAAGTGCTCAAAGACAATATACGCGGTACTGGTGACCGTTGAACACAGTCATCTGAGGAAGGAAACTTCAATAAAAAGTGTTTGATCTTTGAAGGATATCATAAAAGACCAATGTTACAGGACATAATAGAATATTTGGCAAGAACTACTCAAAGACAATGTACGAAGTACTGATGACAATTGAAGATGGTCGTCTGGGTAACGAAACTCGAATAATGAGTGTGTGAACATTGATGGACATCGTAAAAGGTTAATTTTTCAGGATATAATAGCAGATTTTACAAGAAGTTCTCAAACAAAATGTACAAAGTATTGGTGACTCTAGAAGACAGTCGTCTTAGTAAGGAAACTTTAACAAAAGGCTTGTCAACATCAAAGGATATCATAATAGACCAATGTTTCAGGATATAATAGAGGATTTGACAAGAAGTACTCAAAGACAATAAATGAGGTATTGATGACGCTTGAAGACAGTCATTAGAGTGAGGAAACTTCAACTACAAGTGTGTCAATATCAAACGATATCAGAAGAGACTAATGTTTTAGGATATAATAGAAGATTTGAAAACTGGTACTCAAAAACTACGTACGAGCTATTGATGTTTCTGGAAGACAGTCATCAGTGTAAAAAACTTTAATAAAATGTGTGGGAACATTGAAGGATACTATAAATATCTAATGTTTAAGGATATAATAGAATTTTTGACAAGAAGTACTCAAAGACAATATATGAGGTATTGAGGACTCTTGAAGACAGTCATCGGAGAGGGGAAACTTTAATAAAAAGTGTGATAACATCAAATGATATCATAACAGACCAATGTTTCAGGATATAATAGAAGATTTGACAAGAAGTACACAAAGACAATGTACGAGGACTTGATGATTCTTGAAGAAAGTCATCTTAGTGGGTAAACTTTAATAAAATGTGTGTCAACATCAAATGATATCAAAAGAGTCTAATGTTTCAGAATATAATAGAAGATTTGAGAAGAACTCAAAGACAACATACGAGGTATTGATGATTCTTTACACAGTCATCAGATTAAGGAAACTTTTATAAAGGGTGTGTCAACAGCAAAGGACATCATAAGAGACTGATGTTTCCGAATACAACACATGATTAGACAAGAAGTACTTAAAGAAAATGTACGAGGTATTGACGAAACTTGCAGACGGTCATCACAGTAAGGAAACTTTAATAAAAGTTGTGTGAACATTGAAGGATATCATAAAATTCTAATGTTTCAGAATATGATACAAGATTTGACAAGAAGAATACAAAGACACTGAACAAGGCATCAATGTCTCTTGAAGACAGTTGTCAGAGTAAGTAAACTTTAATAGAAAGTGTACGAACATTGAAGGATATCGCAAAAGACAAGTGTTTCAGGATATTATAGAATATTTATCAAGAAGTACTCAAAGACAATGTACGAGGTATTGATGACTCTTGCAGACAGTCATCAGAGTAAGTAAACTTTAATAAAAAATGTTTGAACATTGAACAATGTCATAAAAGTCTAATTTTTCAGGATCTAATGGAAGATTTGACAAGTAGTACTCAAAGAAAACAGACGATACATAGATGATTCTTGCAGACAATCAGAAGAGAAAGGAAATATTAATTAAAAGTGTGTCAAAATGAAACGTTATAATAAAAGATTGTTGTTTCAGTATTTAATAGAAGATATGACAAGAAGTTCTCAAAGACAATGTACGTGGTATTGAGAAACTTATATATAGTCATCTGAGTATGGAAACTTCAAATAAAAGTGCACAAACATTAAGCGATATCACAAAGGACTAAAGTTTCAGTATATAGTAGAGGATTTGACAAGAAGTACTCAAAGTAAATGTACGCGGTATTGAACATTCATGAAGACATTCATCTGTGTAAAGAAACTTTCATAAAAAGTATATGAACAATGAAGGATATGAAAAAAAGACTAATGTTTCTAGATATAATAGAAGCTTTGACAAGATGTACTCAAAGACAATGTACGACGTATTCATCAATTTCAAGACAGTCATCAGGGTAATGAAGCTTTAATAAAAGGTGTTAGAACATTGAAGTTTATCATAAAATTCTCATGTTTCGGGATATGATTCAAGATTTGACAAGAGGAATATTAAGACAATTTACAAAGTACTGATGTCTCTTGAAGACAGTCATCTGGGTAAGTAAACCTTAAAAAAAAGTGAGTGAAATTTGATGGATATCATAAAAGACTAAAGTTTTAGGATGTAATAGAAGATTTGACAAGAAGTACACATTGACAATGTATGAGTTGTTGATGGGTTTTGCAGGCTGTCATCAGAGTATGGAAACTTTAATAAAAAGTGTATGAACATTGAAGGACATCATAAAAGTCTAGTTTATCAGGATTTAATGGAAGATTTGACAACAAGTACTCAAAGACAATGTACGAGTTATTGATAATACTTCCTGAAAGTCATCAGAGTTAGGAAATATTAATTAAAAGTGTGTCAAGATGAAACGACATTATAAAAGACTACTGTTTCAGTATACAACAGAAGATTTGACAAGAAGTACTCTAATACAGCGTGCAAGGTATTCATGGCACTTGATGAGACTCATTATAGTAAGGAACATTTGATAAAATGTGTGTGAACATTGAACGACATCATATATGACTTAAGTTTCAGAATATAATAGATTATTTGAAAAGAAGTTCTGAAAGACAATGTACGAGGTATTGATAAATCTTACAGACAGTTATCAGAGTATGGAAACTTTAATAAAAATTGTGTGAACATTGAAGGAAATCTTAAAAGCCTAATGTTTCAGGATATAATAGAATATTAGAAGAAAGTACTCAAAGACAATGTACGGGGTATTGTCGAACCTTGTAGTCAGTCATCAGAGTAAGGAAAATTTAATAAAAGGTTTGTCATCATCAAAGGATATTAAAACAGGGCAATGTTTCAGGATATAATAGAAGATTTGAAAAGAAGTACTCAAAGAACAGTATGAAAGTATTGTTGACACCTAACGACAGTCACCAGTGAAGTTTAACTAATTGTGTATGAACATTGAAAAATATAATAAAAGTCTAATGTTTCAGGATACAACAGAAGATTTGACATGTACTCTAAAACAACGTACCAGGTATTGGTAATACTTGAAGACAGTCATCAGAGTAAGGAATGATTACTAAAATGTGTGTGAACATTGAAAAATATCATAAAAGACTAATGTTTCAGGATATATTAGAAGATTTGGAAAGAAGTCCTCAAAAACAACGTACGAGGTATTGATGCCTCTTGCAGACAATCATCAGAGTAAGGAAATCTTAATAAAAAGTTTGTCAACAGGAAACGATATAAAAAAGATTACTGTTTCAGGATTTAATAAAAGATTTGACAAGAAGTCCTCAAAGACAATGTACATGGTATTGGTGATCCTTGGACACACTCATCTGAGTAAGGAACCTTTAACAAGAAGTACATGAACATTGAAGGATATCATAAAAGACTAACGTTTCAGGATATTATAAAGGATTTGACAAGTGGAACTCAAAGACACAACACGAGGTATTGATGACACTTGAAGACAGTCATCAGAGTAAGTAAACTATAATAAATCATGTATGAACATTGTAGGACATCATAAAAGACCAATGCTTCAGCATATAAGAGAAGATTTGAAAAGAAGTGCTCAAAGACAAAGTACGAGGTATTTATGACTCTTGAACACAGTCATCTGATTAAGGAAACTTTATTAAAAAGTGTGTGAACATTGAAGGATATCATAAAGTTCTAATGTTTCAGGTTATAATAGAAGATTTAATAAGAACTGCTCAAAGACAATGTAAAAAGTATTGATGAACCTTGAAGATGGTCATCTTGGTAAGGAAACATTAATAAAAGGTGTGTGAACATTGAAGAATATCATAAAAGTCAAAAGTTTCAGGATATTAAAGTAGATTTGACACGAAGTATTCAAAAACAATGTACAAACTATTGATGATCTTTGAAGATGGTCATCTTTATTTTAAAAAATAGGAACAAAGTATTCAATTTTGACATCCCCCAGAAAGATTTGTTCAGCAAGTTCCTTGAACCACCACCAGAGGAGACCGATGACAAAATAATGCCAGCTACACCAATGAGAACCAGTTGATGTCCGGCAGAACATAGAGGGAAGGCCTCTGAACTAGTTCCGGGAAAATTTAAAAGTAAGTGTTGTTTAGTGTCATTAATCGACTCCCAATTAATTTAAGAACAATGAAATACAAAAAAAAGCTAAAATAGTTTATCAAATTCTTAAAATTAAACACAATGCAATTTGAAATACATAAATGGCACTTGCCGTTATCTTCTGGCTTGTATATTTCTAACTCGGATGACCCGTGACGATATCCATATGCCACATATCTCGTCACTGTATGTCGTAGTTCATATCTGGCTTGTGTCCATTTCATGGAAGTTGCATCTGCATGGAAAAGAGTCGGCGAGGTTTCTAGCTTCTTCTTGTAGTGTGTTCTTGTACACTTTGGCTTCTGCATTAAAAAGAAGTGTTTTTATTGCTTCTTCTTTATCATTTTCCTAACTTTTTTGACCTTGAGAGAACAAAATCAATTATACTGCTAAATCTATAGTTTCTTCTCAAAGTGAACTATCATGCTATTAGTCTGGTTACATGTATGAAACTTAGAAACCTTCTACAATGTTACATTACATTCCTGGCTGTTATGTCAACTACAGGTACAAAAGAAGGGCCCCATGCCCCCCCTCCTTGGTGGTGAGCGTCCTGGATGCATAACCATGCAAACTACATCACCTCCCACCTGCAGTTAGTATCTAACATGAGTTAAAGAATTGCTTTAGTGAAACATCATGCTGTTAGTCTGGTTACATATAGGAACCTCAGGAACCTTCTACAATGTTACATTACATTCCTAGCTGTTACGTCACCTACATGTACAAAAGAAGGGCCCCACACCCGCCCTCCATGGTGGTGATCATCCTGGATGCATAACCATGCAAACTACATCACCTCCCACATGCAGTTAGTATATAACATGAGTTAAAGAATTGCTTTAGTGAAATATCATGCTGTTAGCCTGGTTACATATAAGCACCCCAGACACCTTCTACAATGTTACATTACATTCCTAGCTGTTACGCCACCTAAAGGTACAAAAGAAGGGCCCCACACCCGCCCTCCAATGTGGTGATCATCCTGGATGCATAACCATGCAAACTACATCACCTCCCACATGCAGTTAGTATATAACATGAGTTAAAGAATTGCTTTATTGAAATATCATGCTGTTAGCCTGGTTACATATAAGCACCCCAGACACCTTCTACAATGTTACATTACATTCCTAGCTGTTACGCCACCTAAAGGTACAAAAGAAGGGCCCCACAGCCGCCCTCCTTGGTGGTGATCGTCCTGGATACATAGCCATGTAAACTATATCACCTCCCACATGTAGTTAGTATTTAACATGAGTTAAAGAATTGCTTTAGTGAAATATCATGCTGTTAACCTGGTTACATATAAGCACCTCAGACACCTTCTACAATGTTACATTACATTCCTAGCTGTTACGCCACCTAAAGGTACAAAAGAAGGGCCCCACACCCGCCCTCCTTGGTGGTGATCGTCCTGGATACATAGCCATGTAAACTACATCACCTCCCACATGTAGTTAGTATTTAACATGAGTTAAAGAATTGCTTTATTGAAATATCATGCTGTTAGCCTGGTTACATACAGGAACCTCAGGAACCTTCTACAATATTACATTACATTCCTAGCTGTTACGTCACCTACATGTACAAAAGAAGGGCCCCACACCCGCCCTCCATGGTGGTGATCATCCTGGATGCATAACCATGCAAACTACATCACCTCCCACATGCAGTTAGTATATAACATGAGTTAAAGAATTGCTTTAGTGAAATATCATGCTGTTAGCCTGGTTACATATAAGCACCCCAGACACCTTCTACAATGTTACATTACATTCCTAGCTGTTACGCCACCTAAAGGTACAAAAGAAGGGCCCCACACCCGCCCTCCAATGTGGTGATCATCCTGGATGCATAACCATGCAAACTACATCACCTCCCACATGCAGTTAGTATATAACATGAGTTAAAGAATTGCTTTATTGATATATCATGCTGTTAGCCTGGTTACATATAAGCACCCCAGACACCTTCTACAATGTTACATTACATTCCTAGCTGTTACGCCACCTAAAGGTACAAAAGAAGGGCCCCACAGCCGCCCTCCTTGGTGGTGATCGTCCTGGATACATAGCCATGTAAACTATATCACCTCCCACATGTAGTTAGTATTTAACATGAGTTAAAGAATTGCTTTAGTGAAATATCATGCTGTTAACCTGGTTACATATAAGCACCTCAGACACCTTCTACAATGTTACATTACATTCCTAGCTGTTACGCCACCTAAAGGTACAAAAGTAGGGCCCCACACCCGCCCTCCTTGGTGGTGATCGTCCTGGATACATAGCCATGTAAACTACATCACCTCCCACATGTAGTTAGTATTTAACATGAGTTAAAGAATTGCTTTATTGAAATATCATGCTGTTAGCCTGGTTACATACAGGAACCTCAGGAACCTTCTACAATATTACATTACATTCCTAGCTGTTACGTCACCTACATGTACAAAAGAAGGGCCCCACACCCGCCCTCCAAGGTGGTGATCGTCCTGGATACATTGCCATGTAAACTACATCACCTCCCACATGCAGTTACTATTTAACATGGGTTAAAGAATTGCTTTAGTGAAATATCATGCTGTTAGCCTGGTTACATATAGGAACATCAGGAACCTTCTACAATGTTACATTGCATTCCTAGCTTTTACGTCACCTACATGTACAAAAGAAGGGCCCCACACCCGCCCTCCTTGGTGGTGATCCTCCTGGATGAATAGCCATGCAAAATACATCACCTCCAACATGCAGTTAGTATATAACATGAGTTAAAGTGTTACTTTAGCGAAACATCATGCTATTACTTTAGTTCCAATAACCCTACTGGTCTACAAAGTTATATTAGTTAGTTAGTTACTAACACTCCCCACATGGCAACCTTGGCCTTCGGGGTAACCTCACCCCACCAAGTGATGACTGGACCCATTTCTCAGGTGGAGGCACCCAGAGGGCGGTGTCCATTACCTCCGATGATAGGGTGATAGTGAAGATGGCGGTGAGGTGAGAGGTCCTACAGTTTTTACCGTGGACTCCGAACCACGTTGGGCATAGGGGATACTTCACGTGTGCTAGACAGAGGTGAAGGCGTGGATAGGGCCGACTTAAAATCGCCAACCCCAGAGCCGGGAATCGAACTCGGGACCCTTAGAACGGGAACCGCGAACGAAACCACCGTGCTACCCCGGCGCCCACAAAGCTATATTATATTGCATTCTTTAGTCTTATACCCCATAAGAGTCCAAAAGAAAAGCCTCTAATCTCACTCTTTCTTTTCGTGGTTATTGTTCCGTATTTGTAGCCATGCAGCTATGTACATTACCCTTTCATGCAGTTAGTATATGAAATCCACTTGGGATTAGGTTAGTCTGGTTCAAAAATGAGCACATCAGTTAGTTTTCACTCATTTCTACTAAAGCTCCTCTTTCCAGGGACACAAAAGGACTACAATATACTATCAACTATCCAGTGATAATAGTTCTAGATGCATAACTCTACAAAGTACATCACCTCCCATTTATTATGAATTGAGTGAATGATATTTCATGATTTTACAACAATACAATGAGTTATTTGATTTAGCCCTGCCAGTGTGCATGACTTCTTAAGAAACATCTAAACTGCCTAATTAGCTTTCAAATTAAAAGGAAAATAATTGTGACTGTGGTAACTTAATTGTTAGAAAACTGTAAATATTGTAAACTCAAACCCTGACCAACTGAACAGTGGTTGTTGGGGATAAAGAATAGTTTTCCTTAACTGACAGTTATGTCTCTAGACAGGAGTTACATTTTGAAAATTTCTTAAAACTTAATATAAAGATTATTTGTGGTTGGTTTATTGTGGTTGGTTTATATTAATTTTGACGTCACTGTTACTAAATTCCTCCAAACACTCATTCTTAAAACTTGTCCCAGTTACAAAACGTACAAGTTCAACTTTAGCAGATACTGTTATCAATTCCTAGCCACTAGCCTGACCTTAAGCTATTAACAAAGTGCTGCTACACCAACAATAAAATGCTTACCTCTTCTGGAAAGACCTGTTTATCCTCATCTTAAAGGCATAATCCATAATACATTCCATCGTTACCCCAGGGGTCTACTGCGGTAGGTACGGGACTTGGTGATCCCAGGGTCCCGAGTCAAATCCAATGCTCAAACAAGGTCCACACCCGTGTTTGACCCTAATCTAAGTTAAATAAAGTACATTAAACTAAAGTCAAAGTAAAGCCAAAGCTAAGCCAGAGTGGAGCCTAAGTAGAGCCAGAGCACAACCAGAGCAAAGCCAGAGCAAAGGCAAAACAGAACCAGAGCAAAGCGAGAGCAAAGCCAGAGCGGAGCCAGGTAAAAACCACAGCAAATCCAGAGCCAAGCCTGAGTGGAATCAGAGTGGTAACCAGAGCCTAGATAGAGCCAAGCCAGAGTAAGTTACAGTATAAAGTTTGTGTAAGGCCAGAGCAAAGCCAGAGCGAAAACAGAGCAGGGCCGGAAGGAACCAGAACCTGGCCAGAGCTAAGCCAGAGTTAAGTTAAAGAATGAATAAGAGAACGAAGGCTTTCACGGCCGGAGTCAATAGAGCTGGTATTGTTTTCCGGGCTGTGTATTCTCCAGCAGACCACGGCACAACAGCCCGGAAAACAATACCAGCTCTCTTAAAGAATGAAGTTAGAGTGAGGCAAGCGCAAAGCCTGAGTGGGACCAAAGGTAGGCCAGAGCCTAGCCAGAGCCAAGCCAGAGCCAAGTTTGAATGAATACAGAATGAAGTTAGAGGGAGGTTTGAGTGAAGCGGGAGCGAATCCAGAGCGAAGCCAGAGTGCAGCCAGAGCCAAGCCACAGTGGGATCAGGGTGGTGGCTGAAGCCTAGCCAGAGCTCAGCCAGAGCAAAGCCAGAGCCCAGCCAGAGTAAGGGTTCAAAAACGATGTAAGAGTGAAGCCAGAGCAAAACCAGAGTAAAGCCAGTGCGAGAACTTAGTGGTGACTGAAGCCTAGCCAGAGCAAAAACAGAGCGTAGCCAGAGCGGAACTAGAGTGGAGCTAGAGAAGAGCCAGAGACAAGCAAGAGCGAGACTGGAGTGGTGATTGGAGCCTAGCCAGAGCGAAGGCAGGGCAAAACCAGAGCGGAGACAGAGTTAAGGTACAGAATGAAGTTACTGTGAGGCCAGAGCAAAGTTTGAGTGAAACCATAGCGGGACCAAAGGAGGGCCAGAACCTAGCAAGAGCCAAGCCAGAGGAAGCCAGAGCTGGGCCAAAACATCTGCTCTTGATACTGTCCTTAACATAATAGTATCTTGAAGCAATGCACCACCATGTTATTTTCAATCAAAATCTACAGCTTACTGTACTTCCTGTATCATTCATTGTTTCACATGGAAGTTTGTCATACTTTGTAATTTACCCTTGAGCTGAAATTGCTTCTGCACGCTGCTGCCATCTTAAGAATTCTTAAAGATCTTCTACCTTCAAACTCCTATATAAGACAAATAAAAATACATTTATAATCTTATTACATTTTATTTAACTAATACCTACGTTACTGATCATTAATCACTGAAATACTAGCAGAAATTAGTTTATTTCATAACAAAAATTGTGCACATAATAGCTGCTTTTATAATTAATTTATAACCTTGAACTGTAACCTTAACCTATCACCATAGCATTGCAACATCAACAGAAGAAAATACTCACCTCCCATAGAGTTGCTTCTTAAAGCAATGTCCAACAACAATGTATTGCTTAGTTGTGCTCAGACAAATGATACAGGTTATTGCGCTTCCTCTGTCATTGTTTCTGTTCTCTGAAATAAATTTAATTGTTTAAAACGTAAATATGCTTTTAATACTGTACTTAAGATAATAGTAACTTAAAGCATGCATTGCTCAGTGGCAGTCAACCATGTTCTATAGCTTATTCAATACCTTGTCATCTCTTATTGCATATACAAATCTGTCAAACTCTTCTACTTACCTCTCAGTCATACGAGCGTGTGTCGTAAAGTCTTAATTATCACTCGAGAGTTAGTGTTGATACGTGCTTGTTAGTTCTTCTCTACGTAGTCAAGATCCAGATTTCCACATTTTTCCCAGGGTTTCTAGACGTGGATGCTCTATGGTCACACAGCCGCATTCTCTTGCTGATGAAAGAGATGAATGAGCTGGTGCATTGTCAGCCAGAAGACGAACACCTTTGGAGAGCATACTGCATGATCTCTTAATCTGAACTGTTCGTAACTTGTCCAGAAGATTGCAGTAATATCTGCCAGTGATGGTTTAACCCTTGCCAAGATAATCTGTAAGGTTGACTCCACCACAGTCTCAGAAAACTGAAAGCATGACCTTCCCAGCTGACTTTTCTACCTTTCCCTTTTTGGGAGGATAATCGGCATGTTTCCATTCCATGCTCATGGTTTTTGTCTCTGGATCATACTGATAGATCCAGGATTCATCCATGGCTACCATGATCAAAAAGATCATCATCTTGTTCCAACAGCATCAATATCTGACTTGAAAGATCATGCTGTGTTTGCTTTTGTGCAGTTCGTCTTGAATAATTTTTCACACAACAATATAACTAAGATGTGTCTCATTCGTGATCATTTGGATGGTTGCTAGTCTGTCTTCCATTATTAAACACTCCATTTTCTTCAATGTGACAGCATCGTCTGTCATTGACAGTCTACCAGCTCTTGGTCATCTGTCAGCAACATGTGACTAGTTTGAAAATTCCTTTTCCACCTCCCAATAGTGTCATACGATGGGCAATTGTTTCCATAAACAGCCGTCATCTCATCTTGGATTTCCCGGGCAGTTTTGCTCTTCAAATGCAGGGACTTGATCACACTACAACCCTCAACTTCCCGCATCTTACACCTCAGTCACTTCTGCCAATCACTGTAAAAGAACAAAAGCACTCAAATCACTGAAACTACCAACATTATGTCCTGAGGGATCAATGATGACACTGAACAATTTCCATCACTCTAGCATACAAACTACCGGGTGAAAATTAAAACTTTACGATACCCCCTCGTATGAAGTTCTCTTCTATGTTGCAGTCTGAAAGACTTCTTAAATATATTTTGTCTTCATCTTACATACCAAGTCAAACAGATATTTTAATTTCCTTTATTATATTTTATGTTATCAACATATTAATTACAGATTGTTAACATAAATTTTACACAATTTATTTTACTACATATTGATATTTCGCATATCCTCTAACATTATACTCTGAAACATCAGTATCACTCCTATAGTTTGGTTTACAGGTTATGTATTCTCAGAACATTTTCTTATATATTTGGTCTCCCCAAGAATGGCAGGTGCATTCATTGTACTGGACAACTTATTTTGGTAGTTTTAATGTGAAAGTCTCCTGATGGTGATAACTGTTTTGTGCTTTTTGATCTTCTGTTGTTTAGAAATACGGCTGAAGTTGTCTGTCGCTATATGGAATATAAGTTGATGTTGCTGGTTCCATTCTTCATTGTTTACGAAAATGTTGGGTACTCTATATATTAAACAGTTGAAAACTATAATTTGATGGGATTTTTTTATGAAGCTATTGTTCTTTATGTAGTTGTCTCTGTGACAGTTTCTTATGAATAACGAACGTAAGTTCATGCTTGTACTGATGGTTTGCAGATCCACTAAACCTAAAACCATTTTCCTTTGTTTCCATAGTGTAACGTAAAAGTTTATCTTGAAAACTGACAAGTTTCTTTTCCAATAAATTTCATTGGTACTACAAAAAATATGCTCTTTTTTATTCTTGTTGTTTTCAAATATTTTGCAACGTATGTTAGAAACAACTTCAGGTCCTGAAGCTAATAACATATCAACAGAATAAATGTTTACCTGCTCGTCAAGTCTTTCTTTATCCTACACCATGACACATTGCTTGGCAGTGATCAACCAAATTCTACAGCTTCTTCCAGCTTCCTTATTTCACAGGAATTTCTGTTGGTGTTCTCTGTAACACATATCACTCTACAAAACCAAAATCTGCCTTGATGCTGTACTTAACATAATAGTATCTTGTTTAGTGACAGTCACTTTATACCAGCTCCTCTAGCATATGTTATTTCATATGAAAATTTCTCAAACTTTTATATTTATCCTTCAGTCATACAGCTTTCTCTTCTATGTAGCAATCTTAAAGACTTCCTATAGATCTTCTGGCTTACGTACACTACTAATAAAAAGATTTGAATTTCCTTCATTAGATTTTATTTACAAACATAATGTTTACAGATTATTATGTGACATACTGATGAACCAGGCCTGCTAATTACACAACAGTACCAGGCCCACATTACAGAGAAGCAAAAGCAGTGGACATACACTCAGGACCCTTCTATGACCACAGATGAATGGACGAAGACAAACTTTGAGCTGCAACAAGTCATAATGAGGACAGCAGCCCACAGATGTCACCACAAATTCTGTGCAATACAAGGATACCACCTGGCTTCAGGACAGTGCACCTGCATGCTCTGTTGACAGTATCATCTGCTAACCTGGCTAACAAGAACATCCAACACAAAAGAGTAAACCGATTAAGACATTGTGTTTAATATATAATATTAACTAGGAATGTACTTTCTATATTACAATGGTGTTTAAAGATTATATCTCATTTCATTTTATTACTAGAAATCCTTACGATGTTAAGCTATTTGACAAGTACTACATTACCAACAGAACAAATGCTTGACTCCTCAAGAGTAAATTTAAGTTCCTCTTAAAACAATACTCAAAAAGGCATTGCTTAGAGCAGTCAGCCAATTTCTACAGCCTCTTCTGTCATTTTTATTTCACAGAACTTAAGCCTTCTTCTGCCTTTATTCTGCAAGACTTAACTATGCTTGGATATAACCACAAACTACAGACTTAAATGATGACTATCATTAGGAAAGTTACAGTTTTAATATCTGTCGAATATACTTCCTAGTTTGGGTGTCTCGTGATGTTCCCTTTAGTGAATGTTGTGTCCTTAATTTCAAACTATGTATAAGGTTATTATTATTTGAAGCAAAAGGTTAGAAACAGTGATGTATTTAATTCGGTAATTCAAACACAAACATCACTTAAATTATCCTTACTTGGACATGTTTCGGAGAACGTTTTTCCCCATCCTCAGCAGTTATCCGACTGGTTGGATCCGTGGTTTCTTGAAGTGAGCTGGTTGTCTGGGGCAGCATCTGTTGCCTGTGAGATGAACTTCCAAATAGAGTTTTCAGGCGGCAATTCGAAATTTAAAGTAAACTGTTTTTTACAATTAGCAACTTTTCCTAAGTAATGCAGCCGAACTCGAAGTTTGGGAAAAGTTGCTAATTATAAAAAACAAACGGAATAATGTTTTAGGTTATAATAGAAGATTTGATAAGAAGTACTCAAAGACAATGTACGAGGAGTTGATGACTCTTGAAGACAGTCATCAGAGTAAGGACACATTAATAAAAAGAGTGTGAAGATTGAAGGATATCATAAAGGTCTAATAATTCAGGATATATAAGAAGATTTGAAAAAAAGTACTAAAACACAAAGTACGAGGAATTGGTCACTCTTGAAAACAGTCATCTGAGAAAGGAAACTTGAATAAAAAGTGTGTGAACATTGAAGGATATCATAAAAATCTAATAATTCAGGATATATTAGAAGATTTGACAAGAAGTACTCAAAGACAATGTAGGAGGTATTGATGACACTTGAAGGCAGTCATCTTAGTAAAGAAACTTTAACAAACAGCTTGCCAACATTATTGGACATCATAAGAGGCCAATGTTTCAGGATATAATAGAAGTTTTGACAAGAAGTGGTCAAAGACTAGTGTTACCCAAATGGCAAGCCCAAGATGCCGATCAATAAATGTAGGCCGGCAGAGGGAGGGGAGACATGAGGGGTGGCTGGGTCTTCATTTACCCCTCCTCCTACCGCTCGAAGTTGCACGAAGCTTCGAGAATGTTTTCCCCCTCCATGAAAGGAGAATCGACAAACTTCAGGGCCAATCGATACCGGAAGCGACAGTCAGTTGAGAGTGGTGTTGTTATGGCGTGCGTTGTGTAAGTAGCGTCGAGTGTACGTGTAGAGTGATATTTGAAAATCAACTAATTGTGTACATTAAATTGTAATTGTGAACAGAGTATTGCTACGAAAATAAAGTGCAATTTTTTTGTGTTTGTAACCTCGACTTTTTATTTCACGAACCCACAAAGTCACACTATGAACAAGGTAATGATAAACCTTGAAGACAATCATTGGAGTAAGCAAACTTCAACAAAAAGTGTGTCAAAACCAAACGATATCAAAAGAGACCAATGTATTAGGGTAAAATAGAAGATTTGAAAACAGGTGCTCAAAAACAACGTACGAGATATTTTTGACACTTCACCACTGTCCTCTGAGTAAGGAGACTTTAATAAAAAGTGTGTCAATTGAAGGATATCATAAAAGTCTAATGATTCAGGATATAATAGAAGATTTGACAAGAAGTACTCAATGAAAATTTATGAGGTACTGATGACGCTTCAAGACAGTATTCTAGCTCAGAAAACTTTAATAAAAAGTGTGTGAGCAATAAAGGATATCATAAAGGCTAAAGTTTCAGGATAGTATAGAAGATTTGACAGGAAATGCTCAAAGACAATGTAAGAGGTATTGATGGTGCTTGAAGACAGTCATATGGGTAAGGAAACTTTAATAAAAAGTGCATGAACATTGAAGGATACCATCAAAGACTAACGTTTCCGGACATAATAGAAGATTTGACAAGAAGTACTCAAAGACAATGTACGAAGTTTTCATGACCCTTGAAGATGGCCATCTGAGTCAGGAGACTTTAATAAAAATTTTGTGAACATTAAGGGACATCATAAAAGTTTAATGCTACGGGATATAATAGAAGATTTGACAAGAAGTACTCAAAGACAATGTATGAGGTATTGATGACACCTGAAGAGATTCATCTTAGTAAGGAAACTTGAAAGAAAAACTTGTCAACAATAATGGATATCATAAGAGACCAATGTTTCAGGATATAATAGAAGTTTTGACAAGAAGTACTCAAAGGCTATGAATGAGGAATTGATGACCGTTGAAGACAATCATCAATAAAAAGTGTGGTAACACCGAACGATATCAAAAGAGACTATTGTTTTAGGATATAATAGAACATATAAAACAGATACTCCAAAACAACCTAGGAGATATTTATGACACTTCAACACAGTCCTCAGAGTAAGGAGACTAATAAAAAGTGTGTGAACATTGAAGGATATCATAAAAGTCTAATGTTTCAGAATTTAATAGAAGATTTGACAAGAATTACTCAATGACAATGCATGTGGTATTGATGACTCTTGAAGACAGTCATCAGAGTAAGCAAACTTTAATAAAAAGTGTGTTAACAATGAAGGATATCATAAAGGCTATAGTTTCAGCATACAATAGAAGATTTGACAGGAACTGTTTAAAGGCAATGTACGTGGTATTGGTGACCATTGAACACAGTCATCCGAATAAGCAAACTTTAATAAAATGTGTATGAACATTGTAGGATATGATAAAAGACTAATGTTTCAGGATATAATAGAATATTTGACAAGAGGTACCAAAAGACAATGTACGAACTATTTATGAACCTTCAAGATGGTCATCTGAGTAAGGAAACATTAATAAAAAGTGTGTGAACATTGAGGGACATCATAAAAGTTAAATGTTTCAGCATATTATACATGATTTGATCAGTAGTACTCACAGACAACATACGAGGTGTTGATATCTCCTGAAGATATCATCAAAGTAAAAAAACGTAAATAACTGTGTACGAACATTGATCGATATCACAAAAGACTAATGTTTCAGGATATAATAGAACATTTAACAAGAAATACTCAAAGTCAATGTATGCGGTATTGAAAACTCTTGAAGACATTAATATAATTGTGGAAAGTTTAACTGAAAGAGTATAACCAATGAAGGATATCAAAAAAGACTAATGTTTCTAGATAACATAGAACCTTTGATAAAACGTACTCCAAGACAATGTCCGAGGTATAGATGTCACTTGAAGACAGTCAACAGAGCAAGGAAACCTTAATAAAAGGTATGCAAACAATGAAGGTATCATAAAATTCTAATGTTTCAGGATATGATACATGATTTGAAAAGAAGAATCCAAAAATAATGTGGGAGGTATCAATGTCTCTTGAAGACAGTCATCTGAGCAAGTATACCTTAAAAAAGTGTGTGAACATTGAAGGATATCATAAAAGACTAATGTTTCAGGTTACAATAGAAGATTTGACAAGAAGTACACACAGACAATGTACGAGGTATTGATGACTCTTGCAGACAGTCATCAGAGTAAGGAAACTTTAATAGAAAGTGTGTGAACATTGAAGGATGTCATAAAAGTCTAACTTTCAGGATATAATAAAAGATTTGACAAGAAGTAGCCAAAGACAATGTACGAGGTATTGATGATTCTTGCAGGAAGTCATCAGAGTAAGGAAAACTTAATTAAAAGTGTGTTAAAATTTACCGATATCACAAAAGTGTGTTTCAGTATGTAACAGAAGATTTGACAAGAAGTGTTCAAGACAATGTACGCGATACTGGTGACCCTAGAACACAGTCATCTGAGTAAGGAAACTTTAATAAAAAGTGGTTGATCTTAAACGGATACCATAAAAGACTAATGGTAAAGCACATAATAGATTATTTGACAAGAAGTATTCAAAGACAATGTACGAAGTATTGATGGCACTTGAAGGCAGTCATCTTACTAAGGAAACTTTAACTAAAAGCGTGCCAACATTATTGGATATCAAAAGAGACCAATGTTTCAGGATATAATAGCAGTTTTGACCAGAAGTACTCAAAGATTATGAACTAGGTATTGACACAGTCATCGGAGTAAGCAAACTTCAATAAAAAGTGTGTCAACACCAAACGTTATCAAAAGAGACTAATGTTTTAGGCCATAATAGAAGATTTGAAAGTAATGAGTCGGTAGTTCGAAAACACTTGACCAATGTCCTCAGAGTAAGGAGACTTTAATAAAAAGTGTGTGAACATTGAATGATATCATCAAAGACTAACGTTTCCGGACATAATGGAAGATTTGACAAGAAGTACTCAAAGACAATGTACGAGGTATAGATGACTCTTGAAGACAGTCATCTGAGTAAGGAAACTTTAATTAAAGTGTGTGAACATTTAGGGACATCATAAAAGATTAATGTTTCAGGATATAAGGAAGATTTCACAAGAAGTACTCAAAGACAATGTACGAGGTATTGACGTCTCTTGAAGACATTATCAGAGTAAGAAAAATTAAATAAAATGGGTACAAACATTGTACGATATCACAAAGTACTAATGTTTCAGGACAAAATAGAAGATTTCACAAGACGTACTCAAAGTCAATGCATGCGTCATTGATGACTCTTGAAGGCAATTATCTGGGTAAGAAAACATTAATAATAAGTGTATGAACATTGATGGATATCATGAAAGTTTAATGTTGCAGGATATAATAGAAGATTTCAAAAGAACTATTCAAAGATAATGTACGACGTGTTGATGAAGCTTGAACACAGTAACCTGAGTAAGAAAGCTAATACAAAGTGTGAGAGCAACGAAGGGTATCATAATCCCTAAAGTTTCAGGATATAATAGAAGATTTGACAAAAAATGCTCAAAGACAACGTACGAGGTATTGATGGTGCTTGCAGACAGTCATGTGGGTAAGGAAACTTTAGTATAAAGTGTATAAGCATTGAAGGATACCATCAAAGAATAACAATTCTGGATATAATAAAAGATTTGACAAGAAGTACTCAAGGACAATGTACGATGTATGGATGACTCTTGAAGACAGTCATCTGATTAAGGAACCTTTAATAAAAAGTGTACGAACATTGAAGGATATCATAAAAGTCTAATGTATCTGGTTATATTGGAAGATTTGAAAAGAAGTACCAAAAGACAAAGTATGAGGAATTGACCGATCTTGAAAAAAGTCATCTGAGAAACGAAACTTTAATAAAAAGTGGGTGAACATTGAAGAATATCATAAAAGTCTAATGTTTCAGTATATATTAGAAGATTTGCCAAGAAGTACTCATTACAATGTATGAGGTATTGATGATTCTTGAAGACAGTCATCTGACTAAGAGAACTGTAATAAAAAGTTGTTGAACAATGAACGATATCATAAAGGTTAATTTTTCAGTATATAATACCAGATTTGACAGGATATGCTCAAAGACAACATACAAGGTATTGATGGTGCTTGAAGACAGTCATATGAGTAAGGAAACTTTAATAAAAGTTGTGTAAACATAGAAGGATATTGTAAAAGTATAATTTTTCAGGATATAACGAAAGATTTGACAAGAAGTACTCAATGACAATGTACGAAGTATTGATGACCCTTGAAGGTGGTCATCTGAGTAAGGAAACTTTAATAAAAATTGTGTGAAATTTGAGGGATATAAAAGTTTAATGTTTCAGGATATAATAGAGGATTTGGCAAGAAGTACTCAAAGACAATGTACGAGGTATTGATGACACTTGAAGGCAGTCATCATAGTAAGAAAACTTTAACAAAAGGCTTGCCAACATTATTGGATAACATAAGAAACTTATTGTTTCAGGATATAATAGAAGTTTTGACAAGAAGTACTCAAAGACTATGAACTAGGTATTGCGACAGTCATCGGAGTAAGTAAACTTTGAGAAAAAGTGTGTCAACACCATACGTTATCAAATGAGTGTAATGTTTTAGGACATAATAGAAGATTTGAAAAGAATGAGTCAGTAATTCCAAAGAAACAGTTGACCACAGTCCTCAGAGAATGGGGACTTTAATAAAAAGTGTGTGAACATTGAAGGATATCATAAAAGAATAATGTTTCAGGACATAATAGAAAATTTAACAAGAAGTGGTCATAGATAATGTATGTGGTATTGGTGACACTGGAACACAGTCATCTGAGTAAGGAAGCTTTAATAAAACGTGTATGAACATTGAAGGATATTATAAAAGGCTAATAATTCTGGACATAACACAGTATTTGAAGAGAAGTACTCAAAGACAATGTACAAAGTATTGAGATCCTTGAAGATGGTTATCTAAGTAAGGAAACCTTAATAAAAAGTGTGTGAACATTGAGGGGAATGATAATAGTTTACTTTTTCAGTATATAATAGAACATTTGACAAGAAGTACTAAAAGACAATGAACGAGATATTGATGAAATATGAACAGTCATCTGAGTAAAGATACATTAATAAAAAGTGTGTGAACATTCAAGGATACCTTAAAGGCCAAAAGTTTCAGGATATAATAGAGGATTTGACAAGAAGTGCTAAAAGACAATGTACGAGGTATTCGTGACTCTTGAACACAGTCACCTGAGTAAAAAACTTTATTACAAAGTGTGTGAACATTGAAGGATATCATAAATGTCTACTGTTTCAGGATATAACAGAGGGTTTAACATGAAAGTGCTCAAACACAATGTACAAGGTATTGATGTCCCTTGAAGACAGTCATCTGTTTAAGGAAACTTTAATAAAAGGTGTGTGAACATTGAAGATTATCATAAAATTCTAATTTTTCAGGATATAATAGAAGATTTGACATGAAGTGCTCAAAGACAACATAAGAGGTATTAATGACTCTTGAAGACAGTGGTCTGAGTAAGGAATTGTTAATATACACTGTGTTAACATTGAAGGATATCATATCTTGGAAACTGTTATGTTCAACAGGATATCTCCTTTTCTTGAAAAATATGTATTCAGTGATAAACAAAATGGATTTAGGAAAAATAAATCAATTTCTAATGCACTATACTCCTTTATGAAACAAACATTAGAAGGGTTTGATGCAAATAATTATACTATTGGGATTTTTATGGATTTGTCTAAGGCATTTGATTTGGTTGACCATAATATTCTATTATCCAAACTTGAAGCCTATGGTATAAGAGGGGTATCTCATGATTGGTTTGAATCCTACCTTGAGGGTAGAAGACAGTATACTGTAGTTAATAATGAATTAAATGGTCATAATATTAATTCCAATATTGAAATTGTGAGATGTGGGGTTCCACAGGGTTCTATCCTGGGACCACTGCTTTTTCTAGTATATATTAATGACCTTCCACTTAATATTCCCCATGCAGAAACTATTCTATATGCTGACGACACTAATATAATTATCAAAGGCTGCAATAATTCTGAATTGCAACATTATGCTAATACTGTGATGACAAATATGATGCATTGGCTAACTAATAATAAATTACTACTTAATATTAAAAAGACACAAAGTATGCATATTTCACTGTCAAATAGAAATGAAGCTAATATAGCTCCTGTAATCGCTTTTGGCAATGAGGTAATACAATATACCAATGAAACAAAATTTTTGGGAGTAATTATTGACAAATTTTTAACCTGGAAGCCGCATATTCAGTATATTACTGCAAAAATTAATAAAGCCCACTACATAATATCAGTGCTAAGGAAAATTTGTAATACACAAACATTAATGCTGATTTACTATTCATATGTGCAGTCTTATCTTGCATATGGTATCTTTATCTGGGGATCAGCTACCGAAATAAAAGATTTATTTGTAACACAAAAGAAAATAATAAGAAGAATGTTTAATCTAAGCAAAAGGACTCATTGTATGAAATATTTTAAGGAAAATAATATACTAACTCTGCCATGTCTGTATATCTTAGAAACCGTATGCTTTATAAACAACAACATACAATATTTGAAGTAATGAGTTGGTATTCAAACACAACATCACTTAAAATATCCTTACTTGTTAAACAATTGTTTCGGAGACCGGCTCGTCCCCATCATCAGCAACTATCCAACTGGTTGGATCCGTGGTTTCTTGAAGTGAGCTGGTTGTTTGAGGTGACATCTGTTGATTGTGAGATGAACTTCCAAAGAGAGTTTTCAGGCGGCAATTCGAAATTTAACGTATACTGTTTGTTTTTTATAATTAGCAACTTCTCCCAAACATCGAGCTCAGCTGCATTATTGGCTGGCTTTAATAGTTTTATATTTGGTACAATTTCATGATTGGTAGACCAAAAATGGTGGGCTATTGCTGATTTTTCCATTTGTTTGTATTTCACACATCTCATATGTTCCTGTAATCTAATTTGTAAACTTCTTTTGGTTTTTCCTATGTAGAACTTATTACAGTCTGAGCAGTTTATTTTGTATATACCTGATTTCTTGTTTTCAGGTACTGGGTCTTTCAGGTTGTTGCATAATAAGTTTTTTAAACTGAATTTATTTATTGGGGCTAGGGTGATGTTATACTTCTTGAATATCTTGTTGAATTTATGATGTACTTTGGGATGATATGTGAATTTCTTGAACTGTTTCTCGGATTTTGAATCTGTTAGTTTTGTGGTATCCAATATGTGTTTTTGTTTCTTAAATTTCCAAATTTTCTTTTCTAATAATTTTTTACTGTATCCATTAATTGCAGCTATGTTAATCATTTGGTTATATTCTTTGTTGTATTCATTCTGTTTCAATGGGATGTTGATTAGTCTATGTGCTAAACTGTTCAAAACTGCATGTTTGTGGGGTGTCGGGTTGTAGCTATCGTTCTTGATGTAATTGTCTGTTTGTGTTGGCTTCCGGTAGATGCCAAAAGATATGTTATTTAGTTCATGAATTATCTTCAGATCTAGGAAAGGTAGGTAGCCATCTGTTTCTATCTCTATTGTGAACTTTATTGTTTTATTCTGTATGTTCAGTATGTTCAGTAAGGATATTTTAAGTGATGTTGTGTTTGAATACCAACTCATTACTTCAATTGTTATATACATCACTGTTTCTAACCTTTTGCTTCAAATAACATACAATATTTTCAAACAAATAACACTATTCATGAACATTATACTAGGAATGGTGCTAAATTACATATACTGGGATCAAGATCAAATAAAAAACTTAACTCAGTACTTCATAAAGGGGTTCACATGTATAACTTAATCTTAAAGAAAATCGAAAACAATGATAAGAAAAGATTCAGAAGAGATGTGAAATCATTTTTAATAAATCAGTGCTTCTATAGTACTCAAGAGTTCTTTGAATATTTTAGGTACCAGATTAAGTAGAGTAAATGATTACATAAGAATAATTTTATGATACTAATGGTTGACAATTCATGTAAGTTTTCTGTATTTGTTGACATTGATACAATTTAATCTGATTATTGCATGTAGAATTAATTCTGTATTTTCTGAATTTCTAGTTTGTATTGTTTGTACTGTATCTTGAAAAAGCAAATATTTCTGTACAGAAATTAAATGCTAAATAAATAAATAAATAAATAAAAGACTAATGCTTCAGGATATTACAGATGATTTGACAAGAAGTGCTCAAAGACAACGTAGGAGGTATTGATGACTCTTGAAGACAGTCATCTGAGTAAGGAAACTATAATAAAAAGTGTGTGAACTTTGAAGGATATCATAAAAGTCAAAAGTTTCAGGATATTATAGAAAATTTGACAAGAAGTACTCAAAGACAATGTATGAAGTATTGATGATCCTTGAAGATGGACATCTGGGTAAGAAAACTTTAATAAAAAGTGTGCGAACATTGAGGTACATCATAAAAGTTTAATGTTTCAGGATATAATAGAAGATTTGACAAGAAACCCTCAAAGACAATGTACGAGGTATTGATGACTCTTGAAGTCAGTCATCTCAGTAAGAAAACTTTAACAAAAAGCTTGTCAACATCAATGCATATCATAAGAGACAAATGATTTGGGATATAATAGAAGATTTTTATAGATGTACTCAAAGACTATAAACGAGGTATTGGTGACCCTTGAAGACAGTCGTCAGAGTAAGGAAACTTCAATAAAAAGTCTGTCAGCATCAAAAGATATCAAAAGAGACTAATGTTTTAGGATATAGTTGAAGATTTGAAAACAGGTACTCAAAGACAACTTATGAGATATTGATGACACTTGAACACATTCCTTAGAGTACGGAGACTTTAATATAAATTTGTGAACATTGAAGGATACCATAAAAGTCAAATGTTTCAGGATATTATAGAAGATTTGATAAGTAGTACTCAAAGGCAATGTATGCACTATTGATGAACCTTCAAGGTGGTATTCTGAGTAAGGAAACTTTAATAAAACGTGTATGAACATTGTAGATTATCATAGAAGACTAATGTTTCAGGATATAATAAAATATTTGACAAGAGGTACTCAAAGACAATGTACAAAGTATTGATGATCCTTGAAGATGGTCACCTCAGTAAGGAAACTTTAATAAAAAGTGTGTGAATATTGAGGGACAACATAAACGTTTAATGCTTAACAGAACACTGGCTTAATGAGCATGAAAAAAAACCTTTATAGTTTATCAAATTTTGAACTATCAAGTATATTTTGTCGCACATCATATAAAAATGGCGGGGTTCTTATCTATGTAAAAGATCATATTAAGAATAAGGAAAAAACTATTACTTATTATTTAAATCAAGAAAAGCATTTTGAGCATGTAGTCACAGAATTAACTGGCATAAGCCGAGTGGCTTTAGCGTGTATATATAGATCTCCATCTGGTTGTTTAAAAATTTTCTTTGAACTTTTTGAAACATTGCTAACAAGCTTAAAAAGAAACTACAAAACAGTTATTATATGTGGAGACTTTAATATTGATTTTTTATCAAATGATGATGTAGTGGCACAATTTAGGACTCTAATACACTCATTCAATATGATTGATATTATTAATAGCCCCACTCGAATAGGAATAACATCAAAAACATGTCTAGATCAAATAATTATTGACAGTAATATCAACCCATACAAAAAAGGTAACTGTAACTATGGAATATCAGATCATAATGCAGTATCATTACAGCTAAACCTTGCAGTCAAGAGCATGCATCAGAAATTTCAAAACAGTATACAAAAACGTGTGCTAAATAATGAAAATATTGAATATTTAATGTACTTATTAAAGAAAGAAAATTGGTTAGATGTAATAAGCAGTAAAGATGTAGATGATAAATCTGAATTATTTGTGAATACTGTATCTCACTATCTGAATATGGCGTGCCCAGAGGTAAAAATGAGAATATCACTCAACTCAAAAAATAAAATATGGTTAACTAAAGGCATCCTAACATCCTGTAAAAACAAGAGAACTTTGTACAAGCAATGCCAGATTTCTAATAATTTACAACTCAAGACTTATTATAAAATCTACTGTAAAGTTTTAAAAGAAGTAATATGTAAAGCAAAGCAACAATTCAATAAGCATTACATACTTAAATCTGAAAACAGGGGTAGGGCTATATGGAATATTGTCAAACAGGAAACGGGTAAAACAAATTCAAGTAATAATAGAATTGAGGAGATTTTGATTAATCAAAACATGGTAACAAATCCCCAAAAAATAGCTGAAGCATTTAGTGAACATTTTGTAAAAGTAACGCCATCATCAACATCACAGTATATAACACAGAAAACAAACTTAAGTAACCAAACCTTTAATCCCAATACAATCTTTCTCACTCCAGTAACGGAGAAAGAGGTTGATGGTATAATTAAAGGCATGAAAAGCAAATTATCGTGTGGTCCAGATGGAATCCCAGATTTGATCGTAAAACGGTGCTCATCTTTGATTGTAACCCCTATCACAGATATATGTAACTCTTCATTAACGGAGGGGAAATTTCCTAAAATATTTAAATTAGCAAAAATCCATCCAATATTTAAGAAAGGTGAAAAGGAAAACATTGGAAATTATAGGCCAGTTTCTCTGCTATCGGCTTTTTCAAAAATTATTGAAAGGGTAATGTTTAATAGAATAACACAATTCCTAGAATCTAACAAAATACTATATAATGCCCAGTTTGGGTTTCAAAAGAAAAAATGTATAAATGATGCACTGTACTCACTTGTAGAAGCAATACTGAAACTAAAAGATGAACGAAATCAGACATATGGCTTATTTTTGGATCTTAGTAAGGCATTTGATATGGTGGACCACGACATTCTACGAAGAAAATTACATCACTATGGGATAAGAGGGCAAGCAGAAAACTGGTTTGAATCCTACTTGAAGGAAAGGGAGCAACTGGTGGAAAAAGGAAATATAAAATCCACACGGAAAAAGATAAACAGAGGAGTTCCTCAAGGCTCTATTCTGGGCCCAGTGTTGTTTTTAGTTTATATAAATGATCTTCCCTTGAATTTAAGACATGCAAACACAGTATTATTCGCAGATGACATCAATATGGTAATTGGTAATAAAAGTTCTGTTGATCTGCAAGCAATGGTAAACGAGACAATGATAGAAATTCAACAGTGGCTTATAAATAATAAATTAGTAGCAAATACAGATAAAACTGTCTCCATTAACTTTAGTCAAAAAACTCGGTATGACCCCATCCAGTTTCCCATAAACAGCTCCTTTGTAACAGAAACTCAGATTACAAAATTTTTAGGAATATGGATTGATTCCAGTCTAAATTGGGAGCATCATATAAAGCAATTAGGTGAAAAGCTAAGTCGACTGTGCTACACGTTCCGAATTCTAACAAAGGTACTAAACATTGAGGTATTAAAAACAATATATTTTGGATATATACAACCTATAATTACATATGGAATTATTCTTTGGGGGTCCACATCCAAGTCCTCGTGTATACATAAGATGCAAAAAAGAATATTAAAAATAATTAAAAAGGTTCCCTTAAGAACAGAAAGCAAGCCAATATTTCAAGAATTTAACATCTTACCTGTTCAATGTATTTATATTTATGAAGTAGTTTATTTTATACATAGGAATAGATCACTATTTACAAGTAATTCAGATTGTCACACATACAATACAAGGAACAGTAAAAATATACATCTAAATCATCATCGTCTCAGTCTGAGTCTAGATTTCATCTCTCACAAAGGAATCATTCTATATAATAAACTCCCAGCTAAGATAAAAAATCTAAATAATAAAAATTTCAGAAAAGCTGTAAAAAATATCCTAATAAAAATAATGCCACAGACAATAGATGAGTTTTTGAGAAGTAGAATTTAATAATAAAGTAAATATTGTTTTTTTTTGGTAAAAGTTATGTCTATTACAGTCTAGTTTTTGGAAGTGTAATACATTAAAAATTGTATGACCTAAGTTGCATTATTCTTAATTACTATTGTATTATTATTCTGTCAATTACTATTGTATTATTTAACTACTATTGTATTGTTTAATTACTAGTGCATTATTAATTTACTTTTGTATTCATAATGTTATTGCTCAAAAGAATTGTATTATTCCTACGGGCACAAATTTGACGAAGCCATGAATATTGTATGTTCTTACGGTGAATAAAACTTACTTACTTACTTACTAATGTTTCAGCATATAATACATGATTTGACAGTTGGTACTCAAAGACAATGTACGAGGTGTTGATATCTCTTGAAGACATCATCAAAGTAAGAAAACTCTAATAACTGTATACGAACATTGATCGATATCACAAACGACTAATGTTTCAGGATATAACAGAAGATTTGACAAGAGGTACTCAAAGTCAATGTACGAGGTATTGATGAAACCTGAAGACAGTCATCAGGGTAAGGAAACTTTAATAAAAGGTGTGCAAACTTTGAAGGATATCATAAAATTCTAATGTTTCAGGATATGATACATGATTTGACAAGAAGAATCCAAAGAAAATGTAGGAGGTAATGATGTCTTTTGAAGACAGTATTCTGAGCAAGTATACCTTAATAAAAGTGTGTGAACATTGAAGGTTATAATAAAAGACTAATGTTTTAGGTTATAATAGAAGATTTGACAAGAAGTACTCACAGACAATGTACGAGGTAATGATGACGCTTGCAGACAGTCATCAGAGTAAGGAAACTTTATAAGAATGTGTGTGAACATGGAAAGATATCATAAAAGTCTAATTTTTCACTATCTAATGGAGGATTTGACATGTAGTACTCAAAGACAACGTACGATATATTGATGATACTTGCAGACTGTCATCAGAGTAAGGGGATATTAATTAAAAGTGTGCAAACATTAACTGATATCACAAAAGTCTATTATTTTGGTATATAATAGAAGATTTGAAAAGAAGTGCTCAAAGACAATATACGCGGTACTGGTGACCGTTGAACACAGTCATCTGAGGAAGGAAACTTCAATAAAAAGTGTTTGATCTTTGAAGGATATCATAAAAGACCAATGTTACAGGACATAATAGAATATATGGCAAGAACTACTCAAAGACAATGTACGAAGTACTGATGACAATTGAAGATGGTCGTCTGGGTAACGAAACTCGAATAATGAGTGTGTGAACATTGATGGACATCGTAAAAGGTTAATTTTTCAGGATATAATAGCAGATTTTACAAGAAGTTCTCAAACAAAATGTACAAAGTATTGGTGACTCTAGAAGACAGTCGTCTTAGTAAGGAAACTTTAACAAAAGGCTTGTCAACATCAAAGGATATCATAATAGACCAATGTTTCAGGATATAATAGAGGATTTGACAAGAAGTACTCAAAGACAATAAATGAGGTATTGATGACGCTTGAAGACAGTCATTAGAGTGAGGAAACTTCAACTACAAGTGTGTCAATATCAAACGATATCAGAAGAGACTAATGTTTTAGGATATAATAGAAGATTTGAAAACTGGTACTCAAAAACTACGTACGAGCTATTGATGTTTCTGGAAGACAGTCATCAGTGTAAAAAACTTTAATAAAATGTGTGGGAACATTGAAGGATACTATAAATATCTAATGTTTAAGGATATAATAGAATTTTTGACAAGAAGTACTCAAAGACAATGTATGAGGTATTGAGGACTCTTGAAGACAGTCATCGGAGAGGGGAAACTTTAATAAAAAGTGTGATAACATCAAATGATATCATAACAGACCAATGTTTCAGGATATAATAGAAGATTTGACAAGAAGTACACAAAGACAATGTACGAGGACTTGATGATTCTTGAAGAAATTCATCTTAGTGGGTAAACTTTAATAAAATGTGTTGTAACATCAAATGATATCAAAAGAGTCTAATGTTTCAGAATATAATAGAAGATTTGAGAAGAACTCAAAGACAACGTACGAGGTATTGATGATTCTTTACACAGTCATCAGATTAAGGAAACTTTTATAAAGGGTGTGTCAACAGCAAAGGACATCATAAGAGACTGATGTTTCCGAATACAACACATGATTAGACAAGAAGTACTTAAAGAAAATGTACGAGGTATTGACGAAACTTGCAGACGGTCATCACAGTAAGGAAACTTTAATAAAAGTTGTGTGAACATTGAAGGATATC
The DNA here is from genome assembly GCA_030765055.1 of Mantis religiosa. Taxonomy (NCBI): domain Eukaryota; kingdom Metazoa; phylum Arthropoda; class Insecta; order Mantodea; family Mantidae; genus Mantis; species Mantis religiosa. Next base: position 142,242,967 of record CM060955.1, on the reverse strand, counting down.
ATAAAATTCTAATGTTTCAGAATATGATACAAGATTTGACAAGAAGAATACAAAGACACTGAACAAGGCATCAATGTCTCTTGAAGACAGTTGTCAGAGTAAGTAAACTTTAATAGAAAGTGTACGAACATTGAAGGATATCGCAAAAGACAAGTGTTTCAGGATATTATAGAATATTTATCAAGAAGTACTCAAAGACAATGTACGAGGTATTGATGACTCTTGCAGACAGTCACCAGAATAAGTAAACTTTAATAAAAAATGTTTGAACATTGAACAATGTCATAAAAGTCTAATTTTTCAGGATCTAATGGAAGATTTGACAAGTAGTACTCAAAGAAAACAGACGATACATAGATGATTCTTGCAGACAATCGGAAGAGAAAGGAAATATTAATTAAAAGTGTGTCAAAATGAAACGTTATAATACAAGATTATTGTTTCAGTATTTAATAGAAGATATGACAAGAAGTTCTCAAAGACAATGTACGTGGTATTGAGAAAGTTATATATAGTCATCTGAGTATGGAAACTTCAAATAAAAGTGCACAAACATTAAGCGATATCACAAAGGACTAAAGTTTCAGTATATAGTAGAGGATTTGACAAGAAGTACTCAAAGTAAATGTACGCGGTATTGAACATTCATGAAGACATTCATCTGTGTAAAGAAACTTTCATAAAAAGTATATGAACAATGAAGGATATGAAAAAAAGACTAATGTTTCTAGATATAATAGAAGCTTTGACAAGATGTACTCAAAGACAATGTACGACGTATTCATCAATTTCAAGACAGTCATCAGGGTAATGAAGCTTTAATAAAAGGTGTTAGAACATTGAAGTTTATCATAAAATTATCATGTTTCGGGATATGATTCAAGATTTGACAAGAGGAATATTAAGACAATTTACAAAGTACTGATGTCTCTTGAAGACAGTCATCTGGGTAAGTAAACCTTAAAAAAAAGTGAGTGAAATTTGATGGATATCATAAAAGACTAAAGTTTTAGGATGTAATAGAAGATTTGACAAGAAGTACACATTGACAATGTATGAGTTGTTGATGGGTTTTGCAGGCTGTCATCAGAGTATGGAAACTTTAATAAAAAGTGTATGAACATTGAAGGACATCATAAAAGTCTAGTTTATCAGGATTTAATGGAAGATTTGACAACAAGTACTCAAAGACAACGTACGAGTTATTGATAATACTTCCTGAAAGTCATCAGAGTTAGGAAATATTAATTAAAAGTGTGTCAAGATGAAACGACATTATAAAAGACTACTGTTTCAGTATACAACAGAAGATTTGACAAGAAGTACCCTAAAACAGCGTGCAAGGTATTCATGGCACTTGATGAGACTCATTATAGTAAGGAACATTTGATAAAATGTGTGTGAACATTGAACGACATCATATATGACTTAAGTTTCAGAATATAATAGATTATTTGAAAAGAAGTTCTGAAAGACAATGTACGAGGTATTGATAAATCTTACAGACAGTTATCAGAGTATGGAAACTTTAATAAAAATTGTGTGAACATTGAAGGAAATCTTAAAAGCCTAATGTTTCAGGATATAATAGAATATTAGAAGAAAGTACTCAAAGACAATGTACGGGGTATTGTCGAACCTTGTAGTCAGTCATCAGAGTAAGGAAAATTTAATAAAAGGTTTGTCATCATCAAAGGATATTAAAACAGGGCAATGTTTCAGGATATAATAGAAGATTTGAAAAGAAGTACTCAAAGAACAGTATGAAAGTATTGTTGACACCTAACGAAAGTCACCAGTGAAGTTTAACTAATTGTGTGTGAACATTGAAAAATATAATAAAAGTCTAATGTTTCAGGATACAACAGAAGATTTGACATGTACTCTAAAACAACGTACCAGGTATTGGTAAAACTTGAAGACAGTTATCAGAGTAAGGAATGATTACTAAAATGTGTGTGAACATTGAAAAATATCATAAAAGACTAATGTTTCAGGATATATTAGAAGATTTGGAAAGAAGTCCTCAAAAACAACGTACGAGGTATTGATGCCTCTTGCAGACAATCATCAGAGTAAGGAAATCTTAATAAAAAGTTTGTCAACAGGAAACGATATAAAAAAGATTACTGTTTCAGGATTTAATAAAAGATTTGACAAGAAGTCCTCAAAGACAATGTACGTGGTATTGGTGATCCTTGGACACACTCATCTGAGTAAGGAACCTTTAACAAAAAGTACATGAACATTGAAGGATATCATAAAAGACTAACGTTTCAGGATATTATAAAGGATTTGACAAGTGGAACTCAAAGACACAACACGAGGTATTGATGACACTTGAAGACAGTCATCAGAGTAAGTAAACTATAATAAATCATGTATGAACATTGTAGGACATCATAAAAGACCAATGCTTCAGCATATAAGAGAAGATTTGAAAAGAAGTGCTCAAAGACAAAGTACGAGGTATTTATGACTCTTGAACACAGTCATCTGATTAAGGAAACTTTATTAAAAAGTGTGTGAACATTGAAGGATATCATAAAGTTCTAATGTTTCAGGTTATAATAGAAGATTTAATAAGAACTGCTCAAAGACAATGTACAAAATATTGATGACCCTTGAAGATGGTCATCTTGGTAAGGAAACATTAATAAAAGGTGTGTGAATATTGAGGGACATCATAAAGGTTAATGTTTCAGGATATAATAGAAGTTTTGACAAGAAATACTCAAAGACAATGTACGAGGTATTGATGACTCTTGAAGACAGTCATCTTAGTAAGGAAATTTTAACAAAAAGCTGGTCAGCATCAATGGATATCATGCGAGCCAAATGTTTCGGGATATAAGAGAAGATTTGAAAGCAGGTACTCAAAGACGACTTACAAGATATTGATGGCACTTGAACAAGGTCCTCAGTGTAAGAAGACTTTAATATAAACTGTGTGAACATTGAAGAATATCATAAAAGACAAATGTTTCAGGATATTATAGAAAATTTGAAAGGAAATACTCAAAGACAATGTACGAAGTATTGATGAACCTTGAAGTTGTTCATCTGAGCAATGAAACCTTAATAAAAATGTCTGAACATTGAAGGATATCATAAAAATTAATGTTTTAGGATATAATAGAAGTTTTAACAAGAAGTACTCAAAGACACTGAATGAGGTATTAATGTCTCTTGAAGATATCATCAGAGTAAGAGAACTATAATAAAAGAGTAAGAACATTGAACGATATCACAAATAATTAATGTTTTAGAATATAATAGAAGATTTGACAAGAAGTATTCATCAATGTATGCGCTATTTAAGACTCTCTAAGACATTCATCTGGCTAAGTAAACTTTAATAAAAAGTGTATGAACAATGAAGGATATCAATAAAACTAATCTATTTAGATACAATAGAAGATTTGAAATGCAGTAATCAAAGACAATGTACGAGTAATCGATGAAACTTGAAGACATTCTTTAGACTAAGGAAACTTTAATAAACGGTGTATGAACAGTCAAGGATATCATAAAATTCTAATGTTGAGGGATATGATCCAAGATTTGACAAGAAGAATACTAAGACAATATACAAGGTATTGATGTCTCTTGTAGACAGTTTTCTGAGTAAGCAAACCTTAATAAAAGTTTATGAACATTGAAGGATATCTTAAAACATATTGTTTTTGTTTAGAATTAAAGATTTGAAAAGAAGTGCTCAAAGAAAATGTACCAGGTATTGATGACCCATAAAGACAATCATTTGACAATGAAAACTATGATAAATATTGTATTAATATTGAAGGATGTCATAAAAGGCTAATGTCTCAGGATATAATAGAAGATTTGACAAGAAGTACTCAAAGACACTGAACGAGTAATTGTTTCTTGAAGACAGTCATCTAGGTAAGGAAGCTTTAATAAAAAGAGTATGAACATTGAAGGATATCATAAAAGTCTAATGTTGTAGGATATAATAGAAGATTTGACAAGAGGTACTCAAAGACAAAATTTGAGGTACTAATGACTCTTGAAGGCAGTCATCAGAGTAATATTTGATTTGATTTGATAACAATAACAAAAAGTGTATGAATATTATAGTATATCATAAAAGACTAATGTTTCAGGATATAATAGAAGATTTGACAAGAAGTACTCAAAGACAACATACGAGGTAGTGATGACTCTTGAAGACGTGGTCTGAGTAAGGAATCGTTAATAAAAAGTGTGTGAACATTGAAGGATATCATAAAAGACTAATGCTTCAGGTTATAATAGAAGATTTAATAAGAACTGCTCAAAGACAATGTACAAAGTATTGATGAACCTTGAAGATGGTCATCTTGGTAAGGAAACATTAATAAAAAATGTGTGAACATTGAAGAATATCATAAAAGTCAAAAGTTTCAGGATATTAAAGTAGATTTGACAAGAAGTATTCAAAAACAATGTACAAACTATTGATGATCTTTGAAGATGGTCATCTTTATTTCAAAAAATAGGAACAAAGTATTCAATTTTGACATCCCCCAGAAAGATTTGTTCAGCAAGTTCCTTGAACCACCACCAGAGGAGACCGATGACAAAATATTGCCAGCTACACCAATGGGAACCAGTTGATGTCCGGCAGAAGATAGAGAGAAGGCCTCTGAAAATAGTTCCGGGAAAATTTAAAAGTAAGTGTTGTTTAGTGTCATTATTCGACTCCCAATTAATTTAATTTAAGAACAATGAAATACAAAAAAAACTAAAATAGTATATCAAATTCTTAAACTTAAACACAATGCAATTTGAAATACTTAAATGGCACTTGCCGTTATCTTCTGGCTCGTATATTTCTAACTCGGATGACCCGTGACGATATCCATATGCCACATATCTCGTCACTGTATGTCGTAGTTCATATCTGGCTTGTGTCCATTTCATGTAAGTTGCATCTGCATGGAAAAAAGTCGGCCAGGTTTCTAGCTTCTTCTTGTAGTGTGTTCTTGTACACTTTGGCTTCTGCATTACAAAGAAGTGTTTTTATTGCTTCTTCTTTATCATTTTTCTAACTTTTTTGACCTTGAGGGAACAAAATCAATTATACTGCTAAATCTATAGTTTCTTCTCAAAGTGAACTATCATGCTATTTGTCTGGTTACATGTATGAAACTTAGAAACCTTCTACAATGTTACATTACATTCCTGGCTGTTATGTCAACTACATGTACAAAAGACGGGCCCCACACCCACCCTCCATGGTGGTGATCATCCTGGATGCATAACCATGCAAACTACATCACCTCCCACATGCAGTTAGTACCTAACATGAGTTAAAGAATTGCTTTATTTAAATATCATGCTGTTAGCCTGGTTACATATAAGCACCTCAGACACCTTCTACAATGTTACATTACATTCCTAGCTGTTACGCCACCTAAAGGTACAAAAGAAGGGCCCCACACCGCCCTCCTTGGTGGTGATCGTCCTGGATGCATAGCCATGCAAAATACATCACCCCCCACATGCAGTTAGTATCTAACATGAGTTAAAGGGTTACTTTAGTGAAACATCATGCTATTACTTAAGTTCCAATAAGCCTACTGGTCTACAAAGTTATATTATGTTACATTCTTTAGTCTTATACCCCATAAGAGTCCAAAAGAAAAGCTTCTAATCTCACTCTTTCTTTTCGTGGTCATTGTTCTGTATTTGTAGCCATGCAGCTATGTACATTACCCTTTCATGCAGTTAGTATCTGAAATCCACTGGGGATTAGGTTAGTCTGGTTCTACAATTCCATTTCATTTATTTATTCATCCAATTTAACACATACATGTTGTGGATTCGTCACTATTTTAAACAGTTAATTGTAATATTGTGAGAGTTAACAATGAGTACACCAGTTAGTTTTCACTCATTTTTACTAAAGCTCCTCTTTCCAGGGAAACAAAAGACTCCAATATACTGCCAACCATCCAGTGATAATAGTTCTAGATGCATAACCCTACAAAGTACATCACCTTTGATTTATTATGAATTGAGTGAATGATATTTCATGATTTTACAACAATACAATGAGTTATTCGATTTAGCCCTGCCAATGTGCATGACTTCTTAAGAAACATCTAAAATGGCTAATTAGCTTCCAAATTAAAAGCAAAATAATTGTGACTGTGGCAACTTAATTGTTGAGAAAACTGAAAATATTGTAAACTCAAACCCTGACAAACTGAACAGTCACTGTTGGGGATAAAGAATAGTTTCTCTTAACTGACAGTTATACCTCTAGACAGGAGTTACATTTTGAAGATTTCTTAAAACTTGTCCCAGTTACAAAAAGTACAAGTTCAACTTAAGCAGATACTAGCCACTACTCTGACCTTAAGCTATTAACACAGTGCTGCTACACCAACAATAAAATGCTTACCTCTTCTGGAAGGACCTTTTATCTTCTTAAAGGTATACTCCATAACACATTCCTTCATTCACCCTAGGAGCCTACTGCAGTAGGGACGGGAATTGGAGATCCCAGGGTCCCGAGTCAAATCTCTCGAGTGGTGAGAGAGCTAATTCAATGCCCAAACAAGGTGTACACCCATGTTTGACCTTAATCTAAGTTAAATAAAGTACATTAAACTAAAGTAAAAGTAAAGTCACAGCTAAGCCAGAGTGGAGCTTAAGTAGAGCCAGAGCACAACCTGAGCAAAGCCAGAGCAAAGGCAAAGCTGAGCCAGAGAAAAACCAGAGCAAAGCGAGAGCAAAGCCAGAGCGGAACCAGAGAAAAGCCACAGCAAAGCCAGAGCCAAGCCACAGTGGGATCAGAGTGGTGACCGGAGCCTAGCTAGAGCCAAGCCAGAGTAAGTTACAGTATGAAGTTAGTGTGAGGCCAGAGCAAAGCCAGAGCGAAGACAGAGCATTGCCGGAAGGGACCAGAACCTGGGCAGAGCCAAGCCAGTGTTAAGTTAAAGAATGAAGTTCGAGTGAGGCCAGAGCAATGCCAGAGCGGGACCAAAGGTAGGCCAGAGCCTAGCCAGAGCCAAGCCAGAGCCAAGTTAGAATGAATACAGAATGAAGTTAGAGTGAGGTTTGAGTGAAGCTGGAGCGAATCCAGAGCGAAGCCAGATTGGAACCAGACCCAAGCCACAGTGGGATCAGGGTGGTGGCTGAAGCCTAGCCAGAGCCCAGCCGGGGCAAAGCCAGAGCCCAGCCAGAGTTAAGTTAAAGAACGATGTAAGAGTGAAGCCAGAGCAAAACCAGAGTAAAGCCAATGCGAGACCTATGTGGTTACTGGAGCCTAGCCAGAGCATAAACAGAGCATAGCTAGAGCAGAGCCAGAGACAAGCAAGAGCGAGGCTGGAGTGGTGATCGGAGCCTAGCCAGAGCGAAGGCAGAGCGAAACCAGAGGGAAGCCAGAGTTAAGGTATAGAATGAAGTTACTGTGAGGCCAGAGCAAAGTTTGAGTGGGACCAGAGCAGGACCAAAGGAGGGCCGGAACCTAGCAAGAGCCAAGCCAGAGATAGCCAGAGCTGGGCCAAAATATCTGCTCTTGATACTGTGCTTAACATAATAGTATCTTGAAGCAATGCTCACCATGCTATTTTCAATCAAAATCTACAGCTTACTGTACTTCCTGTATCATTCATTGTTTCACATGGAAGTTTGAGCTGAAATTGTTTCTTCCCGCTGCTGCCATCTTAAGAATTCTTAAAGATCTTCTACCTTCAAACTTCTATATAAGACAAATAAAAATACATCTGTAATCTTATTATATGTTATTTAATTAATACCTACTTTACTGATAATTAATCACTGAAATACTAGCAGAAATTAGTTTATTTCATAACAAAAATATGTGCACATAATAGCTGCTTTTATAATTAATTTATAACCTTGAACTGTAACCTTAACCTATTACCATAGCATTGTAACATCAACAGAATAAAATACTCACCTCCCATAGAGTTGCTTCTTAAAGCAATGTCCAACAACAATGTATTACTTAGTGGTGCTCAGACAAATGCTACAGGGTACTGCGCTTCCTCTGTCATTGTTTCTGTTCTCTGAAATAAATTTAATTATTTAAAACATAAATATGCTTTTAATACCACACTTAAGATAATAGTAACTAAAAACATGCATTGATCAGTGGCGGTCAACCATGTTCTATAGCTTATTTTACACCTCGTCATCTCTTATTGCATATACAAATCTGTCAAACTCTTCTACTTACCTCTCAGTCATACTAGTGTGTGTCGTAAAGTCTTAATTATCACTCGAGAGTTTGTGTTGATATGTGCTTGTAATTTCTTCTCTACGTAGTCACCATCCATATTTTCCCCAGCGTTTCTAGACTTTCCAATTGCTGATTGTAGAAGTCTGCAGAATTCGCTTTAAACCACTCTTCCACTTCATTAGTGATGCCATTTGTGTTGTCAAATTACCGACCATGCAATGGATTCTTCATTTCTGGGAACAAGGAAAAGTCACTTGGTGTGAGATTGGGCGAATAACGTGGATGCTCTATGGTCACAAAGCCACATTCCCTTGTTGATAAATGAGCTGGTGCATTGTCAGCCAGAAGACGAACACCTTTGGAGAGCATACTGCAATATTTCTTAATCAGAACTGCTCGTAACTTGTCCAGAAGATTGCAGTAGTATCTGCTAGTGATGGTTTAACCCTTGCCAAGATAATCTTTAAGGATGACTCCAAGACAGTCCCAGAAAACTGAAAGCATGAGCTTCCCAGCTGTCTTTTCTACCTTTCCCTTTTTGGTAGGGGAATCGGTATGTTTCCATTCCATGCTCATTGTTTTTGTCTCTGGATCATTCTGATAGATCCAGGATTCATCCATGGCTACCATGATCAAAAAGATCATCATCTTGTTCCAACAGCATCAATATCTGCCTTGAAAGGCCACGCCATGTTTGCTTTTGTGCAGTTCGTCTTGAATAATTTTCCACACAATACCATACATAAGATGTGTCTCATTCATGATCATTTGGATGGTTGCGCGTCCGTCTTACAGTATTAAACACTCCACTTTCTTCACTGTGACAGCATCGTCTGTCATTGACGGTCTACCAGCTCTTGGCTTATCTGTCAGGGACGTGTGACCAGTTTGAAAATTCCATTTCCAACTCACAATAGTGTCATACGATGGGCAACCGCATCAACATCTCTCTCTAAAGGTCACGCTGTGTTTGATTTTGAAATGGGGTTAGCAAATGTGGAACCCACCATGCAAACATCTCAGACATGTGCAGTTCCTCATGAATAATTTTCCACATACTAACATAACTAAGATGTGTCTCATTCATGATCATTTGGATGGTTGCTAGTCTGTCTTCCAATATTAAACACTCCACTTTCTTCAATGTGACAGCATCGTCTGTCATTAACAGTCTACCAGACTTTGGTTCATCTGTCAGCAACATGTGACCAGTTTGAAAATTCCTTTTCCATCTCCCAATAGTGTCATACGATGGGCAATTGTTTCCATAAACAGCTGTCATCTCATCATGGATTTCCCGGGCAGTTTGGCTCTTCAAATGCACGGACTTGATCACATACAAGCCTCAACTTCCCGCATCTTACACCTCAGTCACTTCTGCCACCCACTGTAAAAAGAAAAGAAGCACTCAAATCACTGAAACTACCAACATTGTGTCCTGAGGGATCAATGATGGCACTGAGCAATTTTCATCACTGTAGCATACAAACTACCGGGTGAGAATTAAAACTTTACGATACCCCCTCGTATGAAGTTCTCTTCTATGTTGCAGTCTGAAAGACTTCTTAAATATATTTTGTCTTCAATCTTAAATACCAAGTCAAATACATATTTTAATTACCTTTATTAGATTTTATATTATCAACATATTAAAAACAGATTGTTAACATAAATTTTACAGAACTTATTTTACTACATAATGATATTTCGCATATCCTGTAACATTATACGCTGGACCATCGGATTCATTCGAATAATTTGGCTTTTAGGTTATGTATTCTCAGAACATTTTCTTAAATCTTTGGTCTCACCAAGAATGGCAGGTGCATTCATTGTATTGGACAACTTATTTTTGTAGTTTTAATGTGAAAGACTCCTAATGGTGATAACTGTTTTGTGCTTTTTGATCTTCTGTTGTTTAGAAATAGGGCTGAAGCCATTGTCTGGCGGTATATGGAATATAAGTTGATTTTGCTGGTTCTATTCTTCATTGTTTACGAAAATTTTGGGTACTCTATATATTAAACAGTTGAAGACTGTAATTTGATGGGATTTTGTTATGAAGCTATTGTTCTTTATGTAGTTGTCTCTGTGACAGTTTCTTATGACTAATGAACATAAGTTCATGCTTGTATTCTGCAAGACTTAACTATGCTTGGATATAACCACAAACTACAGACTTAAATGATGATTATCATTAGGAAGGTTACAGTTTTAATACCTGTCGAATATACTTCCTATTTTGGGTGTCTTGTGGTGTTCCCTTGTCACTTTAGTGAATGTTGTGTCCTTAATTTCAAACTAAGTATAAGGTTATTATTATTTGAAGCAAAAGGTTAGAAACAGTGATGTATTTAACATTTGAAAGTAATGAGTCGGTAATTCAAACACAAACATCACTTAAATTACCCTTACTTGGATATGTTTCGGAGAACGTTTTGTCCCCATTCTCAGCAGCTATCCAACTGGTTGGATCCGTGGTTTCTTGAAGTGAGCTGGTTGTCTGCGGCAGCATCTGTTGCCTGTGAGATGAACTTCCAAATAGAGTTTTCAGGCGGCAATTCGAAATTTAAGTAAACCGTTTTTTATAATTAGCAAATTTTCTCAAGTAATGCAGCCGAACTCGATGTTTGGGAAAAGTTGCTAATTATAAAAAACAAACAGTTTACTTTAAATTTCGAATTGCTGCCTGAAAACTCTCTTTGGAAGTTCATCTCACATGCAACAGATGCCGCCACAGACAACCAGCTCACTTCAACAAACCATAGATCCAACCAGTCGGATAACTGCTGAGGATGGGGACAAAAGGTTCTCCATAACATGTCCAAGTAAGGATAATTTAAGTGATATTTGTGTTAGAATTACCGACTCATTACTTTCAAACATGTATAAGGTGTTTCTATGGACTAATAGCCCAGAATCTTGCATGTTCTAAACACTGATTTTGGCTTGATGACACGTTGTGGACACCTGACTGGGAGTGTTGGTGGCTGTGTAGCAGGTCCTGTGGACAGTATGAGGTATACAAAAGAAGACTGAACAAGAAGTCCCCACAGACCTGATGCAAGGTAATGAGGACACTCATCAGAGTAAGCAACCCTGATGAAAATTGTCTATACATTGCAGGATATCTTAAAATTCTATGTTTCAGGGTATAAAATAAGATTTGTCGAAGGAAATCAAAACCAAAGTGCAAGATAACAATAACACCTCAAGACAATCAACAGAGTAAGAATGCTTTTATAAAAAGCATATGAGCATTGAATGATATCATAAAAGACTAATGTTTTAGGTTCTAATAGAAGATTTGATAAGAAGTACTCAAAGACAACGTACGAGGAGTTGATGTCTCTTGAAGACAGTCATCAGAGTAAGGACACATTACTAAAAAGAGTGTGAAGATTGAAGGATATCATAAAGGTCTAATAATTCAGGTTATATAAGAAGATTTGAAAGAAAGTACTAAAACACAAAGTACGAGGTATTGATCACTCTTGAAAACAGACCCTTATGACTATTTATGACTCTTGAACACAGTCATCTGATTAAGGAAACTTTATTAAAAAGTGTGTGAACATTGAAGGATATCATAAAGTTCTAATGTTTCAGGTTATAATAGAAGATTTAATAAGAACTGCTCAAAGACAATGTACAAAATATTGATGACCCTTGAAGATGGTCATCTTGGTAAGGAAACATTAATAAAAGGTGTGTGAATATTGAGGGACATCATAAAGCTTAATGTTTCAGGATATAATAGAAGTTTTGACAAGAAATACTCAAAGACAATGTACGAGGTATTGATGACTCTTGAAGACAGTCATCTTAGTAAGGAAATTTTAACAAAAAGCTGGTCAGCATCAATGGATATCATGCGAGCCAAATGTTTCGGGATATAAGAGATTTGAAAGCAGGTACTCAAAGACGACTTACAAGATATTGATGGCACTTGAACAAGGTCCTCAGTGTAAGGAGACTTTAATATAAACTGTGTGAACATTGAAGAATATCATAAAAGACAAATGTTTCAGGATATTATAGAAAATTTGAAAGGAAGTACTCAAAGACAATGTACGAAGTATTGATGAACCTTGAAGTTGTTCATCTGAGCAATGAAACCTTAATAAAAATGTCTGAACATTGAAGGATATCATAAAAATTAATGTTTTAGGATATAATAGAAGTTTTAGCAAGAAGTACTCAAAGACACTGAACGAGGTATTAATGTCTCTTGAAGACATCATCAGAGTAAGAGAACTTTAATAAAAGAGTACGAACATTGAACGATATCACAAATAATTAATGTTTTAGAATATAATAGAAGATTTGACAAGAAGTATTCATCAATGTATGCGCTATTTAAGACTCTCTAAGACATTCATCTGGCTAAGTAAACTTTAATAAAAAGTGTATGAACAATGAAGGATATCAATAAAACTAATCTATTTAGATACAATAGAAGATTTGAAATGCAGTAATCAAAGACAATGTACGAGTAATCGATGAAACTTGAAGACATTCTTTAGACTAAGGAAACTTTAATAAACGGTGTATGAACAGTCAAGGATATCATAAAATTCTAATGTTTAGGGATATGATCCAAGATTTGACAAGAAGAATACTAAGACAATATACAAGGTATTGATGTCTCTTGTAGACAGTTATCTGAGTAAGTAAACCTTAATAAAGTTTATGAACATTGAAGGATATCTTAAAACATATTGTTTTTGTTTAGAATTAAAGATTTGAAAAGAAGTGCTCAAAGACAATGTACCAGGTATTGATGACCCATAAAGACAATCATTTGACAATGAAAACTTTGATAAATAGTGTATTAATATTGAAAGATGTCATAAAAGGCTAATGTTTCAGGATATAATAGAAGATTTGACAAGAAGTACTCAAAGACACTGAACGAGTAATTGTTTCTTGAAGACAGTCATCTAGGTAAGGAAGCTTTAATAAAAAGAGTATGAACATTGAAGGATATCATAAAAGTCTAATGTTGTAGGATATAATAGAAGATTTGACAAGAGGTACTCAAAGACAAAATTTGAGGTACTAATGACTCTTGAAGGCAGTCATCAGAGTAATATTTGATTTGATTTGATAACAATAATAAAAAGTGTATGAATATTATAGTATATCATAAAAGACTAATGTTTCAGGATATAATAGAAGATTTGACAAGAAGTACTCAAAGACAACATACGAGGTAGTGATGACTCTTGAAGACGTGGTCTGAGTAAGGAATCGTTAATAAAAAGTGTGTGAACATTGAAGGATATCATAAAAGACTAATGCTTCAGGTTATAATAGAAGATTTAATAAGAACTGCTCAAAGACAATGTACAAAGTATTGATGAACCTTGAAGATGGTCATCTTGGTAAGGAAACTAATAAAAAATGTGTGAACATTGAAGAATATCATAAAAGTCAAAAGTTTCAGGATATTAAAGTAGATTTGACACGAAGTATTCAAAAACAATGTACAAACTATTGATGATCTTTGAAGATGGTCATCTTTATTTTAAAAAATAGGAACAAAGTATTCAATTTTGACATCCCCCAGAAAGATTTGTTCAGCAAGTTCCTTGAACCACCACCAGAGGAGACCGATGACAAAATATTGCCAGCTACACCAATGAGAACCAGTTGATGTCCAGCAGAACATAGAGGGAAGGCCTCTGAAACTAGTTCCGGGAAAATTTAAAAGTAAGTGTTGTTTAGTGTCATTAATCGACTCCCAATTAATTTAATTTAAGAACAATGAAATACAAAAAAAAGCTAAAATAGTTTATCAAATTCTTAAACTTAAACACAATGCAATTTGAAATACATAAATGGCACTTGCCGTTATCTTCTGGCTCGTATATTTCTAACTCGGATGACCCGTGACGATATCCATATGCCACATATCTCGTCACTGTATGTCGTAGTTCATATCTGGCTTGTGTCCATTTCATGTAAGTTGCATCTGCATGGAAAAAAGTCGGCCAGGTTTCTAGCTTCTTCTTGTAGTGTGTTCTTGTACACTTTGGCTTCTGCATTACAAAGAAGTGTTTTTATTGCTTCTTCTTTATCATTTTCCTAACTTTTTTGACCTTGAGAGAACAAAATCAATTATACTGCTAAATCTATAGTTTCTTCTCAAAGTGAACTATCATGCTATTAGTCTGGTTACATGTATGAAAATTAGAAACCTTCTACAATGTTACATTACATTCCTGGCTGTTATGTCAACTACAGGTACAAAAGACGGGCCCCACACCCACCCTCCATGGTGGTGATCATCCTGGATGCATAACCATGCAAACTACATCACCTTCCACCTACAGTTAGAATCTAACATGAGTTAAAGAATTGCTTTAGTGAAACATCATGCTGTTAGCCTGGTTACATATAGGAACCTCAGGAACCTTCTACAATGTTACATTACATTCCTAGCTGTTACGTCACCTACATGTACAAAAGAAGGGCCCCACACCCGCCCTCCATGGTGGTGATCATCCTGGATGCATAACCATGCAAACTACATCACCTCCCACATGCAGTTAGTACCTATCATGAGTTAAAGAATTGCTTTAGTGAAATATCATGCTGTTAGCCTGGTTACATATAGGAACATCAGGAACCTTCTACAATGTTACATTGCATTCCTAGCTTTTATGTCACCTACATGTACAAAAGAAGGGCCCCACACCCGCCCTCCTTGGTGGTGATCCTCCTGGATGCATAGCCATGCAAAATACATCACCTCCAACATGCAGTTAGTATATAACATGAGTTAAAGTGTTACTTTAGTGAAACATCATGCTATAACTTTAGTTCCAAAAACCCTACTGGTCTAAAAAGTTGTATTATATTGCATTCTTTAGTCTTATACCCCATAAGAGTCCAAAAGAAAAGCCTCTAATCTCACTCTTTCTTTTCGTGGTTATTGTTCCGTATTTGTAGCCATGCAGCTATGTACATTACCCTTTCATGCAGTTAGTATCTGAAATCCACATGGGATTAGGTTAGTCTGGTTCAAAAATGAGCACATCAGTTAGTTTTCACTCATTTCTACTAAAGCTCCTCTTTCCAGGGACACAAAAGGACTACAATATACTATCAACTATCCAGTGATAATAGTTCTAGATGCATAACTCTACAAAGTACATCACCTCCCATTTATTATGAATTGAGTGAATGATATTTCATGATTTTACAACAATACAATGAGTTATTTGATTTAGCCCTGCCAGTGTGCATGACTTCTTAAGAAACATCTAAACTGCCTAATTAGCTTTCAAATTAAAAGGAAAATAATTGTGACTGTGGTAACTTAATTGTTAGAAAACTGTAAATATTGTAAACTCAAACCCTGACCAACTGAACAGTGGTTGTTGGGGATAAAGAATAGTTTTCCTTAACTGACAGTTATGTCTCTAGACAGGAGTTACATTTTGAAAATTTCTTAAAACTTAATATAAAGATTATTTGTGGTTGGTTTATTGTGGTTGGTTTATATTAATTTTGACGTCACTGTTACTAAATTCCTCCAAACACACATTCTTAAAACTTGTCCCAGTTACAAAAAGTACAAGTTCAACTTTAGCAGATACTGTTATCAATTCCTAGCCACTAGCCTGACCTTAAGCTATTAACAAAGTGCTGCTACACCAACAATAAAATGCTTAAATCTTCTGGAAAGACCTGTTTATCCTCATCTTAAAGGCATAATCCATAATACATTCCATCGTTACCCCAGGGGTCTACTGCGGTAGGTACGGGACTTGGTGATCCCAGGGTCCCGAGTCAAATCCAATGCTCAAACAAGGTCCACACCCGTGTTTGACCCTAATCTAAGTTAAATAAAGTACATTAAACTAAAGTCAAAGTAAAGCCAAAGCTAAGCCAGAGTGGAGCCTAAGTAGAGCCAGAGCACAACCAGAGCAAAGCCAGAGCAAAGGCAAAACAGAACCAGAGCAAAGCGAGAGCAAAGCCAGAGCAGAGCCAGATAAAAACCACAGCAAAGCCAGAGCCAAGCCTGAGTGGAATCAGAGTGGTAACCAGAGCCTAGATAGAGCCAAGCCAGAGTAAGTTACAGTATAAAGTTTGTGTAAGGCCAGAGCAAAGCCAGAGCGAAAACAGAGCAGGGCCGGAAGGAACCAGAACCTGGCCAGAGCTAAGCCAGAGTTAAGTTAAAGAATGAAGTTAGAGTGAGGCAAGCGCAAAGCCAGAGTGGGACCAAAGGTAGGCCAGAGCCTAGCCAGAGCCAAGCCAGAGCCAAGTTTGAATGAATACAGAATGAAGTTAGAGGGAGGTTTGAGTGAAGCGGGAGCGAATCCAGAGCGAAGCCAGAGTGCAGCCAGAGCCAAGCCACAGTGGGATCAGGGTGGTGGCTGAAGCCTAGCCAGAGCTCAGCCAGAGCAAAGCCAGAGCCCAGCCAGAGTAAGGGTTAAAGAGCGATGTAAGAGTGAAGCCAGAGCAAAACCAGAGTAAAGCCAGTGCGAGAACTTAGTGGTGACTGAAGCCTAGCCAGAGCAAAAACAGAGCGTAGCCAGAGCGGAACTAGAGTGGAGCTAGAGAAGAGCCAGAGACAAGCAAGAGCGAGACTGGAGTGGTGATTGGAGACTAGCCAGAGCGAAGGCAGGGCAAAACCAGAGTGGAGACAGAGTTAAGGTACAGAATGAAGTTACTGTGAGGCCAGAGCAAAGTTTGAGTGAAACCATAGCGCGACCAAAGGAGGGCCAGAACCTAGCAAGAGCCAAGCCAGAGGAAGCCAGAGCTGGGCCAAAACATCTGCTCTTGATACTGTCCTTAACATAATAGTATCTTGAAGCAATGCACCACCATGTTATTTTCAATCAAAATCTACAGCTTACTGTACTTCCTGTATCATTCATTGTTTCACATGGAAGTTTGTCATACTTTGTAATTTACCCTTGAGCTGAAATTGCTTCTGCACGCTGCTGCCATCTTAAGAATTCTTAAAGATCTTCTACCTTCAAACTCCTATATAAGACAAATAAAAATACATTTATAATCTTATTACATTTTATTTAACTAATACCTACGTTACTGATCATTAATCACTGAAATACTAGCAGAAATTAGTTTATTTCATAACAAAAATTGTGCACATAATAGCTGCTTTTATAATTAATTTATAACCTTGAACTGTAACCTTAATCTATCACCATAGCATTGCAACATCAACAGAAGAAAATACTCACCTCCCATAGAGTTGCTTCTTAAAGCAATGTCCAACAACAATGTATTGCTTAGTTGTGCTCAGACAAATGATACAGGTTATTGCGCTTCCTCTGTCATTGTTTCTGTTCTCTGAAATAAATTTAATTGTTTAAAACGTAAATATGCTTTTAATACTGTACTTAAGATAATAGTAACTTAAAGCATGCATTGCTCAGTGGCAGTCAACCATGTTCTATAGCTTATTCAATACCTTGTCATCTCTTATTGCATATACAAATCTGTCAAACTCTTCTACTTACCTTTAGTCATACGAGCGTGTGTCGTAAAGTCTTAATTATCACTCGAGAGTTTGTGTTGATACGTGCTTGTTAGTTCTTCTCTACGTAGTCAAGATCCAGATTTCCACATTTTTCCCAGGGTTTCTAGACGTGGATGCTCTATGGTCACACAGCCGCCTTCTCTTGTTGATGAAAGAGATGAATGAGCTGGTGCATTGTCAGCCAGAAGTCGAACACCTTTGGAGAGCATACTGCATGATCTCTTAATCTGAACTGTTCGTAACTTGTCCAGAAGATTGCAGTAATATCTGCCAGTGATGGTTTCACCCTTGCCAAGATAATCTGTAAGGTTGACTCCACCACAGTCTCAGAAAACTGAAAGCATGACCTTCCCAGCTGACTTTTCTACCTTTCCCTTTTTGGGAGGATAATCGGCATGTTTCCATTCCATGCTCATGGTTTTTGTCTCTGGATCATACTGATAGATCCAGGATTCATCCATGGCTACCATGATCAAAAAGATCATCATCTTGTTCCAACAGCATCAATATCTGACTTGAAAGATCATGCTGTGTTTGCTTTTGTGCAGTTCGTCTTGAATAATTTTTCACACAACAATATAACTAAGATGTGTCTCATTCGTGATCATTTGGATGGTTGCTAGTCTGTCTTCCATTATTAAACACTCCATTTTCTTCAATGTGACAGCATCGTCTGTCATTGACAGTCTACCAGCTCTTGGTCATCTGTCAGCAACATGTGACTAGTTTGAAAATTCCTTTTCCACCTCCCAATAGTGTCATACGATGGGCAATTGTTTCCATAAACAGCCGTCATCTCATCTTGGATTCCCCGGGCAGTTTTGCTCTTCAAATGCAGGGACTTGATCACACTACAAGCCTCAACTTCCCGCATCTTACACCTCAGTCACTTCTGCCAATCACTGTAAAAGAACAAAAGCACTCAAATCACTGAAACTACCAACATTATGTCCTGAGGGATCAATGATGACACTGAACAATTTCCATCACTCTAGCATACAAACTACCGGGTGAAAATTAAAACTTTACGATACCCCCTCGTATGAAGTTCTCTTCTATGTTGCAGTCTGAAAGACTTCTTAAATATATTTTGTCTTCATCTTACATACCAAGTCAAACAGATATTTTAATTTCCTTTATTATATTTTATGTTATCAACATATTAATTACAGATTGTTAACATAAATTTTACAGAATTTATTTTACTACATATTGATATTTCGCATATCCTCTAACATTATACTCTGAAACATCAGATTCACTCCTATAGTTTGGTTTACAGGTTATGTATTCTCAGAACATTTTCTTATATATTTGGTCTCCCCAAGAATGGCAGGTGCATTCATTGTACTGGACAACTTATTTTGGTAGTTTTAATGTGAAAGTCTCCTGATGGTGATAACTGTTTTGTGCTTTTTGATCTTCTGTTGTTTAGAAATAGGGCTGAAGTTGTCTGTCGCTATATGGAATATAAGTTGATGTTGCTGGTTCCATTCTTCATTGTTTACGAAAATGTTGGGTACTCTATATATTAAACAGTTGAAAACTATAATTTGATGGGATTTTTTTATGAAGCTATTGTTCTTTATGTAGTTGTCTCTGTGACAGTTTCTTATGAATAACGAACGTAAGTTCATGCTTGTACTGATGGTTTGCAGATCCACTAAACCTAAAACCATTTTCCTTTGTTTCCATAGTGTAACGTAAAAGTTTATCTTGAAAACTGACAAGTTTCTTTTCCAATAAATTTCATTGGTACTACAAAAAATATGCTCTTTTTTATTCTTGTTGTTTTCAAATATTTTGCA
The DNA here is from genome assembly GCA_030765055.1 of Mantis religiosa. Lineage (NCBI taxonomy): Eukaryota > Metazoa > Arthropoda > Insecta > Mantodea > Mantidae > Mantis > Mantis religiosa. The sequence goes on along the minus strand of CM060955.1, from coordinate 142,223,421 downwards.
ACGTATGTTAGAAACAACTTCAGGTCCTGAAGCTAATAACATATCAACAGAATAAATGTTTACCTGCTCGTCAAGTCTTTCTTTATCCTACACCATGACACATTGCTTGGCAGTGATCAACCAAATTCTACAGCTTCTTCCAGCTTCCTTATTTCACAGGAATTTCTGTTGGTGTTCTCTGTAACACATATCACTCTACAAAACCAAAATCTGCCTTGATGCTGTACTTAACATAATAGTATCTTGTTTAGTGACAGTCACTTTATACCAGCTCCTCTGCATATGTTATTTCATATGAAAATTTCTCAAACTTTTATATTTATCCTTCAGTCATACAGCTTTCTCTTCTATGTAGCAATCTTAAAGACTTCCTATAGATCTTCTGGCTTACGTACACTACTAATAAAAAGATTTGAATTTCCTTCATTAGATTTTATTTACAAACATAATGTTTACAGATTATTATGTGACATACTGATGAACCAGGCCTGCTAATTACACAACAGTACCAGGCCCACATTACAGAGAAGCAAAAGCAGTGGACATACACTCAGGACCCTTCTATGACCACAGATGAATGGACGAAGACAAACTTTGAGCTGCAACAAGTCATAATGAGGACAGCAGCCCACAGATGTCACCACAAATTCTGTACAATACAAGGATACCACCTGGCTTCAGGACAGTGCACCTGCATGCTCTGTTGACAGTATCATCTGCTAACCTGGCTAACAAGAACATCCAACACAAAAGAGTAAACCGATTAAGACATTGTGTTTAATATATAATATTAACTAGGAATGTACTTTCTATATTACAATGGTGTTTAAAGATTATATCTCATTTAATTTTATTACTAGAAATCCTTACGATGTTAAGCTATTTGACAAGTACTACATTACCAACAGAACAAATGCCTGACTCCTCAAGAGTAAATTTAAGTTCCTCTTAAAACAATACTCAAAAAGGCATTGCTTAGAGCAGTCAGCCAATTTCTACAGCCTCTTCTGTCATTTTTATTTCACAGAACTTAAGCCTTCTTCTGCCTTTATTCTGCAAGACTTAACTATGCTTGGATATAACCACAAACTACAGACTTAAATGATGACTATCATTAGGAAAGTTACAGTTTTAATATCTGTCGAATATACTTCCTAGTTTGGGTGTCTCGTGATGTTCCCTTTAGTGAATGTTGAGTCCTTAATTTCAAACTATGTATAAGGTTATTATTATTTGAAGCAAAAGGTTAGAAACAGTGATGTATTTAATTCGGTAATTCAAACACAAACATCACTTAAATTATCCTTACTTGGACATGTTTCGGAGAACGTTTTTCCCCATCCTCAGCAGTTATCCGACTGGTTGGATCCGTGGTTTCTTGAAGTGAGCTGGTTGTCTGGGGCAGCATCTGTTGCCTGTGAGATGAACTTCCAAATAGAGTTTTCAGGCGGCAATTCGAAATTTAAAGTAAACTGTTTTTTACAATTAGCAACTTTTCCCAAGTAATGCAGCCGAACTCGAAGTTTGGGAAAAGTTGCTAATTATAAAAAACAAACGGAATAATGTTTTAGGTTATAATAGAAGATTTGATAAGAAGTACTCAAAGACAATGTACGAGGAGTTGATGACTCTTGAAGACAGTCATCAGAGTAAGGACACATTAATAAAAAGAGTGTGAAGATTGAAGGATATCATAAAGGTCTAATAATTCAGGATATATAAGAAGATTTGAAAAAAAGTACTAAAACACAAAGTACGAGGAATTGGTCACTCTTGAAAACAGTCATCTGAGAAAGGAAACTTGAATAAAAAGTGTGTGAACATTGAAGGATATCATAAAAATCTAATAATTCAGGATATATTAGAAGATTTGACAAGAAGTACTCAAAGACAATGTAGGAGGTATTGATGACACTTGAAGGCAGTCATCTTAGTAAAGAAACTTTAACAAACAGCTTGCCAACATTATTGGACATCATAAGAGGCCAATGTTTCAGGATATAATAGAAGTTTTGACAAGAAGTGGTCAAAGACTAGTGTTACCCAAATGGCAAGCCCACGATGCCGATCAATAAATGTAGGCCGGCGGAGGGAGGGGAGACATGAGGGGTGGCTGGGTCTTCGTTTACCCCTCCTCCTACCGCTCGAAGTTGCACGAAGCTTCGAGAATGTTTTCCCCCTCCATGAAAGGAGAATCGAGAAACTTCAGGGCCAATCGATACCGGAAGCGACAGTCAGTTGAGAGTGGTGTTGTTATGGCGTGCGTTGTGTAAGTAGCGTCGAGCGTACGTGTAGAGTGATATTTGAAAATCAACTAATTGTGTACATTAAATTGTAATTGTGAACAGAGTATTGCTACGAAAATAAAGTGCAATTTTTTTGTGTTTGTAACCTCGACTTTTTATTTCACGAACCCACAAAGTCACACTATGAACAAGGTAATGATAAACCTTGAAGACAATCATTGGAGTAAGCAAACTTCAATAAAAAGTGTGTCAAAACCAAACGATATCAAAAGAGACCAATGTATTAGGGTAAAATAGAAGATTTGAAAACAGGTACTCAAAAACAACGTACGAGATATTTTTGACACTTCACCACTGTCCTCTGAGTAAGGAGACTTTAATAAAAAGTGTGTCAATTGAAGGATATCATAAAAGTCTAATGATTCAGGATATAATAGAAGATTTGACAAGAAGTACTCAATGAAAATTTATGAGGTACTGATGACGCTTCAAGACAGTATTCTAGCTCAGAAAACTTTAATAAAAAGTGTGTAAGCAATAAAGGATATCATAAAGGCTAAAGTTTCAGGATAGTATAGAAGATTTGACAGGAAATGCTCAAAGACAATGTAAGAGGTATTGATGGTGCTTGAAAACAGTCATATGGGTAAGGAAACTTTAATAAAAAGTGCATGAACATTGAAGGATACCATCAAAGACTAACGTTTCCGGACATAATAGAAGATTTGACAAGAAGTACTCAAAGACAATGTACGAAGTTTTCATGAGCCTTGAAGGTGGCCATCTGAGTCAGGAGACTTTAATAAAAATTTTGTGAACATTAAGGGACATCATAAAAGTTTAATGCTACGGGATATAATAGAAGATTTGACAAGAAGTACTCAAAGACAATGTATGAGGTATTGACGACACCTGAAGAGATTCATCTTAGTAAGGAAACTTGAAAGAAAAACTTGTCAACAATAATGGATATCATAAGAGACCAATGTTTCAGGATATAATAGAAGTTTTGACCAGAAGTACTCAAAGATTATGAACTAGGTATTGACACAGTCATAGGAGTAAGCAAACTTCTATAAAAAGTGTGTCAACACCAAACGTTATCAAAAGAGACTAATGTTTTAGGCCATAATAGAAGATTTGAAAGTAATGAGTCGGTAGTTCGAAAACACTTGACCAATGTCCTCAGAGTAAGGAGACTTTAATAAAAAGAGTGTGAACATTGAATGATATCATCAAAGACTAACGTTTCCGGACATAATGGAAGATATGACAAGAAGTACTCAAAGACAATGTACGAGGTATAGATGACTCTTGAAGACAGTCATCTGAGTTAGGAAACTTTAATTAAAGTGTGTGAACATTTAGGGACATCATAAAAGATTAATGTTTCAGGATATAAGGAAGATTTCACAAGAAGTACTCAAAGACAATGTACGAGGTATTGACGTCTTTTGAAGACATTATCAGAGTAAGAAAAATTAAATAAAATGGGTACAAACATTGTACGATATCACAAAGTACTAATGTTTCAGGACAAAATAGAAGATTTCACAAGACGTACTCAAAGTCAATGCATGCGTCATTGATGACTCTTGAAGGCAATTATCTGGGTAAGAAAACATTAATAATAAGTGTATGAACATTGATGGATATCATGAAAGTTTAATGTTGCAGGATATAATAGAAGATTTCAAAAGAACTATTCAAAGATAATGTACGACGTGTTGATGAAGCTTGAACACAGTAACCTGAGTAAGAAAGCTAATACAAAGTGTGAGAGCAACGAAGGGTATCATAATCCCTAAAGTTTCAGGATATAATAGAAGATTTGACAAAAAATGCTCAAAGACAACGTACGAGGTATTGATGGTGCTTGCAGACAGTCATGTGGGTAAGGAAACTTTAGTATAAAGTGTATAAGCATTGAAGGATACCATCAAAGAATAACAATTCTGGATATAATAAAAGATTTGACAAGAAGTACTCAAGGACAATGTACGATGTATGGATGACTCTTGAAGACAGTCATCTGATTAAGGAACCTTTAATAAAAAGTGTACGAACATTGAAGGATATCATAAAAGTCTAATGTATCTGGTTATATTGGAAGATTTGAAAAGAAGTACCAAAAGACAAAGTATGAGGAATTGACCAATCTTGAAAAAAGTCATCTGAGAAACGAAACCTTAATAAAAAGTGGGTGAACATTGAAGAATATCATAAAAGTCTAATGTTTCAGTATATATTAGAAGATTTGCCAAGAAGTACTCAATACAATGTATGAGGTATTGATGATTCTTAAAGACAGTCATCTGACTAAGAGAACTGTAATAAAAAGTTGTTGAACAATGAACGATATCATAAAGGTTAATTTTTCAGTATATAATACCAGATTTGACAGGATATGCTCAAAGACAACGTACAAGGTATTGATGGTGCTTGAAGACAGTCATATGAGTAAGGAAACTTTAATAAAAGTTGTGTAAACATAGAAGGATATTGTAAAAGTATAATTTTTCAGGATATAACGAAAGATTTGACAAGAAGTACTCAATGACAATGTACGAAGTATTGATGACCCTTGAAGGTGGTCATCTGAGTAAGGAAACTTTAATAAAAATTGTGTGAAATTTGAGGGATATAAAAGTTTAATGTTTCAGGATATAATAGAGGATTTGGCAAGAAGTACTCAAAGACAATGTACGAGGTATTGATGACACTTGAAGGCAGTCATCATAGTAAGAAAACTTTAACAAAAGGCTTGCCAACATTATTGGATAACATAAGAAACTTATTGTTTCAGGATATAATAGAAGTTTTGACAAGAAGTACTCAAAGACTATGAACTAGGTATTGAGACAGTCATCGGAGTAAGTAAACTTTGAGAAAAAGTGTGTCAACACCATACGTTATCAAATGAGTGTAATGTTTTAGGACATAATAGAAGATTTGAAAAGAATGAGTCAGTAATTCCAAAGAAACAGTTGACCACAGTCCTCAGAGAATGGGGACTTTAATAAAAAATGTGTGAACATTGAAGGATATCATAAAAGAATAATGTTTCAGGACATAATAGAAAATTTAACAAGAAGTGGTCATAGATAATGTATGTGGTATTGGTGACACTGGAACACAGTCGTCTGAGTAAGGAAGCTTTAATAAAACGTGTATGAACATTGAAGGATATTATAAAAGGCTAATAATTCTGGACATAACACAGTATTTGAAGAGAAGTACTCAAAGACAATGTACAAAGTATTGAGATCCTTGAAGATGGTTATCTAAGTAAGGAAACCTTAATAAAAAGTGTGTGAACATTGAGGGGAATGATAATAGTTTACTTTTTCAGTATATAATAGAACATTTGACAAGAAGTACTAAAAGACAATGAACGAGATATTGATGAAATATGAAGTCATCTGAGTAAAGATACATTAATGAAAAGTGTGTGAACATTCAAGGATACCTTAAAGGCCAAAAGTTTCAGGATATAATAGAGGATTTGACAAGAAGTGCTAAAAGACAATGTACGAGGTATTCGTGACTCTTGAACACAGTCACCTGAGTAAAAAACTTTATTACAAAGTGTGTGAACATTGAAGGATATCATAAATGTCTACTGTTTCAGGATATAACAGAGGGTTTAACATGAAAGTGCTCAAACACAATGTACAAGGTATTGATGTCCCTTGAAGACAGTCATCTGTTTAAGGAAACTTTAATAAAAGGTGTGTGAACATTGAAGATTATCATAAAATTCTAATTTTTCAGGATATAATAGAAGATTTGACATGAAGTGCTCAAAGACAACATAAGAGGTATTAATGACTCTTGAAGACAGTGGTCTGAGTAAGGAATTGTTAATATACACTGTGTTAACATTGAAGGATATCATAAAAGACTAATGCTTCAGGATATTACAGATGATTTGACAAGAAGTGCTCAAAGACAACGTAGGAGGTATTGATGACTCTTGAAGACAGTCATCTGAGTAAGGAAACTATAATAAAAAGTGTGTGAACTTTGAAGGATATCATAAAAGTCAAAAGTTTCAGGATATTATAGAAAATTTGACAAGAAGTACTCAGAGATAATGTATGAAGTATTGATGATCCTTGAAGATGGACATCTGGGTAAGAAAACTTTAATAAAAAGTGTGCGAACATTGAGGGACATCATAAAAGTTTAATGTTTCAGGATATAATAGAAGATTTGACAAGAAACCCTCAAAGACAATGTACGAGGTATTGATGACTCTTGAAGTCAGTCATCTCAGTAAGAAAACTTTAACAAAAAGCTTGTCAACATCAATGCATATCATAAGAGACAAATGATTTGGGATATAATAGAAGATTTTTATAGATGTACTCAAAGACTATAAACGAGGTATTGATGACCCTTGAAGACAGTCGTCAGAGTAAGGAAACTTCAATAAAAAGTCTGTCAGCATCAAAAGATATCAAAAGAGACTAATGTTTTAGGATATAGTTGAAGATTTGAAAACAGGTACTCAAAGACAACTTATGAGATATTGATGACACTTGAACACATTCCTTAGAGTACGGAGACTTTAATATAAATTTGTGAACATTGAAGGATACCATAAAAGTCAAATGTTTCAGGATATTATAGAAGATTTGATAAGAAGTACTCAAAGGCAATGTATGCGCTATTGATGAACCTTCAAGGTGGTATTCTGAGTAAGGAAACTTTAATAAAACGTGTATGAACATTGTAGATTATCATAGAAGACTAATGTTTCAGGATATAATAAAATATTTGACAAGAGGTACTCAAAGACAATGTACAAAGTATTGATGATCCTTGAAGATGGTCACCTCAGTAAGGAAACTTTAATAAAAAGTATGTGAATATTGAGGGACAACATAAACGTTTAATGCTTAACAGAACACTGGCTTAATGAGCATGAAAAAAAACCTTTATAGTTTATCAAATTTTGAACTATCAAGTATATTTTGTCGCACATCATATAAAAATGGCGGGGTTCTTATCTATGTAAAAGATCATATTAAGAATAAGGAAAAAACTATTACTTATTATTTAAATCAAGAAAAGCATTTTGAGCATGTAGTCACAGAATTAACTGGCATAAGCCGAGTGGCTTTAGCGTGTATATATAGATCTCCATCTGGTTGTTTAAAAATTTTCTTTGAACTTTTTGAAACATTGCTAACAAGCTTAAAAAGAAACTACAAAACAGTTATTATATGTGGAGACTTTAATATTGATTTTTTATCAAATGATGATGTAGTGGCACAATTTAGGACTCTAATACACTCATTCAATATGATTGATATTATTAATAGCCCCACTCGAATAGGAATAACATCAAAAACATGTCTAGATCAAATAATTATTGACAGTAATATCAACCCATACAAAAAAGGTAACTGTAACTATGGAATATCAGATCATAATGCAGTATCATTACAGCTAAACCTTGCAGTCAAGAGCATGCATCAGAAATTTCAAAACAGTATACAAAAACGTGTGCTAAATAATGAAAATATTGAATATTTAATGTACTTATTAAAGAAAGAAAATTGGTTAGATGTAATAAGCAGTAAAGATGTAGATGATAAATCTGAATTATTTGTGAATACTGTATCTCACTATCTGAATATGGCGTGCCCAGAGGTAAAAATGAGAATATCACTCAACTCAAAAAATAAAATATGGTTAACTAAAGGCATCCTAACATCCTGTAAAAACAAGAGAACTTTGTACAAGCAATGCCAGATTTCTAATAATTTACAACTCAAGACTTATTATAAAATCTACTGTAAAGTTTTAAAAGAAGTAATATGTAAAGCAAAGCAACAATTCAATAAGGATTACATACTTAAATCTGAAAACAGGGGTAGGGCTATATGGAATATTGTCAAACAGGAAACGGGCAAAACAAATTCAAATAATAATAGAATTGAGGAGATTTTGATTAATCAAAACATGGTAACAAATCCCCAAAAAATAGCTGAAGCATTTAGTGAACATTTTGTAAAAGTAACGCCATCATCAACATCACAGTATATAACACAGAAAACAAACTTAAGTAACCAAACCTTTAATCCCAATACAATCTTTCTCACTCCAGTAACGGAGAAAGAGGTTGATGGTATAATTAAAGGCATGAAAAGCAAATTATCGTGTGGTCCAGATGGAATCCCAGATTTGATCGTAAAACGGTGCTCATCTTTGATTGTAACCCCTATCACAGATATATGTAACTCTTCATTAGCGGAGGGGAAATTTCCTAAAATATTTAAATTAGCAAAAATCCATCCAATATATAAGAAAGGTGAAAAGGAAAACATTGGAAATTATAGGCCAGTTTCTCTGCTATCGGCTTTTTCAAAAATTATTGAAAGGGTAATGTTTAATAGAATAACACAATTCCTAGAATCTAACAAAATACTATATAATGCCCAGTTTGGGTTTCAAAAGAAAAAATGTATAAATGATGCACTGCACTCACTTGTAGAAGCAATACTGAAACTAAAAGATGAACGAAATCAGACATATGGCTTATTTTTGGATCTTAGTGAGGCATTTGATATGGTGGACCACGACATTCTACTAAGAAAATTACATCACTATGGGATAAGAGGGCAAGCAGAAAACTGGTTTGAATCCTACTTGAAGGAAGGGAGCAACTGGTGGAAAAAGGAAATATAAAATCCACACGGAAAAAGATAAACAGAGGAGTTCCTCAAGGCTCTATTCTGGGCCCAGTGTTGTTTTTAGTTTATATAAATGATCTTCCCTTGAATTTAAGACATGCAAACACAGTATTATTCGCAGATGACATCAATATGGTAATTGGTAATAAAAGTTCTGTTGATCTGCAAGCAATGGTAAACGAGACAATGATAGAAATTCAACAGTGGCTTATAAATAATAAATTAGTAGCAAATACAGATAAAACTGTCTCCATTAACTTTAGTCAAAAAACTCGGTATGACCCCATCCAGTTTCCCATAAACAGCTCCTTTGTAACAGAAACTCAGATTACAAAATTTTTAGGAATATGGATTGATTCCAGTCTAAATTGGGAGCATCATATAAAGCAATTAGGTGAAAAGCTAAGTCGAGTGTGCTACGCGTTCCGAATTCTAACAAAGGTACTAAACATTGAGGTATTAAAAACAATATATTTTGGATATATACAACCTATAATTACATATGGAATTATTCTGTGGGGGTCCACATCCAAGTCCTCGTGTATATATAAGATGCAAAAAAGAATATTAAAAATAATTAAAAAGGTTCCCTTAAGAACAGAAAGCAAGCCAATATTTCAAGAATTTAACATCTTACCTGTTCAATGTATTTATATTTATGAAGTAGTTTATTTTATACATAGGAATAGATCACTATTTACAAGTAATTCAGATTGTCACACATTTATTTATTTATTTATTTATTTATTTATTTATTTATTTATTTATTTATTTATTTGTGTACTAAGCTATTACAACTGTTGAGCTGATCACCAGTATTTGGCCCAGGCCATTAATTGGTGAGCAGCCCATTGAATTACAAAATGTGTAGTACACTACTTACATTTCTATTACTACTAACATTGCTACTATTGCTTACACACTATTGTTCATTTCCTTTTTTCACAGTCCACTTCCATTTATTTTTCACTTTATCTAAGAACTGACCTACATTCTTGAGATTTTTATCTATAATTTTACATATATCAGGACTTCGCTTAATTTTTCTCCAGATATATTCTTTTCGCCAAATCTCTGTTTCCCTGCATTCGAAAAGGATATGTTCCACATCTTCCTTACCCCCACACAATGGGCACTTGTCTTTCACAAACCCATTCCGCTGCCCTTTTAGCCTCCACACTCCTGCTCTCAGCCATGCTATCCCCTTCCTTTCTTCATTAATGGTTTTATCTATATACTGCTCCCTTCCCCAGCCACTTTTTAACTCAACATAATATACCAATGACCTCTTTTCACCTAACTGGCTGAACAGTTTTTGAATCTCTATATCTTCAAATCTTTTTCTAACACCCTTCCAGAAACCTTTATAATTTCTCTCTCTTTTTCTCCAAATATCCCCTAAGCCATTGTTTTCTAAATTGTTTCGTAGAGTGCTTGCCCAGCCCGAGCTTTGCAGACTTGCTTCTTGATATTTTAAACATTGTTGCAATAAGAGTCCTTCATCTAAATTCAAGATCCTATGCCAGTATTTCAAGGCTCTTTCCATTATTAACCCTTTCCTTGTTACTCTCCCCATTTCAATTTGAGCAACTTCGTTTGCTGTTTCAATTTCAATTTATTTGCTTATAGACTCATACAAGTTTCAAGCATCGTCAAGAATCATAAAATATTTACATTTCATCAATACTATATAGGCACTTCTGTATTAGGTACATTTTTAGTTTTTTTTGAAATTTATTGCCTCTTAGAGCTTTAATATCACTTGGTAACCTGTTATAAAGTATTCTGCCCATAGTAAGGGGATCCTTTTCTGTGGCTCGTTTACTAATATTATCTCTATAGTAATTATTTAGCAATCTAGTATTATGCATATGACTGTCTTTAATATATACAGAGTGTGATTTACTTACTACAAACATGATTACTTTATATACAAATAACGATATAACAGTTAATATATTGGCTTCTATAAAGGTTTGTCTACAGGATTCTCTGTTGTTTAGATTATAAATACATCTTATACACTTTTTTTGTATTATTAATAACCTGTTAATGTTTACCTTACATGTACTACCCCAGATTTCAATCCCATATTGTAAATGTGTGTAAATTAATCCATAATAAACTGACTTTAAATGCTCTATATCTAGGAACTCTTTTAGGCGTCTTAAAAGATATAAATAAGAACTAATTTTATTACTTACATGATCAATGTGATGTTTGAAAGACATGTTTTCATCTATAATTACTCCTAAAAATTTTATTTTCTCTATTTGTTCAATGGTTTCATCATGTATTTTTACATTTAGTTTTTGACTAGACCTGTTGTTTTGATGCTGGAACCTGATCATATTAGTCTTTTGTATATTTACCTTTAAGTTATTAGTTTGTAAGTAATCATATATATCCTGTGTTTTTTTAGTTATTAAATTCTCCAAACCGTTTATATTTTTATTTGTAAAAATAACTGATGTGTCATCTGCGTATGATATTATTTTGTATTCTGAGGATTTAGGAAGATCATTTACATATAATAAAAACAGGAGTGGCCCGAGTACAGATCCTTGAGGCACACCAATCCTTACTAATTCGTAGTTAGACCTTGTAACTTTTGTCATGCATTGCTCTTGATAATATATTTCTGTGCATTGTTTACGATTTGACAGATAAGATTCAATGACATTTAAAAATTTTCCTCTAATGCCATATTTTTGTATCTTATTCAGTAATTTGTCATGAACTACACTATCGAAAGCCTTGGATAAATCCAAGAAAACTCCCACAGCTTTATTATCCTTATCGAGTCCTTCCAGTATTTCATGATAGAGTTCAGCTATTGCAGTGGTAGTGGATAAATTGTGTCTAAAGCCATGCTGAGAAGAGCTAAGCAAATTATATTTATTTAGGAAACCTATCAGTCTGGAGCTTAATATGGTTTCAAATACTTTTGCGAAAACAGAAATTAGAGTTATTGGCCTATAATTAACTATTTGTGTTTTATCCCCTTTTTTAAAAATTGGTCTAACTATACTGGTTTTTAAAGAATTTGGAAAACTTTCACTATTTAACGAAGCATTTATAAGGTGTACTAGAATAGTGATCAATGCGTTTTTACAGTGCTTTAATATTTTAGGTGATATTCCATCCCAACCTGCTGACACCTTACTTTTTAATTTATTTATTATTTTTTCAACTTCATTTGCTGTAGTTTCCTCCAGATATATAGTGTTTGCACATTCTGGCATTTCGTAAGGAATGTTGTCTATCATGTACTGTTCTCCCCTTGTTGTGTGAATAAAATATTTATTAAAATACTGACATATTGCGTGTGGCTCGTTTATAGTTTGACCGTTTTCAACTATTTTTATGTTTTCTTGCTTATTTTTGCTTGTATCATTTCCTTTTACTATCCCCCAAATTGTCTTAGCTTTATTATTTGATTCTATTATTTTGTTACCATATTGCTGTCTCTTTAAGCTATTTAGAGCTAATGAATATTGTTTTTTTAGATTTTTGTATTTACATTTAAATAGCTCTAAGTTTGTATACTTAAATAAGGTATAGTAATCTTTCATTTTTTTTCTTAATTCTTTTAATTGCACTGGTATTTTTATATGTTGATGTCCCTTATTTGTGACCTTAATTTTTTTAATGGGGCAGTGCTTATTAAAGTGTCTTGTTAATATTTTAAAGAAATGTTCCCATTTTAAATTACTGTCTTGTGTTTTATAAACTATTTCCCAATTTTCTTGCATTAAGCTTTCATACATCAGATTTAAATGATTTATTGTTGTCTGTCGTATAGTTTTATACTTATATTGTTCAAGAATTTTATCATTGTTTAATATATCCAAAATCTGCGCACAGTGATCTGATATACAGAATTCCTCTACCATTACAGCATATTTACCACATTCTAAATTGGTTATCACATGATCAATAGCAGAAGATGTGTTTGGTGTGATTCTGGTTGGTCCATTAATAGTGTTATATAAATTGAAACTATTGAGAAGGTCGCATAATTTTTTGTAATCACTAGTATTTGAAAGAGAATTTATATTCAGATCACCCATAATTATTATATTTTTGTTCTTATTATGTAATTTATTTAAAAGATCCTCAAGATTGTTCAAAAAGTCATCTACTTTGGAACATGGGGATCTATATAGACCAATGATTATATAATTTTCATATTTTGTTTGTATCTTTGCTATTGCTACTTCAAAGGTCATTTCCAGTTCATGACATATATCCCAATCATATATAGTAAAATGTATCCCATTCTTTACATAAATAGCAACACCCCCACCTTTATGATATTGTCTGCAATAACTAGTAACTAATTTGTAATTTTCTATGTTGTAATATTTAATCTGCATTTCATTAAGACCATGTTCTGTCAGTATCAAAACATCAGGTTTACATTCATTTAATATACCTTCTATTTCCACTAATTTATTTGAAGCATATTGTACATTTTGATGTATTAAACGTAGATTTGTGCCTATATTGTTACAAATATTACTCACCCCCAAATTTATATTCTTTATCATGCATGTTTCAACTGGTGGCTTATGAGCCCTTCCTGGGTTTAAGTAACTATTAGCATCCACCTCCTTGCCATTTAGTTTCCCTTCAACACCGATGAAACTACATTACACAATAAATTGCCAAATACTGAGGATCCCCTTCTATTTAGATGGACTCCATCTATACCAAAATCATAATTGCTTACCCAAAAATTACCATCTACCATTAAGCACTGTTTTGTTCTGCACAACCAGTCCAAGTTTTCATTTATTCTTCTGATTCTTCCTAAGCCTACATCACGCCTTCTTAATACCCCACTTACTACTATTTTAGTTTCAGGCACTATGCATCTGATGCAGTTTATCAAGTCCATTGTTTCCCCCATTATTTCTTCAGCGCTCACTCCCCGTCTAATGTTATTTGTACCAGCGTGGATTAGTACCACCTCAGGATTATGTTTCTCCAAGTTCAGTTCACTCACTTTGTGTTGAAGTTCCTCTAACTTTATGCCTGGAAAACATCTTACTTCATAACCTTCATCCCTACATGCTTCACCAGCAAATTTCAATAATGAATCACCAATTACTAGAACTCTTTTTTTACTAGCACTTACACTATCTTTTGAATTACACTGATTGGCACTTATCACTTCACTTTTCATTATGTTTTTTTCCTCTTCTATTTCCAAAACCTCATGCTTATTCATATTTCCACTTTTTCGGTTGAGGTTATGCTTCGTTTCAGTTGCGGCTCTCCTTTTTTTCGTTACAGTTGAATATGATGCATCTTCATTTAGCTTCTTCTTTAGTTCATCATTTTCTCGTTTAAATTCTGCATTTTCCTTTTTTAATGCACATATTTCTCTTTGACTGTTTTGCAAATCTCTGTTTAGCATATTTATTACCACGTGTAGAGACGCTATTATTTCGGCGTCCCGAGTTGCATTTATAATTTGCAATCCAGAAATTTCATCCTCATCGACGTTCTTTCCGCCAATTGCCTCACTTGAATTAGACACTAATTCAGAATTTGTAACTCCTGCAATTACGTTATTGCATGTATCTGATGTAATTCGTTTGTTAGACTGCTTCAATGTTGATCCCTCGTTTAGCGTCACATGCAAATCATTCACCTTTAAGTTTTCCGTGTTCGCTTTCTCCCCTTTGCTACCTTTACTACCACTACTTATTTGACTTCTATTGGATATTAATTTATCACCCGATGCCCTTCTAGTTTCACTTTTATCATTTTTTGCAGATATTTGTAGTTTGCTGTTTCGCGTCATTATGCCAACCGCCGCCATCTTATCATCCAAGCTGTTGCCATTGGCAGCCCCAAAACTTCCTTACAGAACATCCTGTGTATCTGATCCACAACTTCCCACCCATTCTCAAGCCCCCATATTTCAATGCCATATAGCATTCTGGCCTCGACTACAGAACTATATACTCTTTCCAACCATTTCATCTCCATCTCTGGCATTTTATATAGACACCCTCTCACAGCCATCATTGCTGCTTTCCCTTTTGCCAGTGCTGATTTCTTTTGTTTTTCCCATTTGCCTCCTGCATCCAATTTTAATCCTAAGTAAGTACAGTCACGCACTACTTTGTATTCAGCTTCTCCCTTCTTCCACTTTTCATATTTACTCAATTTAGTTCCTTTTTTAAATACTACAATTTGGGTTTTTTCGCTGTTTACCTTTAAGCCCCACTCTGAACAGTATTTCTCCACCTCTTGCAAAGATATTTTTAACCCATTAACAGTAATGGACATTATTACCAAATCGTCTGCAAAGAGTAAACCTGGGACTTGTAAGTTGTTTATTACTGGTATGAGACTATTATTCTTACTTATATTTTGTAATACATCATCAATAAATAAATTGAATAAAATTGGACTTAGCTTGCACCCTTGCCTTAGTCCTTTTCCCTCCAGTTGTATTTCTTTAGTTAGTGCCCCTTCTTCATATTTTATGCAAAATGTATTTTCATTATACAATTCTTTTAGTATAGTTACCATTTGATTACTCACTCCTTTCATTAACAGCTTATACCACAACAGTTTCAGCTCTACCCGATCGAAAGCTTTTTCCAAATCGATAAAAGCCATATATAATTTACCTTTCTTATTTTTTAGGTATTTATCTACTAGTGTTTTTATGATGAATACATTATCAACTGTCCGCCTCCCCTTTCTGAAGCCCATTTGGAATTCTGAAAGAATATTATGCTCCTCTACCCAGACTTGCAGCCTTTCTGCCAAAATACCCGTATAAATTTTTCCCACATTCGATAACAGTGCTATGCCTCGGTAATTATTGGGTATATCCATATCCCCTTTACCTTTATAAATTGGCTGAATAATAGCTTTTTTCCAACTCTTAGGTGTATACCCTTTGGTTTTCATTGAGTTGAACAATGATGTTATAACTTTAACTCGGTTCACGTCTTTGCTCCATTCCCTAATGAACTCTCCGGGTATACCATCTATACCTGGTGCTTTGTTCCTTTTAATTTTTTTAATTTGATTCATTACTTCTTCATCTGTTATGACACTGTCCAAGATTTCATTGAAATTATTTACTATTTCTGGGATTACCCTCCCTACACTAAAGCTTTCAAATGTATATAAAGTTGCAAAATACTCTAACCATTCTTCTTGAGTTATGTTAGATTTGACAATATATTTTTTGTATAATGTCTTAATACCTTTCCATATTTTACTTACATTATTTTCAGTAATAGTACTGATTAGTTTGCTGGCATTTCTTTTCCTCCATTGAGATTTTTTATTTTCCAGCAACTTATTATAATAATATTTGCTTAGCAGATATTGTTCTTTCAGTTTGATATTCCCTGATTCTCTCCATTTTACCAACTCCGCTTTTACCTGTTCGACGGAGATTTGATTTCCTTTCGTCTTGTTGGATTCACTCAATGACGTATCCTCTGACGTGTTGGTTGTTGCCACGTGCTGTATTACATCATCTCTGTGTTGTGTGCCGGTGCCAGACTTTGACTCCTTCGTCCCTTCCTGTGTATGTGAAACTTGGCTGGATTTTTGCTGAGTTATTTCCTCCCGTGTAGGCTCTCTGCTCCATACATCCCTCTTGCTCGCATACGTTGCGTTCGCTCCTTCTATCCAGAGTTGCAAATTTCTGATATATGCTCGTTTACCCGCAGCTCTCGCTTCCATCATCCTTCGGATTAGATTTTGCTTCACGTGTCTTTGGGCTGGTGTTAAATCCTTATTTATGAAGATTTTTGTGCCTTTCAACCTTTTAGCCCTTCCCAGTATTTCGTAGATTAATTGAGTTGTAGAGAAATGTACAATAATTGGCCTTTCCCCCACATGTCTTCCTACGCGGTAAGCCTCCACTATCTCCCAACCGTGTAGTTCTATTTGTAGTTTTTCTGTCAATATTTGGGACACTTCCTGCCATGGCCAAATACCTCTTCTCTCTTTCACTCCTATAAATACTAAATTTAGTCTTCTTCTCCGCTCATCTGCTCTTTCCAATTTCACTTTCAGTTCATCTACTTCCCCTCTTATACCTTGGATTTCTTTTCCTACTTCTTCTTTTATTTCCTTAGCTATTTTCTCCAGACTGTTGCCTATTCTTTGCTCCATCCCATCCAGTTTATTTATTTTTTCCACCAGATTCTCCAGAATAGTTTGTATTTCCTCTGGTCCAGGGTTCTGTTCGACTCCTCCTATTATTAATAACATTAGAATTATACATCCCAGTATTATGCCGCTAACCTCCATAGATCTTCCTATTTCCTTTTTCTTGATTTTCCTTTGCCTAAACAGTCCTATCCTTGCTCTGTACACTGTAAGCTCATCTCCCATTTTTGCTTCTTGTGCCACTCTTCTAGAGCTCACTGTAACACAACCTTCCTCTTCAACAGCTTGCTTAGCACTCTTGTCACACATACAATACAAGGAACAGTAAAAATATACATCTAAATCATCATCGTCTCAGTCTGAGTCTAGATTTCATCTCTCACAAAGGAATCATTCTATATAATAAACTCCCAGCTAAGATAAAAAATCTAAATAATAAAAATTTCAGAAAAGCTGTAAAAAATATCCTAATAAAAATAATGCCACAGACAATAGATGAGTTTTTGAGAAGTAGAATTGAATAATAAAGTAAATATTGTTTTTTTTTGGTAAAAGTTATGTCTATTACAGTCTAGTTTTTGGAAGTGTAATACATTAAAAATTGTATGACCTAAGTTGCATTATTCTTAATTACTATTGTATTATTATTCTGTCAATTACTATTGTATTATTTAACTACTATTGTATTGTTTAATTACTAGTGCATTATTAATTACTATTGTATTCATAATGTTATTGCTCAAAAGAATTGTATTATTCCTACGGGCACAAATTTGACGAAGCCATGAATATTGTATGTTCTTACGGTGAATAAAACTTACTTACTTACTTACTAATGTTTCAGCATATAATACATGATTTGACAGTTGGTACTCAAAGACAATGTACGAGGTGTTGATATCTCTTGAAGACATCATCAAAGTAAGAAAACTCTAATAACTGTATACGAACATTGATCGATATCACAAACGACTAATGTTTCAGGATATAACAGAAGATTTGACAAGAGGTACTCAAAGTCAATGTACGAGGTATTGATGAAACCTGAAGACAGTCATCAGGGTAAGGAAACTTTAATAAAAGGTGTGCAAACTTTGAAGGATATCATAAAATTCTAATGTTTCAGGATATGATACATGATTTGACAAGAAGAATCCAAAGAAAATGTAGGAGGTAATGATGTCTTTTGAAGACAGTATTCTGAGCAAGTATACCTTAATAAAAGTGTGTGAACATTGAAGGTTATAATAAAAGACTAATGTTTTAGGTTATAATAGAAGATTTGACAAGAAGTACTCACAGACAATGTACGAGGTAATGATGACGCTTGCAGACAGTCATCAGAGTAAGGAAACTTTATAAGAATGTGTGTGAACATGGAAAGATATCATAAAAGTCTAATTTTTCACTATCTAATGGAGGATTTGACATGTAGTACTCAAAGACAACGTACGATATATTGATGATACTTGCAGACTGTCATCAGAGTAAGGGGATATTAATTAAAAGTGTGCAAACATTAACTGATATCACAAAAGTCTATTATTTTGGTATATAATAGAAGATTTGAAAAGAAGTGCTCAAAGACAATATACGCGGTACTGGTGACCGTTGAACACAGTCATCTGAGGAAGGAAACTTCAATAAAAAGTGTTTGATCTTTGAAGGATATCATAAAAGACCAATGTTACAGGACATAATAGAATATTTGGCAAGAACTACTCAAAGACAATGTACGAAGTACTGATGACAATTGAAGATGGTCGTCTGGGTAACGAAACTCGAATAATGAGTGTGTGAACATTGATGGACATCGTAAAAGGTTAATTTTTCAGGATATAATAGCAGATTTTACAAGAAGTTCTCAAACAAAATGTACAAAGTATTGGTGACTCTAGAAGACAGTCGTCTTAGTAAGGAAACTTTAACAAAAGGCTTGTCAACATCAAAGGATATCATAATAGACCAATGTTTCAGGATATAATAGAGGATTTGACAAGAAGTACTCAAAGACAATAAATGAGGTATTGATGACGCTTGAAGACAGTCATTAGAGTGAGGAAACTTCAACTACAAGTGTGTCAATATCAAACGATATCAGAAGAGACTAATGTTTTAGGATATAATAGAAGATTTGAAAACTGGTACTCAAAAACTACGTACGAGCTATTGATGTTTCTGGAAGACAGTCATCAGTGTAAAAAACTTTAATAAAATGTGTGGGAACATTGAAGGATACTATAAATATCTAATGTTTAAGGATATAATAGAATTTTTGACAAGAAGTACTCAAAGACAATGTATGAGGTATTGAGGACTCTTGAAGACAGTCATCGGAGAGGGGAAACTTTAATAAAAAGTGTGATAACATCAAATGATATCATAACAGACCAATGTTTCAGGATATAATAGAAGATTTGACAAGAAGTACACAAAGACAATGTACGAGGACTTGATGATTCTTGAAGAAAGTCATCTTAGTGGGTAAACTTTAATAAAATGTGTGTCAACATCAAATGATATCAAAAGAGTCTAATGTTTCAGAATATAATAGAAGATTTGAGAAGAACTCAAAGACAACCTACGAGGTATTGATGATTCTTTACACAGTCATCAGATTAAGGAAACTTTTATAAAGGGTGTGTCAACAGCAAAGGACATCATAAGAGACTGATGTTTCCGAATACAACACATGATTAGACAAGAAGTACTTAAAGAAAATGTACGAGGTATTGATGAAACTTGCAGACGGTCATCACAGTAAGGAAACTTTAATAAAAGTTGTGTGAACATTGAAGGATATCATAAAATTCTAATGTTTCAGAATATGATACAAGATTTGACAAGAAGAATACAAAGACACTGAACAAGGCATCAATGTCTCTTGAAGACAGTTGTCAGAGTAAGTAAACTTTAATAGAAAGTGTACAAACATTGAAGGATATCGCAAAAGACAAGTGTTTCGGGATATTATAGAATATTTATCAAGAAGTACTCAAAGACAATGTACGAGGTATTGATGACTCTTGCAGACAGTCACCAGAGTAAGTAAACTTTAATAAAAAATGTTTGAACATTGAACAATGTCATAAAAGTCTAATTTTTCAGGATCTAATGGAAGATTTGACAAGTAGTACTCAAAGAAAACAGACGATACATAGATGATTCTTGCAGACAATCAGAAGAGAAAGGAAATATTAATTAAAAGTGTGTCAAAATGAAACGTTATAATAAAAGATTATTGTTTCAGTATTTAATAGAAGATATGACAAGAAGTTCTCAAAGACAATGTACGTGGTATTGAGAAACTTATATATAGTCATCTGAGTATGGAAACTTCAAATAAAAGTGCACAAACATTAAGCGATATCACAAAGGACTAAAGTTTCAGTATATAGTAGAGGATTTGACAAGAAGTACTCAAAGTAAATGTACGCGGTATTGAACATTCATGAAGACATTCATCTGTGTAAAGAAACTTTAATAAAAAGTATATGAACAATGAAGGATATGAAAAAAAGACTAATGTTTCTAGATATAATAGAAGCTTTGACAAGATGTACTCAAAGACAATGTATGACGTATTCATCAATTTCAAGACAGTCATCAGGGTAATGAAGCTTTAATAAAAGGTGTTAGAACATTGAAGTTTATCATAAAATTCTCATGTTTCGGGATATGATTCAAGATTTGACAAGAGGAATATTAAGACAATTTACAAAGTACTGATGTCTCTTGAAGACAGTCATCTGGGTAAGTAAACCTTAAAAAAAAGTGAGTGAAATTTGATGGATATCATAAAAGACTAAAGTTTTAGGATGTAATAGAAGATTTGACTAGAAGTACACATTGACAATGTATGAGTTGTTGATGGGTTTTGCAGGCTGTCATCAGAGTATGGAAACTTTAATAAAAAGTGTATGAACATTGAAGGACATCATAAAAGTCTAGTTTATCAGGATTTAATGGAAGATTTGACAACAAGTACTCAAAGACAACGTACGAGTTATTGATAATACTTCCTGAAAGTCATCAGAGTTAGGAAATATTAATTAAAAGTGTGTCAAGATGAAACGACATTATAAAAGACTACTGTTTCAGTATACAACAGAAGATTTGACAAGAAGTACCCTAAAACAGCGTGCAAGGTATTCATGGCACTTGATGAGACTCATTATAGTAAGGAACATTTGATAAAATGTGTGTGAACATTGAACGACATCATATATGACTTAAGTTTCAGAATATAATAGATTATTTGAAAAGAAGTTCTGAAAGACAATGTACGAGGTATTGATAAATCTTACAGACAGTTATCAGAGTATGGAAACTTTAATAAAAATTGTGTGAACATTGAAGGAAATCTTAAAAGCCTAATGTTTCAGGATATAATAGAATATTAGAAGAAAGTACTCAAAGACAATGTACGGGGTATTGTCGAACCTTGTAGTCAGTCATCAGAGTAAGGAAAATTTAATAAAAGGTTTGTCATCATCAAAGGATATTAAAACAGGGCAATGTTTCAGGATATAATAGAAGATTTGAAAAGAAGTACTCAAAGAACAGTATGAAAGTATTGTTGACACCTAACGACAGTCACCAGTGAAGTTTAACTAAAAGTGTATGAACATTGAAAAATATAATAAAAGTCTAATGTTTCAGGATACAACAGAAGATTTGACATGTACTCTAAAACAACGTACCAGGTATTGGTAAAACTTGAAGACAGTCATCAGAGTAAGGAATGATTACTAAAATGTGTGTGAACATTGAAAAATATCATAAAAGACTAATGTTTCAGGATATATTAGAAGATTTGGAAAGAAGTCCTCAAAAACAACGTACGAGGTATTGATGCCTCTTGCAGACAATCATCAGAGTAAGGAAATCTTAATAAAAAGTTTGTCAACAGGAAACGATATAAAAAAGATTACTGTTTCAGGATTTAATAAAAGATTTGACAAGAAGTCCTCAAAGACAATGTACGTGGTATTGGTGATCCTTGGACACACTCATCTGAGTAAGGAACCTTTAACAAAAAGTACATGAACATTGAAGGATATCATAAAAGACTAACGTTTCAGGATATTATAAAGGATTTGACAAGTGGAACTCAAAGACACAACACGAGGTATTGATGACACTTGAAGACAGTCATCAGAGTAAGTAAACTATAATAAATCATGTATGAACATTGTAGGACATCATAAAAGACCAATGCTTCAAGATATAAGAGAAGATTTGAAAAAAGTGCTCAAAGACAAAGTACGAGGTATTAATGTCTCTTGAACACAGTCATCTGATTAAGGAAACTTTATTAAAAAGTGTGTGAACATTGAAGGATATCATAAAGTTCTAATGTTTCAGGTTATAATAGAAGATTTAATAAGAACTACTCAAAGATAATGTACAAAATATTGATGACCCTTGAAGATGGTCATCTTGGTAAGGAAACATTAATAAAAGGTGTGTGAATATTGAGGGACACCATAAAGGTTAATGTTTCAGGATATAATAGAAGTTTTGACAAGAAATACTCAAAGACAATGTACGAGGTATTGATGACTCTTGAAGACAGTCATCTTAGTAAGGAAATTTTAACAAAAAGCTGGTCAGCATCAATGGATATCATGCGAGCCAAATGTTTCGGGATATAAGAGAAGATTTGAAAGCAGGTACTCAAAGACGACTTACAAGATATTGATGGCACTTGAACAAGGTCCTCAGTGTAAGAAGACTTTAATATAAACTGTGTGAACATTGAAGGATATCATAAAAGACTAATGCTTCAGGTTATAATAGAAGATTTAATAAGAACTGCTCAAAGACAATGTACAAAGTATTGATGAACCTTGAAGATGGTCATCTTGGTAAGGAAACATTAATAAAAAATGTGTGAACATTGAAGAATATCATAAAAGTCAAAAGTTTCAGGATATTAAAGTAGATTTGACAAGAAGTATTCAAAAACAATGTACAAACTATTGATGATCTTTGAAGATGGTCATCTTTATTTTAAAAAATAGGAACAAAGTATTCAATTTTGACATCCCCCAGAAAGATTTGTTCAGCAAGTTCCTTGAACCACCACCAGAGGAGACCGATGACAAAATATTGCCAGCTACACCAATGAGAACCAGTTGATGTCCGGCAGAAGATAGGGGGAAGGCCTCTGAAACTAGTTCCGGGAAAATTTCAAAGTAAGTGTTGTTTAGTGTCATTAATCGACTCCCAATTAATTTAATTTAAGAACAATGAAATACAAAAAAAAGCTAAAATAGTTTATCAAATTCTTAAACTTAAACACAATGCAATTTGAAATACATAAATGGCACTTGCCGTTATCTTCTGGCTCGTATATTTCTAACTCGGATGACCCGTGACGATATCCATATGCCACATATCTCGTCACTGTATGTCGTAGTTCATATCTGGCTTGTGTCCATTTCATGTAAGTTGCATCTGCATGGAAAAAAGTCGGCCAGGTTTCTAGCTTCTTCTTGTAGTGTGTTCTTGTACACTTTGGCTTCTGCATTACAAAGAAGTGTTTTTATTGCTTCTTCTTTACCATTTTCCTAACTTTTTTGACCTTGAGAGAACAAAATCAATTATACTGCTAAATCTATAGTTTCTTCTCAAAGTGAACTATCATGCTGTTAGTCTGGTTACATGTATGAAACTTAGAAACCTTCTACAATGTTACATTACATTCCTGGCTGTTATGTCAACTACAGGTACAAAAGAAGGGCCCCACGCCCCCCCTCCTTGGTGGTGAGCGTCCTGGATGCATAACCATGCAAACAACATCACCTCCCACCTGCAGTTAGAATCTAACATGAGTTAAAGAATTGCTTTAGTGAAACATCATGCTGTTAGCCTGGTTACATATAGGAACCTCAGGAACCTTCTACAATGTTACATTACATTCCTAGCTGTTACGTCACCTACATGTACAAAAGAAGGGCCCCACACCCGCCCTCCATGGTGGTGATCATCCTGGATGCATAACCATGCAAACTACATCACCTCCCACATGCAGTTAGTACCTATCATGAGTTAAAGAATTGCTTTAGTGAAATATCATGCTGTTAGCCTGGTTACATATAAGCACCCCAGACACCTTCTACAATGTTACATTGCATTCCTAGCTTTTACGTCACCTACATGTACAAAAGAAGGGCCCCACACCCGCCCTCCTTGGTGGTGATCCTCCTGGATGCATAGCCATGCAAAATACATCACCTCCAACATGCAGTTAGTATATAACATGAGTTAAAGTGTTACTTTAGCGAAACATCATGCTATTACTTTAGTTCCAATAACCCTACTGGTCTACAAAGTTATATTAGTTAGTTAGTTACTAACACTCCCCACATGGCAACCTTGCCCTTCGGGGTAACCTCACCCCACCAAGTGATGACCGGACCCATTTCTCAGGTGGAGGCACCCAGAGGGCGGTGTCCATTACCTCCGATGATAGGGTGATAGTGAAGATGGCGGTGAGGTGAGAGGACCTACAGTTTTTACCGTGGACTCCGAACCACGTTGGGCATAGGGGATACTTCACGTGTGCTAGACAGAGGTGAAGGCATGGATAGGGCCGACTTAAAATCGCCAACCCCAGAGCCGGGAATCGAACTCGGGACCCTTAGAACGGGAGCCGCGAACGAAACCACCGCGCTACCCCGGCGCCCACAAAGTTATATTATATTGCATTCTTTAGTCTTATACCCCATAAGAGTCCAAAAGAAAAGCCTCTAATCTCACTCTTTCTTTTCGTGGTTATTGTTCCGTATTTGTAGCCATGCAGCTATGTACATTACCCTTTCATGCAGTTAGTATCTGAAATCCACTTGGGATTAGGTTAGTCTGGTTCAAAAATGAGCACATCAGTTAGTTTTCACTCATTTCTACTAAAGCTCCTCTTTCCAGGGACACAAAAGGACTACAATATACTATCAACTATCCAGTGATAATAGTTCTAGATGCATAACTCTACAAAGTACATCACCTCCCATTTATTATGAATTGAGTGAATGATATTTCATGATTTTACAACAATACAATGAGTTATTTGATTTAGCCCTGCCAGTGTGCATGACTTCTTAAGAAACATCTAAACTGCCTAATTAGCTTTCAAATTAAAAGGAAAATAATTGTGACTGTGGTAACTTAATTGTTAGAAAACTGTAAATATTGTAAACTCAAACCCTGACCAACTGAACAGTGGTTGTTGGGGATAAAGAATAGTTTTCCTTAACTGACAGTTATGTCTCTAGACAGGAGTTACATTTTGAAAATTTCTTAAAACTTAATATAAAGATTATTTGTGGTTGGTTTATTGTGGTTGGTTTATATTAATTTTGACGTCACTGTTACTAAATTCCTCCAAACACACATTCTTAAAACTTGTCCCAGTTACAAAAAGTACAAGTTCAACTTTAGCAGATACTGTTATCAATTCCTAGCCACTACTCTGACCTTAAGCTATTAACAAAGTGCTGCTACACCAACAATAAAATGCTTACCTCTTCTGGAAAGACCTGTTTATCCTCATCTTAAAGGCATAATCCATAATACATTCCATCGTTACCCCAGGGGTCTACTGCGGTAGGTACGGGACTTGGTGATCCCAGGGTCCCGAGTCAAATCCAATGCTCAAACAAGGTCCACACCCGTGTTTGACCCTAATCTAAGTTAAATAAAGTACATTAAACTAAAGTCAAAGTAAAGCCAAAGCTAAGCCAGAGTGGAGCCTAAGTAGAGCCGGAGCACAACCAGAGCAAAGCCAGAGCAAAGGCAAAACAGAACCAGAGCAAAGCGAGAGCAAAGCCAGAGCGGAGCCAGATAAAAACCACAGCAAAGCCAGAGCCAAGCCTGAGTGGAATCAGAGTGGTAACCAGAGCCTAGATAGAGCCAAGCCAGAGTAAGTTACAGTATAAAGTTTGTGTAAGGCCAGAGCAAAGCCAGAGCGAAAACAGAGCAGGGCCGGAAGGAACCAGAACCTGGCCAGAGCTAAGCCAGAGTTAAGTTAAAGAATGAAGTTAGAGTGAGGCAAGCGCAAAGCCAGAGTGGGACCAAAGGTAGGCCAGAGCCTAGCCAGAGCCAAGCCAGAGCCAAGTTTGAATGAATACAGAATGAAGTTAGAGGGAGGTTTGAGTGAAGCGGGAGCGAATCCAGAGCGAAGCCAGAGTGCAGCCAGAGCCAAGCCACAGTGGGATCAGGGTGGTGGCTGAAGCCTAGCCAGAGCTCAGCCAGAGCTCAGCCAGAGCAAAGCCAGAGCCCAGCCAGAGTAAGGGTTAAAGAGCGATGTAAGAGTGAAGCCAGAGCAAAACCAGAGTAAAGCCAGTGCGAGAACTTAGTGGTGACTGAAGCCTAGCCAGAGCAAAAACAGAGCGTAGCCAGAGCGGAACTAGAGTGGAGCTAGAGAAGAGCCAGAGACAAGCAAGAGCGAGACTGGAGTGGTGATTGGAGACTAGCCAGAGCAAAGGCAGGGCAAAACCAGAGCGGAGACAGAGTTAAGGTACAGAATGAAGTTACTGTGAGGCCAGAGCAAAGTTTGAGTGAAACCATAGCGCGACCAAAGGAGGGCCAGAACCTAGCAAGAGCCAAGCCAGAGGAAGCCAGAGCTGGGCCAAAACATCTGCTCTTGATACTGTCCTTAACATAATAGTATCTTGAAGCAATGCACCACCATGTTATTTTCAATCAAAATCTACAGCTTACTGTACTTCCTGTATCATTCATTGTTTCACATGGAAGTTTGTCATACTTTGTAATTTACCCTTGAGCTGAAATTGCTTCTGCACGCTGCTGCCATCTTAAGAATTCTTAAAGATCTTCTACCTTCAAACTCCTATATAAGACAAATAAAAATACATTTATAATCTTATTACATTTTATTTAACTAATACCTACGTTACTGATCATTAATCACTGAAATACTAGCAGAAATTAGTTTATTTCATAACAAAAATTGTGCACATAATAGCTGCTTTTATAATTAATTTATAACCTTGAACTGTAACCTTAACCTATCACCATAGCATTGCAACATCAACAAAAGAAAATACTCACCTCCCATAGAGTTGCTTCTTAAAGCAATGTCCAACAACAAGGTATTTCTTAGTTGTGCTCAGACAAATGATACAGGTTATTGCGCTTCCTCTGTCATTGTTTCTGTTCTCTGAAATAAATTTAATTGTTTAAAACGTAAATATGCTTTTAATACTGTACTTAAGATAATAGTAACTTAAAGCATGCATTGCTCAGTGGCAGTCAACCATGTTCTATAGCTTATTCAATACCTTGTCATCTCTTATTGCATATACAAATCTGTCAAACTCTTCTACTTACCTCTCAGTCATACGAGCGTGTGTCGTAAAGTCTTAATTATCACTCGAGAGTTTGTGTTGATACGTGCTTGTTAGTTCTTCTCTACGTAGTCAAGATCCAGATTTCCACATTTTTCCCAGGGTTTCTAGACATGGATGCTCTATGGTCACACAGCCGCATTCTCTTGTTGATGAAAGAGATGAATGAGCTGGTGCATTGTCAGCCAGAAGACGAACACCTTTGGAGAGCATACTGCATGATCTCTTAATCTGAACTGTTCGTAACTTGTCCAGAAGATTGCAGTAATATCTGCCAGTGATGGTTTAACCCTTGCCAAGATAATCTGTAAGGTTGACTCCACCACAGTCCCAGAAAACTGAAAGCATGACCTTCCCAGCTGACTTTTCTACCTTTCCCTTTTTGGGAGGATAATCGGCATGTTTCCATTCCATGCTCATGGTTTTTGTCTCTGGATCATACTGATAGATCCAGGATTCATCCATGGCTACCATGATCAAAAAGATCATCATCTTGTTCCAACAGCATCAATATCTGACTTGAAAGATCATGCTGTGTTTGCTTTTGTGCAGTTCGTCTTGAATAATTTTTCACACAACAATATAACTAAGATGTGTCTCATTCGTGATCATTTGGATGGTTGCTAGTCTGTCTTCCATTATTAAACACTCCATTTTCTTCAATGTGACAGCATCGTCTGTCATTGACAGTCTACCAGCTCTTGGTCATCTGTCAGCAACATGTGACTAGTTTGAAAATTCCTTTTCCACCTCCCAATAGTGTCATACGATGGGCAATTGTTTCCATAAACAGCCGTCATCTCATCTTGGATTTCCCGGGCAGTTTTGCTCTTCAAATGCAGGGACTTGATCACACTACAACCCTCAACTTCCCGCATCTTACACCTCAGTCACTTCTGCCAATCACTGTAAAAGAACAAAAGCACTCAAATCACTGAAACTACCAACATTATGTCCTGAGGGATCAATGA
Source organism: Mantis religiosa (assembly GCA_030765055.1). NCBI lineage: Eukaryota > Metazoa > Arthropoda > Insecta > Mantodea > Mantidae > Mantis > Mantis religiosa. The sequence continues at coordinate 142,194,967 of CM060955.1, read as the reverse complement.
TGACACTGAACAATTTCCATCACTCTAGCATACAAACTACCGGGTGAAAATTAAAACTTTACGATACCCCCTCGTATGAAGTTCTCTTCTATGTTGCAGTCTGAAAGACTTCTTAAATATATTTTGTCTTCATCTTACATACCAAGTCAAACAGATATTTTAATTTCCTTTATTATATTTTATGTTATCAACATATTAATTACAGATTGTTAACATAAATTTTACAGAATTTATTTTACTACATATTGATATTTCGCATATCCTCTAACATTATACTCTGAAACATCAGATTCACTCCTATAGTTTGGTTTACAGGTTATGTATTCTCAGAACATTTTCTTATATATTTGGTCTCCCCAAGAATGGCAGGTGCATTCATTGTACTGGACAACTTATTTTGGTAGTTTTAATGTGAAAGTCTCCTGATGGTGATAACTGTTTTGTGCTTTTTGATCTTCTGTTGTTTAGAAATAGGGCTGAAGTTGTCTGTCGCTATATGGAATATAAGTTGATGTTGCTGGTTCCATTCTTCATTGTTTACGAAAATGTTGGGTACTCTATATATTAAACAGTTGAAAACTATAATTTGATGGGATTTTTTTATGAAGCTATTGTTCTTTATGTAGTTGTCTCTGTGACAGTTTCTTATGAATAACGAACGTAAGTTCATGCTTGTACTGATGGTTTGCAGATCCACTAAACCTAAAACCATTTTCCTTTGTTTCCATAGTGTAACGTAAAAGTTTATCTTGAAAACTGACAAGTTTCTTTTCCAATAAATTTCATTGGTACTACAAAAAATATGCTCTTTTTTATTCTTGTTGTTTTCAAATATTTTGCAACGTATGTTAGAAACAACTTCAGGTCCTGAAGCTAATAACATATCAACAGAATAAATGTTTACCTGCTCGTCAAGTCTTTCTTTATCCTACACCATGACACATTGCTTGGCAGTGATCAACCAAATTCTACAGCTTCTTCCAGCTTCCTTATTTCACAGGAATTTCTGTTGGTGTTCTCTGTAACACATATCACTCTACAAAACCAAAATCTGCCTTGATGCTGTACTTAACATAATAGTATCTTGTTTAGTGACAGTCACTTTATACCAGCTCCTCTAGCATATGTTATTTCATATGAAAATTTCTCAAACTTTTATATTTATCCTTCAGTCATACAGCTTTCTCTTCTATGTAGCAATCTTAAAGACTTCCTATAGATCTTCTGGCTTACGTACACTACTAATAAAAAGATTTGAATTTCCTTCATTAGATTTTATTTACAAACATAATGTTTACAGATTATTATGTGACATACTGATGAACCAGGCCTGCTAATTACACAACAGTACCAGGCCCACATTACAGAGAAGCAAAAGCAGTGGACATACACTCAGGACCCTTCTATGACCACAGATGAATGGACGAAGACAAACTTTGAGCTGCAACAAGTCATAATGAGGACAGCAGCCCACAGATGTCACCACAAATTCTGTACAATACAAGGATACCACCTGGCTTCAGGACAGTGCACCTGCATGCTCTGTTGACAGTATCATCTGCTAACCTGGCTAACAAGAACATCCAACACAAAAGAGTAAACCGATTAAGACATTGTGTTTAATATATAATATTAACTAGGAATGTACTTTCTATATTACAATGGTGTTTAAAGATTATATCTCATTTCATTTTATTACTAGAAATCCTTACGATGTTAAGCTATTTGACAAGTACTACATTACCAACAGAACAAATGCTTGACTCCTCAAGAGTAAATTTAAGTTCCTCTTAAAACAATACTCAAAAAGGCATTGCTTAGAGCAGTCAGCCAATTTCTACAGCCTCTTCTGTCATTTTTATTTCACAGAACTTAAGCCTTCTTCTGCCTTTATTCTGCAAGACTTAACTATGCTTGGATATAACCACAAACTACAGACTTAAATGATGACTATCATTAGGAAAGTTACAGTTTTAATATCTGTCGAATATACTTCCTAGTTTGGGTGTCTCGTGATGTTCCCTTTAGTGAATGTTGTGTCCTTAATTTCAAACTATGTATAAGGTTATTATTATTTGAAGCAAAAGGTTAGAAACAGTGATGTATTTAATTCGGTAATTCAAACACAAACATCACTTAAATTATCCTTACTTGGACATGTTTCGGAGAACGTTTTTCCCCATCCTCAGCAGTTATCCGACTGGTTGGATCCGTGGTTTCTTGAAGTGACTGGTTGTCTGGGGCAGCATCTGTTGCCTGTGAGATGAACTTCCAAATAGAGTTTTCAGGCGGCAATTCGAAATTTAAAGTAAACTGTTTTTTACAATTAGCAACTTTTCCCAAGTAATGCAGCCGAACTCGAAGTTTGGGAAAAGTTGCTAATTATAAAAAACAAACGGAATAATGTTTTAGGTTATAATAGAAGATTTGATAAGAAGTACTCAAAGACAATGTACGAGGAGTTGATGACTCTTGAAGACAGTCATCAGAGTAAGGACACATTAATAAAAAGAGTGTGAAGATTGAAGGATATCATAAAGGTCTAATAATTCAGGATATATAAGAAGATTTGAAAAAAAGTACTAAAACACAAAGTACGAGGAATTGGTCACTCTTGAAAACAGTCATCTGAGAAAGGAAACTTGAATAAAAAGTGTGTGAAAATTGAAGGATATCATAAAAATCTAATAATTCAGGATATATTAGAAGATTTGACAAGAAGTACTCAAAGACAATGTAGGAGGTATTGATGACACTTGAAGGCAGTCATCTTAGTAAAGAAACTTTAACAAACAGCTTGCCAACATTATTGGACATCATAAGAGGCCAATGTTTCAGGATATAATAGAAGTTTTGACAAGAAGTGGTCAAAGACTAGTGTTACCCAAATGGCAAGCCCACGATGCCGGTCAATAAATGTAGGCCGGCGGAGGGAGGAGAGACATGAGGGGTGGCTGGGTCTTCGTTTACCCCTCCTCCTACCGTTCGAAGTTGCACGAAGCTTCGAGAATGTTTTCCCCCTCCATGAAAGGAGAATCGAGAAACTTCAGGGCCAATCGATACCAGAAGCGACAGTCAGTTGAGAGTGGTGTTGTTATGGCGTGCGTTGTGTAAGTAGCGTCGAGCGTACGTGTAGAGTGATATTTGAAAATCAACTAATTGTGTACATTAAATTGTAATTGTGAATAGAGTATTGCTACGAAAATAAAGTGCAATTTTTTTGTGTTTGTAACCTCGACTTTTTATTTCACGAACCCACAAAGTCACACTATGAACAAGCTAATGATAAACCTTGAAGACAATCATTGGAGTAAGCAAACTTCAATAAAAAGTGTGTCAAAACCAAACGATATCAAAAGAGACCAATGTATTAGGGTAAAATAGAAGATTTGAAAACAGGTACTCAAAAACAACGTACGAGATATTTTTGACACTTCACCACTGTCCTCTGAGTAAGGAGACTTTAATAAAAAGTGTGTCAATTGAAGGATATCATAAAAGTCTAATGATTCAGGATATAATAGAAGATTTGACAAGAAGTACTCAATGAAAATTTATGAGGTACTGATGACGCTTCAAGACAGTATTCTAGCTCAGAAAACTTTAATAAAAAGTGTGTGAGCAATAAAGGATATCATAAAGGCTAAAGTTTCAGGATAGTATAGAAGATTTGACAGGAAATGCTCAAAGACAATGTAAGAGGTATTGATGGTGCTTGAAGACAGTCATATGGGTAAGGAAACTTTAATAAAAAGTGCATGAACATTGAAGGATACCATCAAAGACTAACGTTTCCGGACATAATAGAAGATTTGACAAGAAGTACTCAAAGACAATGTACGAAGTTTTCCTGACCCTTGAAGATGGCCATCTGAGTCAGGAGACTTTAATAAAAATTTTGTGAACATTAAGGGACATCATAAAAGTTTAATGCTACGGGATATAATAGAAGATTTGACAAGAAGTACTCAAAGACAATGTATGAGGTATTGATGACACCTGAAGAGATTCATCTTAGTAAGGAAACTTGAAAGAAAAACTTGTCAACAATAATGGATATCATAAGAGACCAATGTTTCAGGATATAATAGAAGTTTTGACAAGAAGTACTCAAAGGCTATGAATGAGGAATTGATGACCGTTGAAGACAATCATCAATAAAAAGTGTGGTAACACCGAACGATATCAAAAGAGACTATTGTTTTAGGATATAATAGAACATATGAAACAGATACTCCAAAACAACCTAGGAGATATTGATGACACTTCAACACAGTCCTCAGAGTAAGGAGACTAATAAAAAGTGTGTGAACATTGAAGGATATCATAAAAGTCTAATGTTTCAGAATTTAATAGAAGATTTGACAAGAATTACTCAATGACAATGCATGTGGTATTGATGACTCTTGAAGACAGTCATCAGAGTAAGCAAACTTTAATAAAAAGTGTGTGAACAATGAAGGATATCATAAAGGCTATAGTTTCAGCATACAATAGAAGATTTGACAGGAACTGTTTAAAGGCAATGTACGTGGTATTGGTGACCATTGAACACAGTCATCCGAATAAGCAAACTTTAATAAAATGTGTATGAACATTGTAGGATATGATAAAAGACTAATGTTTCAGGATATAATAGAATATTTGACAAGAGGTACCCAAAGACAATGTACGAACTATTTATGAACCTTCAAGATGGTCATCTGAGTAAGGAAACATTAATAAAAAGTGTGTGAACATTGAGGGACATCATAAAAGTTAAATGTTTCAGCATATTATACATGATTTGATCAGTAGTACTCAAAGACAACATACGAGGTGTTGATATCTCCTGAAGATATCATCAAAGTAAAAAAACGTAAATAACTGTGTACGAACATTGATCGATATCACAAAAGACTAATGTTTCAGGATATAATAGAACATTTAACAAGAAATACTCAAAGTCAATGTATGCGGTATTGAAAACTCTTGAAGACATTAATATAATTGTGGAAAGTTTAATTGAAAGAGTATAACCAATGAAGGATATCAAAAAAGACTAATGTTTCTAGATAACATAGAACCTTTGATAAAACGTACTCCAAGACAATGTCCGAGGTATAGATGTCACTTGAAGACAGTCAACAGAGCAAGGAAACCTTAATAAAAGGTATGCAAACAATGAAGGTATCATAAAATTCTAATGTTTCAGGATATGATACATGATTTGAAAAGAAGAATCCAAAAATAATGTGGGAGGTATCAATGTCTCTTGAAGACAATCATCTGAGCAAGTATACCTTAAAAAAGTGTGTGAACATTGAAGGATATCATAAAAGACTAATGTTTCAGGTTACAATAGAAGATTTGACAAGAAGTACACACAGACAATGTACGAGGTATTGATGACTCTTGCAGACAGTCATCAGAGAAGGAAACTTTAATAGAAAGTGTGTGAACATTGAAGGATGTCATAAAAGTCTAACTTTCAGGATATAATAAAAGATTTGACAAGAAGTAGCCAAAGACAATGTACGAGGTATTGATGATTCTTGCAGGATGTCATCAGAGTAAGGAAAACTTAATTAAAAGTGTGTTAAAATTTACCGATATCACAAAAGTGTGTTTCAGTATGTAACAGAAGATTTGACAAGAAGTGTTCAAGACAATGTACGCGATACTGGTGACCCTAGAACACAGTCATCTGAGTAAGGAAACTTTAATAAAAAGTGGTTGATCTTAAACGGATACCATAAAAGACTAATGTTAAAGTACATAATAGATTATTTGACAAGAAGTATTCAAAGACAATGTACGAAGTATTGATGGCACTTGAAGGCAGTCATCTTACTAAGGAAACTTTAACTAAAAGCTTGCCAACATTATTGGATATCAAAAGAGACCAATGTTTCAGGATATAATAGCAGTTTTGACCAGAAGTCCTCAAAGATTATGAACTAGGTATTGACACAGTCATCGGAGTAAGCAAACTTCAATAAAAAGTGTGTCAACACACAATCATTCTATATAATAAACTCCCAGCTAAGAGAAAGAAAATATTAATTAAAAGTGTGTCAAAATGAAACGTTATAATAAAAGATTATTGTTTCAGTATTTAATAGAAGATATGACAAGAAGTTCTCAAAGACAATGTACGTGGTATTGAGAAACTTATATATAGTCATCTGAGTATGGAAACTTCAAATAAAAGTGCACAAACATTAAGCGATATCACAAAGGACTAAAGTTTCAGTATATAGTAGAGGATTTGACAAGAAGTACTCAAAGTAAATGTACGCGGTATTGAACATTCATGAAGACATTCATCTGTGTAAAGAAACTTTAATAAAAAGTATATGAACAATGAAGGATATGAAAAAAAGACTAATGTTTCTAGATATAATAGAAGCTTTGACAAGATGTACTCAAAGACAATGTATGACGTATTCATCAATTTCAAGACAGTCATCAGGGTAATGAAGCTTTAATAAAAGGTGTTAGAACATTGAAGTTTATCATAAAATTCTCATGTTTCGGGATATGATTCAAGATTTGACAAGAGGAATATTAAGACAATTTACAAAGTACTGATGTCTCTTGAAGACAGTCATCTGGGTAAGTAAACCTTAAAAAAAAGTGAGTGAAATTTGATGGATATCATAAAAGACTAAAGTTTTAGGATGTAATAGAAGATTTGACAAGAAGTACACATTGACAATGTATGAGTTGTTGATGGGTTTTGCAGGCTGTCATCAGAGTATGGAAACTTTAATAAAAAGTGTATGAACATTGAAGGACATCATAAAAGTCTAGTTTATCAGGATTTAATGGAAGATTTGACAACAAGTACTCAAAGACAACGTACGAGTTATTGATAATACTTCCTGAAAGTCATCAGAGTTAGGAAATATTAATTAAAAGTGTGTCAAGATGAAACGACATTATAAAAGACTACTGTTTCAGTATACAACAGAAGATTTGACAAGAAGTACCCTAAAACAGCGTGCAAGGTATTCATGGCACTTGATGAGACTCATTATAGTAAGGAACATTTGATAAAATGTGTGTGAACATTGAACGACATCATATATGACTTAAGTTTCAGAATATAATAGATTATTTGAAAAGAAGTTCTGAAAGACAATGTACGAGGTATTGATAAATCTTACAGACAGTTATCAGAGTATGGAAACTTTAATAAAAATTGTGTGAACATTGAAGGAAATCTTAAAAGCCTAATGTTTCAGGATATAATAGAATATTAGAAGAAAGTACTCAAAGACAATGTACGGGGTATTGTCGAACCTTGTAGTCAGTCATCAGAGTAAGGAAAATTTAATAAAAGGTTTGTCATCATCAAAGGATATTAAAACAGGGCAATGTTTCAGGATATAATAGAAGATTTGAAAAGAAGTACTCAAAGAACAGTATGAAAGTATTGTTGACACCTAACGAAAGTCACCAGTGAAGTTTAACTAATTGTGTGTGAACATTGAAAAATATAATAAAAGTCTAATGTTTCAGGATACAACAGAAGATTTGACATGTACTCTAAAACAACGTACCAGGTATTGGTAAAACTTGAAGACAGTTATCAGAGTAAGGAATGATTACTAAAATGTGTGTGAACATTGAAAAATATCATAAAAGACTAATGTTTCAGGATATATTAGAAGATTTGGAAAGAAGTCCTCAAAAACAACGTACGAGGTATTGATGCCTCTTGCAGACAATCATCAGAGTAAGGAAATCTTAATAAAAAGTTTGTCAACAGGAAACGATATAAAAAAGATTACTGTTTCAGGATTTAATAAAAGATTTGACAAGAAGTCCTCAAAGACAATGTACGTGGTATTGGTGATCCTTGGACACACTCATCTGAGTAAGGAACCTTTAACAAAAAGTACATGAACATTGAAGGATATCATAAAAGACTAACGTTTCAGGATATTATAAAGGATTTGACAAGTGGAACTCAAAGACACAACACGAGGTATTGATGACACTTGAAGACAGTCATCAGAGTAAGTAAACTATAATAAATCATGTATGAACATTGTAGGACATCATAAAAGACCAATGCTTCAGCATATAAGAGAAGATTTGAAAAGAAGTGCTCAAAGACAAAGTACGAGGTATTTATGACTCTTGAACACAGTCATCTGATTAAGGAAACTTTATTAAAAAGTGTGTGAACATTGAAGGATATCATAAAGTTCTAATGTTTCAGGTTATAATAGAAGATTTAATAAGAACTGCTCAAAGACAATGTACAAAATATTGATGACCCTTGAAGATGGTCATCTTGGTAAGGAAACATTAATAAAAGGTGTGTGAATATTGAGGGACATCATAAAGGTTAATGTTTCAGGATATAATAGAAGTTTTGACAAGAAATACTCAAAGACAATGTACGAGGTATTGATGACTCTTGAAGACAGTCATCTTAGTAAGGAAATTTTAACAAAAAGCTGGTCAGCATCAATGGATATCATGCGAGCCAAATGTTTCGGGATATAAGAGAAGATTTGAAAGCAGGTACTCAAAGACGACTTACAAGATATTGATGGCACTTGAACAAGGTCCTCAGTGTAAGAAGACTTTAATATAAACTGTGTGAACATTGAAGAATATCATAAAAGACAAATGTTTCAGGATATTATAGAAAATTTGAAAGGAAATACTCAAAGACAATGTACGAAGTATTGATGAACCTTGAAGTTGTTCATCTGAGCAATGAAACCTTAATAAAAATGTCTGAACATTGAAGGATATCATAAAAATTAATGTTTTAGGATATAATAGAAGTTTTAACAAGAAGTACTCAAAGACACTGAATGAGGTATTAATGTCTCTTGAAGATATCATCAGAGTAAGAGAACTATAATAAAAGAGTAAGAACATTGAACGATATCACAAATAATTAATGTTTTAGAATATAATAGAAGATTTGACAAGAAGTATTCATCAATGTATGCGCTATTTAAGACTCTCTAAGACATTCATCTGGCTAAGTAAACTTTAATAAAAAGTGTATGAACAATGAAGGATATCAATAAAACTAATCTATTTAGATACAATAGAAGATTTGAAATGCAGTAATCAAAGACAATGTACGAGTAATCGATGAAACTTGAAGACATTCTTTAGACTAAGGAAACTTTAATAAACGGTGTATGAACAGTCAAGGATATCATAAAATTCTAATGTTGAGGGATATGATCCAAGATTTTGAGTAATTGTTTCTTGAAGACAGTCATCTAGGTAAGGAAGCTTTAATAAAAAGAGTATGAACATTGAAGGATATCATAAAAGTCTAATGTTGTAGGATATAATAGAAGATTTGACAAGAGGTACTCAAAGACAAAATTTGAGGTACTAATGACTCTTGAAGGCAGTCATCAGAGTAATATTTGATTTGATTTGATAACAATAACAAAAAGTGTATGAATATTATAGTATATCATAAAAGACTAATGTTTCAGGATATAATAGAAGATTTGACAAGAAGTACTCAAAGACAACATACGAGGTAGTGATGACTCTTGAAGACGTGGTCTGAGTAAGGAATCGTTAATAAAAAGTGTGTGAACATTGAAGGATATCATAAAAGACTAATGCTTCAGGTTATAATAGAAGATTTAATAAGAACTGCTCAAAGACAATGTACAAAGTATTGATGAACCTTGAAGATGGTCATCTTGGTAAGGAAACATTAATAAAAAATGTGTGAACATTGAAGAATATCATAAAAGTCAAAAGTTTCAGGATATTAAAGTAGATTTGACAAGAAGTATTCAAAAACAATGTACAAACTATTGATGATCTTTGAAGATGGTCATCTTTATTTCAAAAAATAGGAACAAAGTATTCAATTTTGACATCCCCCAGAAAGATTTGTTCAGCAAGTTCCTTGAACCACCACCAGAGGAGACCGATGACAAAATATTGCCAGCTACACCAATGGGAACCAGTTGATGTCCGGCAGAAGATAGAGAGAAGGCCTCTGAAAATAGTTCCGGGAAAATTTAAAAGTAAGTGTTGTTTAGTGTCATTATTCGACTCCCAATTAATTTAATTTAAGAACAATGAAATACAAAAAAAACTAAAATAGTATATCAAATTCTTAAACTTAAACACAATGCAATTTGAAATACTTAAATGGCACTTGCCGTTATCTTCTGGCTCGTATATTTCTAACTCGGATGACCCGTGACGATATCCATATGCCACATATCTCGTCACTGTATGTCGTAGTTCATATCTGGCTTGTGTCCATTTCATGTAAGTTGCATCTGCATGGAAAAAAGTCGGCCAGGTTTCTAGCTTCTTCTTGTAGTGTGTTCTTGTACACTTTGGCTTCTGCATTACAAAGAAGTGTTTTTATTGCTTCTTCTTTATCATTTTTCTAACTTTTTTGACCTTGAGGGAACAAAATCAATTATACTGCTAAATCTATAGTTTCTTCTCAAAGTGAACTATCATGCTATTTGTCTGGTTACATGTATGAAACTTAGAAACCTTCTACAATGTTACATTACATTCCTGGCTGTTATGTCAACTACATGTACAAAAGACGGGCCCCACACCCACCCTCCATGGTGGTGATCATCCTGGATGCATAACCATGCAAACTACATCACCTCCCACATGCAGTTAGTACCTAACATGAGTTAAAGAATTGCTTTATTTAAATATCATGCTGTTAGCCTGGTTACATATAAGCACCTCAGACACCTTCTACAATGTTACATTACATTCCTAGCTGTTACGCCACCTAAAGGTACAAAAGAAGGGCCCCACACCGCCCTCCTTGGTGGTGATCGTCCTGGATGCATAGCCATGCAAAATACATCACCCCCCACATGCAGTTAGTATCTAACATGAGTTAAAGGGTTACTTTAGTGAAACATCAATCTATTACTTAAGTTCCAATAAGCCTACTGGTCTACAAAGTTATATTATGTTACATTCTTTAGTCTTATACCCCATAAGAGTCCAAAAGAAAAGCTTCTAATCTCACTCTTTCTTTTCGTGGTCATTGTTCTGTATTTGTAGCCATGCAGCTATGTACATTACCCTTTCATGCAGTTAGTATCTGAAATCCACTGGGGATTAGGTTAGTCTGGTTCTACAATTCCATTTCATTTATTTATTCATCCAATTTAACACATACATGTTGTGGATTCGTCACTATTTTAAACAGTTAATTGTAATATTGTGAGAGTTAACAATGAGTACACCAGTTAGTTTTCACTCATTTTTACTAAAGCTCCTCTTTCCAGGGAAACAAAAGACTCCAATATACTGCCAACCATCCAGTGATAATAGTTCTAGATGCATAACCCTACAAAGTACATCACCTTTGATTTATTATGAATTGAGTGAATGATATTTCATGATTTTACAACAATACAATGAGTTATTCGATTTAGCCCTGCCAATGTGCATGACTTCTTAAGAAACATCTAAAATGGCTAATTAGCTTCCAAATTAAAAGCAAAATAATTGTGACTGTGGCAACTTAATTGTTGAGAAAACTGAAAATATTGTAAACTCAAACCCTGACAAACTGAACAGTCACTGTTGGGGATAAAGAATAGTTTCTCTTAACTGACAGTTATACCTCTAGACAGGAGTTACATTTTGAAGATTTCTTAAAACTTGTCCCAGTTACAAAAAGTACAAGTTCAACTTAAGCAGATACTAGCCACTACTCTGACCTTAAGCTATTAACACAGTGCTGCTACACCAACAATAAAATGCTTACCTCTTCTGGAAGGACCTTTTATCTTCTTAAAGGTATACTCCATAACACATTCCTTCATTCACCCTAGGAGCCTACTGCAGTAGGGACGGGAATTGGAGATCCCAGGGTCCCGAGTCAAATCTCTCGAGTGGTGAGAGAGCTAATTCAATGCCCAAACAAGGTGTACACCCATGTTTGACCTTAATCTAAGTTAAATAAAGTACATTAAACTAAAGTAAAAGTAAAGTCACAGCTAAGCCAGAGTGGAGCTTAAGTAGAGCCAGAGCACAACCTGAGCAAAGCCAGAGCAAAGGCAAAGCTGAGCCAGAGAAAAACCAGAGCAAAGCGAGAGCAAAGCCAGAGCGGAACCAGAGAAAAGCCACAGCAAAGCCAGAGCCAAGCCACAGTGGGATCAGAGTGGTGACCGGAGCCTAGCTAGAGCCAAGCCAGAGTAAGTTACAGTATGAAGTTAGTGTGAGGCCAGAGCAAAGCCAGAGCGAAGACAGAGCATTGCCGGAAGGGACCAGAACCTGGGCAGAGCCAAGCCAGTGTTAAGTTAAAGAATGAAGTTCGAGTGAGGCCAGAGCAATGCCAGAGCGGGACCAAAGGTAGGCCAGAGCCTAGCCAGAGCCAAGCCAGAGCCAAGTTAGAATGAATACAGAATGAAGTTAGAGTGAGGTTTGAGTGAAGCTGGAGCGAATCCAGAGCGAAGCCAGATTGGAACCAGACCCAAGCCACAGTGGGATCAGGGTGGTGGCTGAAGCCTAGCCAGAGCCCAGCCGGGGCAAAGCCAGAGCCCAGCCAGAGTTAAGTTAAAGAACGATGTAAGAGTGAAGCCAGAGCAAAACCAGAGTAAAGCCAATGCGAGACCTATGTGGTTACTGGAGCCTAGCCAGAGCATAAACAGAGCATAGCTAGAGCAGAGCCAGAGACAAGCAAGAGCGAGGCTGGAGTGGTGATCGGAGCCTAGCCAGAGCGAAGGCAGAGCGAAACCAGAGGGAAGCCAGAGTTAAGGTATAGAATGAAGTTACTGTGAGGCCAGAGCAAAGTTTGAGTGGGACCAGAGCAGGACCAAAGGAGGGCCGGAACCTAGCAAGAGCCAAGCCAGAGATAGCCAGAGCTGGGCCAAAATATCTGCTCTTGATACTGTGCTTAACATAATAGTATCTTGAAGCAATGCTCACCATGCTATTTTCAATCAAAATCTACAGCTTACTGTACTTCCTGTATCATTCATTGTTTCACATGGAAGTTTGAGCTGAAATTGTTTCTTCCCGCTGCTGCCATCTTAAGAATTCTTAAAGATCTTCTACCTTCAAACTTCTATATAAGACAAATAAAAATACATCTGTAATCTTATTATATGTTATTTAATTAATACCTACTTTACTGATAATTAATCACTGAAATACTAGCAGAAATTAGTTTATTTCATAACAAAAATATGTGCACATAATAGCTGCTTTTATAATTAATTTATAACCTTGAACTGTAACCTTAACCTATTACCATAGCATTGTAACATCAACAGAATAAAATACTCACCTCCCATAGAGTTGCTTCTTAAAGCAATGTCCAACAACAATGTATTACTTAGTGGTGCTCAGACAAATGCTACAGGGTACTGCGCTTCCTCTGTCATTGTTTCTGTTCTCTGAAATAAATTTAATTATTTAAAACATAAATATGCTTTTAATACCACACTTAAGATAATAGTAACTAAAAACATGCATTGATCAGTGGCGGTCAACCATGTTCTATAGCTTATTTTACACCTCGTCATCTCTTATTGCATATACAAATCTGTCAAACTCTTCTACTTACCTCTCAGTCATACTAGTGTGTGTCGTAAAGTCTTAATTATCACTCGAGAGTTTGTGTTGATATGTGCTTGTAATTTCTTCTCTACGTAGTCACCATCCATATTTTCCCCAGCGTTTCTAGACTTTCCAATTGCTGATTGTAGAAGTCTGCAGAATTCGCTTTAAACCACTCTTCCACTTCATTAGTGATGCCATTTGTGTTGTCAAATTACCGACCATGCAATGGATTCTTCATTTCTGGGAACAAGGAAAAGTCACTTGGTGTGAGATTGGGCGAATAACGTGGATGCTCTATGGTCACAAAGCCACATTCCCTTGTTGATAAATGAGCTGGTGCATTGTCAGCCAGAAGACGAACACCTTTGGAGAGCATACTGCAATATTTCTTAATCAGAACTGCTCGTAACTTGTCCAGAAGATTGCAGTAGTATCTGCTAGTGATGGTTTAACCCTTGCCAAGATAATCTTTAAGGATGACTCCAAGACAGTCCCAGAAAACTGAAAGCATGAGCTTCCCAGCTGTCTTTTCTACCTTTCCCTTTTTGGTAGGGGAATCGGTATGTTTCCATTCCATGCTCATTGTTTTTGTCTCTGGATCATTCTGATAGATCCAGGATTCATCCATGGCTACCATGATCAAAAAGATCATCATCTTGTTCCAACAGCATCAATATCTGCCTTGAAAGGCCACGCCATGTTTGCTTTTGTGCAGTTCGTCTTGAATAATTTTCCACACAATACCATACATAAGATGTGCCTCATTCATGATCATTTGGATGGTTGCGCGTCCGTCTTACAGTATTAAACACTCCACTTTCTTCACTGTGACAGCATCGTCTGTCATTGACGGTCTACCAGCTCTTGGCTTATCTGTCAGGGACGTGTGACCAGTTTGAAAATTCCATTTCCAACTCACAATAGTGTCATACGATGGGCAACCGCATCAACATCTCTCTCTAAAGGTCACGCTGTGTTTGATTTTGAAATGGGGTTAGCAAATGTGGAACCCACCATGCAAACATCTCAGACATGTGCAGTTCCTCATGAATAATTTTCCACATACTAACATAACTAAGATGTGTCTCATTCATGATCATTTGGATGGTTGCTAGTCTGTCTTCCAATATTAAACACTCCACTTTCTTCAATGTGACAGCATCGTCTGTCATTAACAGTCTACCAGACTTTGGTTCATCTGTCAGCAACATGTGACCAGTTTGAAAATTCCTTTTCCATCTCCCAATAGTGTCATACGATGGGCAATTGTTTCCATAAACAGCTGTCATCTCATCATGGATTTCCCGGGCAGTTTGGCTCTTCAAATGCACGGACTTGATCACATACAAGCCTCAACTTCCCGCATCTTACACCTCAGTCACTTCTGCCACCCACTGTAAAAAGAAAAGAAGCACTCAAATCACTGAAACTACCAACATTGTGTCCTGAGGGATCAATGATGGCACTGAGCAATTTTCATCACTGTAGCATACAAACTACCGGGTGAGAATTAAAACTTTACGATACCCCCTCGTATGAAGTTCTCTTCTATGTTGCAGTCTGAAAGACTTCTTAAATATATTTTGTCTTCAATCTTAAATACCAAGTCAAATACATATTTTAATTACCTTTATTAGATTTTATATTATCAACATATTAAAAACAGATTGTTAACATAAATTTTACAGAACTTATTTTACTACATAATGATATTTCGCATATCCTGTAACATTATACGCTGGACCATCGGATTCATTCGAATAATTTGGCTTTTAGGTTATGTATTCTCAGAACATTTTCTTAAATCTTTGGTCTCACCAAGAATGGCAGGTGCATTCATTGTATTGGACAACTTATTTTTGTAGTTTTAATGTGAAAGACTCCTAATGGTGATAACTGTTTTGTGCTTTTTGATCTTCTGTTGTTTAGAAATAGGGCTGAAGCCATTGTCTGGCGGTATATGGAATATAAGTTGATTTTGCTGGTTCTATTCTTCATTGTTTACGAAAATTTTGGGTACTCTATATATTAAACAGTTGAAGACTGTAATTTGATGGGATTTTGTTATGAAGCTATTGTTCTTTATGTAGTTGTCTCTGTGACAGTTTCTTATGACTAATGAACATAAGTTCATGCTTGTATTCTGCAAGACTTAACTATGCTTGGATATAACCACAAACTACAGACTTAAATGATGATTATCATTAGGAAGGTTACAGTTTTAATACCTGTCGAATATACTTCCTATTTTGGGTGTCTTGTGGTGTTCCCTTGTCACTTTAGTGAATGTTGTGTCCTTAATTTCAAACTAAGTATAAGGTTATTATTATTTGAAGCAAAAGGTTAGAAACAGTGATGTATTTAACATTTGAAAGTAATGAGTCGGTAATTCAAACACAAACATCACTTAAATTACCCTTACTTGGATATGTTTCGGAGAACGTTTTGTCCCCATTCTCAGCAGCTATCCAACTGGTTGGATCCGTGGTTTCTTGAAGTGAGCTGGTTGTCTGCGGCAGCATCTGTTGCCTGTGAGATGAACTTCCAAATAGAGTTTTCAGGCGGCAATTCGAAATTTAAGTAAACCGTTTTTTATAATTAGCAAATTTTCTCAAGTAATGCAGCCGAACTCGATGTTTGGGAAAAGTTGCTAATTATAAAAAACAAACAGTTTACTTTAAATTTCGAATTGCTGCCTGAAAACTCTCTTTGGAAGTTCATCTCACATGCAACAGATGCCGCCACAGACAACCAGCTCACTTCAACAAACCATAGATCCAACCAGTCGGATAACTGCTGAGGATGGGGACAAAAGGTTCTCCATAACATGTCCAAGTAAGGATAATTTAAGTGATATTTGTGTTAGAATTACCGACTCATTACTTTCAAACATGTATAAGGTGTTTCTATGGACTAATAGCCCAGAATCTTGCATGTTCTAAACACTGATTTTGGCTTGATGACACGTTGTGGACACCTGACTGGGAGTGTTGGTGGCTGTGTAGCAGGTCCTGTGGACAGTATGAGGTATACAAAAGAAGACTGAACAAGAAGTCCCCACAGACCTGATGCAAGGTAATGAGGACACTCATCAGAGTAAGCAACCCTGATGAAAATTGTCTATACATTGCAGGATATCTTAAAATTCTATGTTTCAGGGTATAAAATAAGATTTGTCGAAGGAAATCAAAACCAAAGTGCAAGATAACAATAACACCTCAAGACAATCAACAGAGTAAGAATGCTTTTATAAAAAGCATATGAGCATTGAATGATATCATAAAAGACTAATGTTTTAGGTTCTAATAGAAGATTTGATAAGAAGTACTCAAAGACAACGTACGAGGAGTTGATGTCTCTTGAAGACAGTCATCAGAGTAAGGACACATTACTAAAAAGAGTGTGAAGATTGAAGGATATCATAAAGGTCTAATAATTCAGGTTATATAAGAAGATTTGAAAGAAAGTACTAAAACACAAAGTACGAGGTATTGATCACTCTTGAAAACAGACCCTTATGACTATTTATGACTCTTGAACACAGTCATCTGATTAAGGAAACTTTATTAAAAAGTGTGTGAACATTGAAGGATATCATAAAGTTCTAATGTTTCAGGTTATAATAGAAGATTTAATAAGAACTGCTCAAAGACAATGTACAAAATATTGATGACCCTTGAAGATGGTCATCTTGGTAAGGAAACATTAATAAAAGGTGTGTGAATATTGAGGGACATCATAAAGCTTAATGTTTCAGGATATAATAGAAGTTTTGACAAGAAATACTCAAAGACAATGTACGAGGTATTGATGACTCTTGAAGACAGTCATCTTAGTAAGGAAATTTTAACAAAAAGCTGGTCAGCATCAATGGATATCATGCGAGCCAAATGTTTCGGGATATAAGAGATTTGAAAGCAGGTACTCAAAGACGACTTACAAGATATTGATGGCACTTGAACAAGGTCCTCAGTGTAAGGAGACTTTAATATAAACTGTGTGAACATTGAAGAATATCATAAAAGACAAATGTTTCAGGATATTATAGAAAATTTGAAAGGAAGTACTCAAAGACAATGTACGAAGTATTGATGAACCTTGAAGTTGTTCATCTGAGCAATGAAACCTTAATAAAAATGTCTGAACATTGAAGGATATCATAAAAATTAATGTTTTAGGATATAATAGAAGTTTTAGCAAGAAGTACTCAAAGACACTGAACGAGGTATTAATGTCTCTTGAAGACATCATCAGAGTAAGAGAACTTTAATAAAAGAGTACGAACATTGAACGATATCACAAATAATTAATGTTTTAGAATATAATAGAAGATTTGACAAGAAGTATTCATCAATGTATGCGCTATTTAAGACTCTCTAAGACATTCATCTGGCTAAGTAAACTTTAATAAAAAGTGTATGAACAATGAAGGATATCAATAAAACTAATCTATTTAGATACAATAGAAGATTTGAAATGCAGTAATCAAAGACAATGTACGAGTAATCGATGAAACTTGAAGACATTCTTTAGACTAAGGAAACTTTAATAAACGGTGTATGAACAGTCAAGGATATCATAAAATTCTAATGTTTAGGGATATGATCCAAGATTTGACAAGAAGAATACTAAGACAATATACAAGGTATTGATGTCTCTTGTAGACAGTTATCTGAGTAAGTAAACCTTAATAAAGTTTATGAACATTGAAGGATATCTTAAAACATATTGTTTTTGTTTAGAATTAAAGATTTGAAAAGAAGTGCTCAAAGACAATGTACCAGGTATTGATGACCCATAAAGACAATCATTTGACAATGAAAACTTTGATAAATAGTGTATTAATATTGAAAGATGTCATAAAAGGCTAATGTTTCAGGATATAATAGAAGATTTGACAAGAAGTACTCAAAGACACTGAACGAGTAATTGTTTCTTGAAGACAGTCATCTAGGTAAGGAAGCTTTAATAAAAAGAGTATGAACATTGAAGGATATCATAAAAGTCTAATGTTGTAGGATATAATAGAAGATTTGACAAGAGGTACTCAAAGACAAAATTTGAGGTACTAATGACTCTTGAAGGCAGTCATCAGAGTAATATTTGATTTGATTTGATAACAATAATAAAAAGTGTATGAATATTATAGTATATCATAAAAGACTAATGTTTCAGGATATAATAGAAGATTTGACAAGAAGTACTCAAAGACAACATACGAGGTAGTGATGACTCTTGAAGACGTGGTCTGAGTAAGGAATCGTTAATAAAAAGTGTGTGAACATTGAAGGATATCATAAAAGACTAATGCTTCAGGTTATAATAGAAGATTTAATAAGAACTGCTCAAAGACAATGTACAAAGTATTGATGAACCTTGAAGATGGTCATCTTGGTAAGGAAACTAATAAAAAATGTGTGAACATTGAAGAATATCATAAAAGTCAAAAGTTTCAGGATATTAAAGTAGATTTGACACGAAGTATTCAAAAACAATGTACAAACTATTGATGATCTTTGAAGATGGTCATCTTTATTTTAAAAAATAGGAACAAAGTATTCAATTTTGACATCCCCCAGAAAGATTTGTTCAGCAAGTTCCTTGAACCACCACCAGAGGAGACCGATGACAAAATATTGCCAGCTACACCAATGAGAACCAGTTGATGTCCAGCAGAACATAGAGGGAAGGCCTCTGAAACTAGTTCCGGGAAAATTTCAAAGTAAGTGTTGTTTAGTGTCATTAATCGACTCCCAATTAATTTAATTTAAGAACAATGAAATACAAAAAAAATCTAAAATAGTTTATCAAATTCTTAAACTTAAACACAATGCAATTTGAAATACATAAATGGCACTTGCCGTTATCTTCTGGCTCGTATATTTCTAACTCGGATGACCCGTGACGATATCCATATGCCACATATCTCGTCACTGTATGTCGTAGTTCATATCTGGCTTGTGTCCATTTCATGTAAGTTGCATCTGCATGGAAAAAAGTCGGCCAGGTTTCTAGCTTCTTCTTGTAGTGTGTTCTTGTACACTTTGGCTTCTGCATTACAAAGAAGTGTTTTTATTGCTTCTTCTTTATCATTTTCCTAACTTTTTTGACCTTGAGAGAACAAAATCAATTATACTGCTAAATCTATAGTTTCTTCTCAAAGTGAACTATCATGCTATTAGTCTGGTTACATGTATGAAAATTAGAAACCTTCTACAATGTTACATTACATTCCTGGCTGTTATGTCAACTACAGGTACAAAAGACGGGCCCCACACCCACCCTCCATGGTGGTGATCATCCTGGATGCATAACCATGCAAACTACATCACCTTCCACCTACAGTTAGAATCTAACATGAGTTAAAGAATTGCTTTAGTGAAACATCATGCTGTTAGCCTGGTTACATATAGGAACCTCAGGAACCTTCTACAATGTTACATTACATTCCTAGCTGTTACGTCACCTACATGTACAAAAGAAGGGCCCCACACCCGCCCTCCATGGTGGTGATCATCCTGGATGCATAACCATGCAAACTACATCACCTCCCACATGCAGTTAGTACCTATCATGAGTTAAAGAATTGCTTTAGTGAAATATCATGCTGTTAGCCTGGTTACATATAGGAACATCAGGAACCTTCTACAATGTTACATTGCATTCCTAGCTTTTATGTCACCTACATGTACAAAAGAAGGGCCCCACACCCGCCCTCCTTGGTGGTGATCCTCCTGGATGCATAGCCATGCAAAATACATCACCTCCAACATGCAGTTAGTATATAACATGAGTTAAAGTGTTACTTTAGTGAAACATCATGCTATAACTTTAGTTCCAAAAACCCTACTGGTCTAAAAAGTTGTATTATATTGCATTCTTTAGTCTTATACCCCATAAGAGTCCAAAAGAAAAGCCTCTAATCTCACTCTTTCTTTTCGTGGTTATTGTTCCGTATTTGTAGCCATGCAGCTATGTACATTACCCTTTCATGCAGTTAGTATCTGAAATCCACATGGGATTAGGTTAGTCTGGTTCAAAAATGAGCACATCAGTTAGTTTTCACTCATTTCTACTAAAGCTCCTCTTTCCAGGGACACAAAAGGACTACAATATACTATCAACTATCCAGTGATAATAGTTCTAGATGCATAACTCTACAAAGTACATCACCTCCCATTTATTATGAATTGAGTGAATGATATTTCATGATTTTACAACAATACAATGAGTTATTTGATTTAGCCCTGCCAGTGTGCATGACTTCTTAAGAAACATCTAAACTGCCTAATTAGCTTTCAAATTAAAAGGAAAATAATTGTGACTGTGGTAACTTAATTGTTAGAAAACTGTAAATATTGTAAACTCAAACCCTGACCAACTGAACAGTGGTTGTTGGGGATAAAGAATAGTTTTCCTTAACTGACAGTTATGTCTCTAGACAGGAGTTACATTTTGAAAATTTCTTAAAACTTAATATAAAGATTATTTGTGGTTGGTTTATTGTGGTTGGTTTATATTAATTTTGACGTCACTGTTACTAAATTCCTCCAAACACACATTCTTAAAACTTGTCCCAGTTACAAAAAGTACAAGTTCAACTTTAGCAGATACTGTTATCAATTCCTAGCCACTAGCCTGACCTTAAGCTATTAACAAAGTGCTGCTACACCAACAATAAAATGCTTAAATCTTCTGGAAAGACCTGTTTATCCTCATCTTAAAGGCATAATCCATAATACATTCCATCGTTACCCCAGGGGTCTACTGCGGTAGGTACGGGACTTGGTGATCCCAGGGTCCCGAGTCAAATCCAATGCTCAAACAAGGTCCACACCCGTGTTTGACCCTAATCTAAGTTAAATAAAGTACATTAAACTAAAGTCAAAGTAAAGCCAAAGCTAAGCCAGAGTGGAGCCTAAGTAGAGCCAGAGCACAACCAGAGCAAAGCCAGAGCAAAGGCAAAACAGAACCAGAGCAAAGCGAGAGCAAAGCCAGAGCAGAGCCAGATAAAAACCACAGCAAAGCCAGAGCCAAGCCTGAGTGGAATCAGAGTGGTAACCAGAGCCTAGATAGAGCCAAGCCAGAGTAAGTTACAGTATAAAGTTTGTGTAAGGCCAGAGCAAAGCCAGAGCGAAAACAGAGCAGGGCCGGAAGGAACCAGAACCTGGCCAGAGCTAAGCCAGAGTTAAGTTAAAGAATGAAGTTAGAGTGAGGCAAGCGCAAAGCCAGAGTGGGACCAAAGGTAGGCCAGAGCCTAGCCAGAGCCAAGCCAGAGCCAAGTTTGAATGAATACAGAATGAAGTTAGAGGGAGGTTTGAGTGAAGCGGGAGCGAATCCAGAGCGAAGCCAGAGTGCAGCCAGAGCCAAGCCACAGTGGGATCAGGGTGGTGGCTGAAGCCTAGCCAGAGCTCAGCCAGAGCAAAGCCAGAGCCCAGCCAGAGTAAGGGTTCAAAAACGATGTAAGAGTGAAGCCAGAGCAAAACCAGAGTAAAGCCAGTGCGAGAACTTAGTGGTGACTGAAGCCTAGCCAGAGCAAAAACAGAGCGTAGCCAGAGCGGAACTAGAGTGGAGCTAGAGAAGAGCCAGAGACAAGCAAGAGCGAGACTGGAGTGGTGATTGGAGACTAGCCAGAGCGAAGGCAGGGCAAAACCAGAGCGGAGACAGAGTTAAGGTACAGAATGAAGTTACTGTGAGGCCAGAGCAAAGTTTGAGTGAAACCATAGCGCGACCAAAGGAGGGCCAGAACCTAGCAAGAGCCAAGCCAGAGGAAGCCAGAGCTGGGCCAAAACATCTGCTCTTGATACTGTCCTTAACATAATAGTATCTTGAAGCAATGCACCACCATGTTATTTTCAATCAAAATCTACAGCTTACTGTACTTCCTGTATCATTCATTGTTTCACATGGAAGTTTGTCATACTTTGTAATTTACCCTTGAGCTGAAATTGCTTCTGCACGCTGCTGCCATCTTAAGAATTCTTAAAGATCTTCTACCTTCAAACTCCTATATAAGACAAATAAAAATACATTTATAATCTTATTACATTTTATTTAACTAATACCTACGTTACTGATCATTAATCACTGAAATACTAGCAGAAATTAGTTTATTTCATAACAAAAATTGTGCACATAATAGCTGCTTTTATAATTAATTTATAACCTTGAACTGTAACCTTAACCTATCACCATAGCATTGCAACATCAACAAAAGAAAATACTCACCTCCCATAGAGTTGCTTCTTAAAGCAATGTCCAACAACAAGGTATTTCTTAGTTGTGCTCAGACAAATGATACAGGTTATTGCGCTTCCTCTGTCATTGTTTCTGTTCTCTGAAATAAATTTAATTGTTTAAAACGTAAATATGCTTTTAATACTGTACTTAAGATAATAGTAACTTAAAGCATGCATTGCTCAGTGGCAGTCAACCATGTTCTATAGCTTATTCAATACCTTGTCATCTCTTATTGCATATACAAATCTGTCAAACTCTTCTACTTACCTCTCAGTCATACGAGCGTGTGTCGTAAAGTCTTAATTATCACTCGAGAGTTTGTGTTGATACGTGCTTGTTAGTTCTTCTCTACGTAGTCAAGATCCAGATTTCCACATTTTTCCCAGGGTTTCTAGACATGGATGCTCTATGGTCACACAGCCGCATTCTCTTGTTGATGAAAGAGATGAATGAGCTGGTGCATTGTCAGCCAGAAGACGAACACCTTTGGAGAGCATACTGCATGATCTCTTAATCTGAACTGTTCGTAACTTGTCCAGAAGATTGCAGTAATATCTGCCAGTGATGGTTTAACCCTTGCCAAGATAATCTGTAAGGTTGACTCCACCACAGTCCCAGAAAACTGAAAGCATGACCTTCCCAGCTGACTTTTCTACCTTTCCCTTTTTGGGAGGATAATCGGCATGTTTCCATTCCATGCTCATGGTTTTTGTCTCTGGATCATACTGATAGATCCAGGATTCATCCATGGCTACCATGATCAAAAAGATCATCATCTTGTTCCAACAGCATCAATATCTGACTTGAAAGATCATGCTGTGTTTGCTTTTGTGCAGTTCGTCTTGAATAATTTTTCACACAACAATATAACTAAGATGTGTCTCATTCGTGATCATTTGGATGGTTGCTAGTCTGTCTTCCATTATTAAACACTCCATTTTCTTCAATGTGACAGCATCGTCTGTCATTGACAGTCTACCAGCTCTTGGTCATCTGTCAGCAACATGTGACTAGTTTGAAAATTCCTTTTCCACCTCCCAATAGTGTCATACGATGGGCAATTGTTTCCATAAACAGCCGTCATCTCATCTTGGATTTCCCGGGCAGTTTTGCTCTTCAAATGCAGGGACTTGATCACACTACAACCCTCAACTTCCCGCATCTTACACCTCAGTCACTTCTGCCAATCACTGTAAAAGAACAAAAGCACTCAAATCACTGAAACTACCAACATTATGTCCTGAGGGATCAATGATGACACTGAACAATTTCCATCACTCTAGCATACAAACTACCGGGTGAAAATTAAAACTTTACGATACCCCCTCGTATGAAGTTCTCTTCTATGTTGCAGTCTGAAAGACTTCTTAAATATATTTTGTCTTCATCTTACATACCAAGTCAAACAGATATTTTAATTTCCTTTATTATATTTTATGTTATCAACATATTAATTACAGATTGTTAACATAAATTTTACAGAATTTATTTTACTACATATTGATATTTCGCATATCCTCTAACATTATACTCTGAAACATCAGATTCACTCCTATAGTTTGGTTTACAGGTTATGTATTCTCAGAACATTTTCTTATATATTTGGTCTCCCCAAGAATGGCAGGTGCATTCATTGTACTGGACAACTTATTTTGGTAGTTTTAATGTGAAAGTCTCCTGATGGTGATAACTGTTTTGTGCTTTTTGATCTTCTGTTGTTTAGAAATAGGGCTGAAGTTGTCTGTCGCTATATGGAATATAAGTTGATGTTGCTGGTTCCATTCTTCATTGTTTACGAAAATGTTGGGTACTCTATATATTAAACAGTTGAAAACTATAATTTGATGGGATTTTTTTATGAAGCTATTGTTCTTTATGTAGTTGTCTCTGTGACAGTTTCTTATGAATAACGAACGTAAGTTCATGCTTGTACTGATGGTTTGCAGATCCACTAAACCTAAAACCATTTTCCTTTGTTTCCATAGTGTAACGTAAAAGTTTATCTTGAAAACTGACAAGTTTCTTTTCCAATAAATTTCATTGGTACTACAAAAAATATGCTCTTTTTTATTCTTGTTGTTT
Source organism: Mantis religiosa (assembly GCA_030765055.1). Taxonomy (NCBI): domain Eukaryota; kingdom Metazoa; phylum Arthropoda; class Insecta; order Mantodea; family Mantidae; genus Mantis; species Mantis religiosa. The sequence continues at coordinate 142,170,094 of CM060955.1, read as the reverse complement.
TCAAATATTTTGCAACGTATGTTAGAAACAACTTCAGGTCCTGAAGCTAATAACATATCAACAGAATAAATGTTTACCTGCTCGTCAAGTCTTTCTTTATCCTACACCATGACACATTGCTTGGCAGTGATCAACCAAATTCTACAGCTTCTTCCAGCTTCCTTATTTCACAGGAATTTCTGTTGGTGTTCTCTGTAACACATATCACTCTACAAAACCAAAATCTGCCTTGATGCTGTACTTAACATAATAGTATCTTGTTTAGTGACAGTCACTTTATACCAGCTCCTCTAGCATATGTTATTTCATATGAAAATTTCTCAAACTTTTATATTTATCCTTCAGTCATACAGCTTTCTCTTCTATGTAGCAATCTTAAAGACTTCCTATAGATCTTCTGGCTTACGTACACTACTAATAAAAAGATTTGAATTTCCTTCATTAGATTTTATTTACAAACATAATGTTTACAGATTATTATGTGACATACTGATGAACCAGGCCTGCTAATTACACAACAGTACCAGGCCCACATTACAGAGAAGCAAAAGCAGTGGACATACACTCAGGACCCTTCTATGACCACAGATGAATGGACGAAGACAAACTTTGAGCTGCAACAAGTCATAATGAGGACAGCAGCCCACAGATGTCACCACAAATTCTGTACAATACAAGGATACCACCTGGCTTCAGGACAGTGCACCTGCATGCTCTGTTGACAGTATCATCTGCTAACCTGGCTAACAAGAACATCCAACACAAAAGAGTAAACCGATTAAGACATTGTGTTTAATATATAATATTAACTAGGAATGTACTTTCTATATTACAATGGTGTTTAAAGATTATATCTCATTTCATTTTATTACTAGAAATCCTTACGATGTTAAGCTATTTGACAAGTACTACATTACCAACAGAACAAATGCTTGACTCCTCAAGAGTAAATTTAAGTTCCTCTTAAAACAATACTCAAAAAGGCATTGCTTAGAGCAGTCAGCCAATTTCTACAGCCTCTTCTGTCATTTTTATTTCACAGAACTTAAGCCTTCTTCTGCCTTTATTCTGCAAGACTTAACTATGCTTGGATATAACCACAAACTACAGACTTAAATGATGACTATCATTAGGAAAGTTACAGTTTTAATATCTGTCGAATATACTTCCTAGTTTGGGTGTCTCGTGATGTTCCCTTTAGTGAATGTTGTGTCCTTAATTTCAAACTATGTATAAGGTTATTATTATTTGAAGCAAAAGGTTAGAAACAGTGATGTATTTAATTCGGTAATTCAAACACAAACATCACTTAAATTATCCTTACTTGGACATGTTTCGGAGAACGTTTTTCCCCATCCTCAGCAGTTATCCGACTGGTTGGATCCGTGGTTTCTTGAAGTGACTGGTTGTCTGGGGCAGCATCTGTTGCCTGTGAGATGAACTTCCAAATAGAGTTTTCAGGCGGCAATTCGAAATTTAAAGTAAACTGTTTTTTACAATTAGCAACTTTTCCCAAGTAATGCAGCCGAACTCGAAGTTTGGGAAAAGTTGCTAATTATAAAAAACAAACGGAATAATGTTTTAGGTTATAATAGAAGATTTGATAAGAAGTACTCAAAGACAATGTACGAGGAGTTGATGACTCTTGAAGACAGTCATCAGAGTAAGGACACATTAATAAAAAGAGTGTGAAGATTGAAGGATATCATAAAGGTCTAATAATTCAGGATATATAAGAAGATTTGAAAAAAAGTACTAAAACACAAAGTACGAGGAATTGGTCACTCTTGAAAACAGTCATCTGAGAAAGGAAACTTGAATAAAAAGTGTGTGAAAATTGAAGGATATCATAAAAATCTAATAATTCAGGATATATTAGAAGATTTGACAAGAAGTACTCAAAGACAATGTAGGAGGTATTGATGACACTTGAAGGCAGTCATCTTAGTAAAGAAACTTTAACAAACAGCTTGCCAACATTATTGGACATCATAAGAGGCCAATGTTTCAGGATATAATAGAAGTTTTGACAAGAAGTGGTCAAAGACTAGTGTTACCCAAATGGCAAGCCCACGATGCCGGTCAATAAATGTAGGCCGGCGGAGGGAGGAGAGACATGAGGGGTGGCTGGGTCTTCGTTTACCCCTCCTCCTACCGTTCGAAGTTGCACGAAGCTTCGAGAATGTTTTCCCCCTCCATGAAAGGAGAATCGAGAAACTTCAGGGCCAATCGATACCAGAAGCGACAGTCAGTTGAGAGTGGTGTTGTTATGGCGTGCGTTGTGTAAGTAGCGTCGAGCGTACGTGTAGAGTGATATTTGAAAATCAACTAATTGTGTACATTAAATTGTAATTGTGAACAGAGTATTGCTACGAAAATAAAGTGCAATTTTTTTGTGTTTGTAACCTCGACTTTTTATTTCACGAACCCACAAAGTCACACTATGAACAAGCTAATGATAAACCTTGAAGACAATCATTGGAGTAAGCAAACTTCAATAAAAAGTGTGTCAAAACCAAACGATATCAAAAGAGACCAATGTATTAGGGTAAAATAGAAGATTTGAAAACAGGTACTCAAAAACAACGTACGAGATATTTTTGACACTTCACCACTGTCCTCTGAGTAAGGAGACTTTAATAAAAAGTGTGTCAATTGAAGGATATCATAAAAGTCTAATGATTCAGGATATAATAGAAGATTTGACAAGAAGTACTCAATGAAAATTTATGAGGTACTGATGACGCTTCAAGACAGTATTCTAGCTCAGAAAACTTTAATAAAAAGTGTGTGAGCAATAAAGGATATCATAAAGGCTAAAGTTTCAGGATAGTATAGAAGATTTGACAGGAAATGCTCAAAGACAATGTAAGAGGTATTGATGGTGCTTGAAGACAGTCATATGGGTAAGGAAACTTTAATAAAAAGTGCATGAACATTGAAGGATACCATCAAAGACTAACGTTTCCGGACATAATAGAAGATTTGACAAGAAGTACTCAAAGACAATGTACGAAGTTTTCCTGACCCTTGAAGATGGCCATCTGAGTCAGGAGACTTTAATAAAAATTTTGTGAACATTAAGGGACATCATAAAAGTTTAATGCTACGGGATATAATAGAAGATTTGACAAGAAGTACTCAAAGACAATGTATGAGGTATTGATGACACCTGAAGAGATTCATCTTAGTAAGGAAACTTGAAAGAAAAACTTGTCAACAATAATGGATATCATAAGAGACCAATGTTTCAGGATATAATAGAAGTTTTGACAAGAAGTACTCAAAGGCTATGAATGAGGAATTGATGACCGTTGAAGACAATCATCAATAAAAAGTGTGGTAACACCGAACGATATCAAAAGAGACTATTGTTTTAGGATATAATAGAACATATGAAACAGATACTCCAAAACAACCTAGGAGATATTGATGACACTTCAACACAGTCCTCAGAGTAAGGAGACTAATAAAAAGTGTGTGAACATTGAAGGATATCATAAAAGTCTAATGTTTCAGAATTTAATAGAAGATTTGACAAGAATTACTCAATGACAATGCATGTGGTATTGATGACTCTTGAAGACAGTCATCAGAGTAAGCAAACTTTAATAAAAAGTGTGTGAACAATGAAGGATATCATAAAGGCTATAGTTTCAGCATACAATAGAAGATTTGACAGGAACTGTTTAAAGGCAATGTACGTGGTATTGGTGACCATTGAACACAGTCATCCGAATAAGCAAACTTTAATAAAATGTGTATGAACATTGTAGGATATGATAAAAGACTAATGTTTCAGGATATAATAGAATATTTGACAAGAGGTACCCAAAGACAATGTACGAACTATTTATGAACCTTCAAGATGGTCATCTGAGTAAGGAAACATTAATAAAAAGTGTGTGAACATTGAGGGACATCATAAAAGTTAAATGTTTCAGCATATTATACATGATTTGATCAGTAGTACTCAAAGACAACATACGAGGTGTTGATATCTCCTGAAGATATCATCAAAGTAAAAAAACGTAAATAACTGTGTACGAACATTGATCGATATCACAAAAGACTAATGTTTCAGGATATAATAGAACATTTAACAAGAAATACTCAAAGTCAATGTATGCGGTATTGAAAACTCTTGAAGACATTAATATAATTGTGGAAAGTTTAATTGAAAGAGTATAACCAATGAAGGATATCAAAAAAGACTAATGTTTCTAGATAACATAGAACCTTTGATAAAACGTACTCCAAGACAATGTCCGAGGTATAGATGTCACTTGAAGACAGTCAACAGAGCAAGGAAACCTTAATAAAAGGTATGCAAACAATGAAGGTATCATAAAATTCTAATGTTTCAGGATATGATACATGATTTGAAAAGAAGAATCCAAAAATAATGTGGGAGGTATCAATGTCTCTTGAAGACAATCATCTGAGCAAGTATACCTTAAAAAAGTGTGTGAACATTGAAGGATATCATAAAAGACTAATGTTTCAGGTTACAATAGAAGATTTGACAAGAAGTACACACAGACAATGTACGAGGTATTGATGACTCTTGCAGACAGTCATCAGAGAAGGAAACTTTAATAGAAAGTGTGTGAACATTGAAGGATGTCATAAAAGTCTAACTTTCAGGATATAATAAAAGATTTGACAAGAAGTAGCCAAAGACAATGTACGAGGTATTGATGATTCTTGCAGGATGTCATCAGAGTAAGGAAAACTTAATTAAAAGTGTGTTAAAATTTACCGATATCACAAAAGTGTGTTTCAGTATGTAACAGAAGATTTGACAAGAAGTGTTCAAGACAATGTACGCGATACTGGTGACCCTAGAACACAGTCATCTGAGTAAGGAAACTTTAATAAAAAGTGGTTGATCTTAAACGGATACCATAAAAGACTAATGTTAAAGTACATAATAGATTATTTGACAAGAAGTATTCAAAGACAATGTACGAAGTATTGATGGCACTTGAAGGCAGTCATCTTACTAAGGAAACTTTAACTAAAAGCTTGCCAACATTATTGGATATCAAAAGAGACCAATGTTTCAGGATATAATAGCAGTTTTGACCAGAAGTCCTCAAAGATTATGAACTAGGTATTGACACAGTCATCGGAGTAAGCAAACTTCAATAAAAAGTGTGTCAACACCAAACGTTATCAAAAGAGACTAATGTTTTAGGCCATAATAGAAGATTTGAAAGTAATGAGTCGGTAGTTCGAAAACACTTGACCAATGTCCTCAGAGTAAGGAGACTTTAATAAAAAGTGTGTGAACATTGAATGATATCATCAAAGACTAACGTTTCCGGACATAATGGATGATTTGACATGAAGTACTCAAAGACAATGTACGAGGTATAGATGACTCTTGAAGACAGTCATCTGAGTAAGGAAACTTTAATTAAAGTGTGTGAACATTTAGGGACATCATAAAAGATTAATGTTTCAGGATATAAGGAAAATTTCACAAGAAGTACTCAAAGACAATGTACGAGGTATTGACGTCTCTTGAAGACATTATCAGAGTAAGAAAAATTAAATAAAATGGGTACAAACATTGTACGATATCACAAAGTACTAATGTTTCAGGACAAAATAGAAGATTTCACAAGACGTACTCAAAGTCAATGCATGCGTCATTGATGACTCTTGAAGGCAATTATCTGGGTAAGAAAACATGAATAATAAGTGTATGAACATTGATGGATATCATGAAAGTTTAATGTTGCTGGATATAATAGAAGATTTCAAAAGAACTATTCAAAGATAATGTACGACGTGTTGATGAAGCTTGAACACAGTAACCTGAGTAAGAAAGCTAATACAAAGTGTGAGAGCAACGAAGGGTATCATAATCCCTAAAGTTTCAGGATATAATAGAAGATTTGACAAAAAATGCTCAAAGACAACGTACGAGGTATTGATGGTGCTTGCAGACAGTCATGTGGGTAAGGAAACTTTAGTATAAAGTGTATAAGCATTGAAGGATACCATCAAAGAATAACAATTCTGGATATAATAAAAGATTTGACAAGAAGTACTCAAGGACAATGTACGATGTATGGATGACTCTTGAAGACAGTCATCTGATTAAGGAACCTTTAATAAAAAGTGTACGAACATTGAAGGATATCATAAAAGTCTAATGTATCTGGTTATATTGGAAGATTTGAAAAGAAGTACCAAAAGACAAAGTATGAGGAATTGACCAATCTTGAAAAAAGTCATCTGAGAAACGAAACCTTAATAAAAAGTGGGTGAACATTGAAGAATATCATAAAAGTCTAATGTTTCAGTATATATTAGAAGATTTGCCAAGAAGTACTCAATACAATGTATGAGGTATTGATGATTCTTGAAGACAGTCATCTGACTAAGAGAACTGTAATAAAAAGTTGTTGAACAATGAACGATATCATAAAGGTTAATTTTTCAGTATATAATACCAGATTTGACAGGATATGCTCAAAGACAACGTACAAGGTATTGATGGTGCTTGAAGACAGTCATATGAGTAAGGAAACTTTAATAAAAGTTGTGTAAACATAGAAGGATATTGTAAAAGTATAATTTTTCAGGATATAACGAAAGATTTGACAAGAAGTACTCAATGACAATGTACGAAGTATTGATGACCCTTGAAGGTGGTCATCTGAGTAAGGAAACTTTAATAAAAATTGTGTGAAATTTGAGGGATATAAAAGTTTAATGTTTCAGGATATAATAGAGGATTTGGCAAGAAGTACTCAAAGACAATGTACGAGGTATTGATGACACTTGAAGGCAGTCATCATAGTAAGAAAACTTTAACAAAAGGCTTGCCAACATTATTGGATAACATAAGAAACTTATTGTTTCAGGATATAATAGAAGTTTTGACAAGAAGTACTCAAAGACTATGAACTAGGTATTGAGACAGTCATCGGAGTAAGTAAACTTTGAGAAAAAGTGTGTCAACACCATACGTTATCAAATGAGTGTAATGTTTTAGGACATAATAGAAGATTTGAAAAGAATGAGTCAGTAATTCCAAAGAAACAGTTGACCACAGTCCTCAGAGAATGGGGACTTTAATAAAAAGTGTGTGAACATTGAAGGATATCATAAAACAATAATGTTTCAGGACATAATAGAAAATTTAACAAGAAGTGGTCATAGATAATGTATGTGGTATTGGTGACACTGGAACACAGTCATCTGAGTAAGGAAGCTTTAATAAAACGTGTATGAACATTGAAGGATATTATAAAAGGCTAATAATTCTGGACATAACACAGTATTTGAAGAGAAGTACTCAAAGACAATGTACGAAGTATTGAGATCCTTGAAGATGGTTATCTAAGTAAGGAAACCTTAATAAAAAGTGTGTGAACATTGAGGGGAATGATAATAGTTTACTTTTTCAGTATATAATAGAACATTTGACAAGAAGTACTAAAAGACAATGAACGAGATATTGATGAAATATGAACATTCATCTGAGTAAACATACATTAATAAAAAGTGTGTGAACATTCAAGGATACCTTAAAGGCCAAAAGTTTCAGGATATAATAGAGGATTTGACAAGAAGTGCTAAAAGACAATGTACGAGGTATTCGTGACTCTTGAACACAGTCACCTGAGTAAAAAACTTTATTACAAAGTGTGTGAACATTGAAGGATATCATAAATGTCTACTGTTTCAGGATATAACAGAGGGTTTAACATGAAAGTGCTCAAACACAATGTACAAGGTATTGATGTCCCTTGAAGACAGTCATCTGTTTAAGGAAACTTTAATAAAAGGTGTGTGAACATTGAAGATTATCATAAAATTCAAATTTTTCAGGATATAATAGAAGATTTGACATGAGGTGCTCAAAGACAACATAAGAGGTATTAATGACTCTTGAAGACAGTGGTCTGAGTAAGGAATTGTTAATATACACTGTGTTAACATTGAAGGATATCATAAAAGACTAATGCTTCAGGATATTACAGATGATTTGACAAGAAGTGCTCAAAGACAACGTAGGAGGTATTGATGACTCTTGAAGACAGTCATCTGAGTAAGGAAACTATAATAAAAAGTGTGTGAACTTTGAAGGATATCATAAAAGTCAAAAGTTTCAGGATATTATAGAAAATTTGACAAGAAGTACTCAAAGACAATGTATGAAGTATTGATGATCCTTGAAGATGGACATCTGGGTAAGAAAACTTTTATAAAAAGTGTGCGAACATTGAGGGACATCATAAAAGTTTAATGTTTCAGGATATAATAGAAGATTTGACAAGAAACCCTCAAAGACAATGTACGAGGTATTGATGACTCTTGAAGTCAGTCATCTCAGTAAGAAAACTTTAACAAAAAGCTTGTCAACATCAATGGATATCATAAGAGACAAATGATTTGGGATATAATAGAAGATTTTTATAGATGTACTCAAAGACTATAAACGAGGTATTGATGACCCTTGAAGACAGTCGTCAGAGTAAGGAAACTTCAATAAAAAGTCTGTCAGCATCAAAAGATATCAAACGAGACTAATGTTTTAGGATATAGTTGAAGATTTGAAAACAGGTACTCAAAGACAACTTATGAGATATTGATGACACTTGAACACATTCCTTAGAGTACGGAGACTTTAATATAAATTTGTGAACATTGAAGGATACCATAAAAGTCAAATGTTTCAGGATATTATAGAAGATTTGATAAGAAGTACTCAAAGGCAATGTATGCGCTATTGATGAACCTTCAAGGTGGTATTCTGAGTAAGGAAACTTTAATAAAACGTGTATGAACATTGTAGATTATCATAGAAGACTAATGTTTCAGGATATAATAAAATATTTGACAAGAGGTACTCAAAGACAATGTACAAAGTATTGATGATCCTTGAAGATGGTCACCTCAGTAAGGAAACTTTAATAAAAAGTGTGTGAATATTGAGGGACAACATAAACGTTTAATGTTTCAGCATATAATACATGATTTGACAGTTGGTACTCAAAGACAATGTACGAGGTGTTGATATCTCTTGAAGACATCATCAAAGTAAGAAAACTCTAATAACTGTATACGAACATTGATCGATATCACAAACGACTAATGTTTCAGGATATAACAGAAGATTTGACAAGAGGTACTCAAAGTCAATGTACGAGGTATTGATGAAACCTGAAGACAGTCATCAGGGTAAGGAAACTTTAATAAAAGGTGTGCAAACTTTGAAGGATATCATAAAATTCTAATGTTTCAGGATATGATACATGATTTGACAAGAAGAATCCAAAGAAAATGTAGGAGGTAATGATGTCTTTTGAAGACAGTATTCTGAGCAAGTATACCTTAATAAAAGTGTGTGAACATTGAAGGTTATAATAAAAGACTAATGTTTTAGGTTATAATAGAAGATTTGACAAGAAGTACTCACAGACAATGTACGAGGTAATGATGACGCTTGCAGACAGTCATCAGAGTAAGGAAACTTTATAAGAATGTGTGTGAACATGGAAAGATATCATAAAAGTCTAATTTTTCACTATCTAATGGAGGATTTGACATGTAGTACTCAAAGACAACGTACGATATATTGATGATACTTGCAGACTGTCATCAGAGTAAGGGGATATTAATTAAAAGTGTGCAAACATTAACTGATATCACAAAAGTCTATTATTTTGGTATATAATAGAAGATTTGAAAAGAAGTGCTCAAAGACAATATACGCGGTACTGGTGACCGTTGAACACAGTCATCTGAGGAAGGAAACTTCAATAAAAAGTGTTTGATCTTTGAAGGATATCATAAAAGACCAATGTTACAGGACATAATAGAATATTTGGCAAGAACTACTCAAAGACAATGTACGAAGTACTGATGACAATTGAAGATGGTCGTCTGGGTAACGAAACTCGAATAATGAGTGTGTGAACATTGATGGACATCGTAAAAGGTTAATTTTTCAGGATATAATAGCAGATTTTACAAGAAGTTCTCAAACAAAATGTACAAAGTATTGGTGACTCTAGAAGACAGTCGTCTTAGTAAGGAAACTTTAACAAAAGGCTTGTCAACATCAAAGGATATCATAATAGACCAATGTTTCAGGATATAATAGAGGATTTGACAAGAAGTACTCAAAGACAATAAATGAGGTATTGATGACGCTTGAAGACAGTCATTAGAGTGAGGAAACTTCAACTACAAGTGTGTCAATATCAAACGATATCAGAAGAGACTAATGTTTTAGGATATAATAGAAGATTTGAAAACTGGTACTCAAAAACTACGTACGAGCTATTGATGTTTCTGGAAGACAGTCATCAGTGTAAAAAACTTTAATAAAATGTGTGGGAACATTGAAGGATACTATAAATATCTAATGTTTAAGGATATAATAGAATTTTTGACAAGAAGTACTCAAAGACAATGTATGAGGTATTGAGGACTCTTGAAGACAGTCATCGGAGAGGGGAAACTTTAATAAAAAGTGTGATAACATCAAATGATATCATAACAGACCAATGTTTCAGGATATAATAGAAGATTTGACAAGAAGTACACAAAGACAATGTACGAGGACTTGATGATTCTTGAAGAAAGTCATCTTAGTGGGTAAACTTTAATAAAATGTGTGTCAACATCAAATGATATCAAAAGAGTCTAATGTTTCAGAATATAATAGAAGATTTGAGAAGAACTCAAAGACAACCTACGAGGTATTGATGATTCTTTACACAGTCATCAGATTAAGGAAACTTTTATAAAGGGTGTGTCAACAGCAAAGGACATCATAAGAGACTGATGTTTCCGAATACAACACATGATTAGACAAGAAGTACTTAAAGAAAATGTACGAGGTATTGACGAAACTTGCAGACGGTCATCACAGTAAGGAAACTTTAATAAAGGTTGTGTGAACATTGAAGGATATCATAAAATTCTAATGTTTCAGAATATGATACAAGATTTGACAAGAAGAATACAAAGACACTGAACAAGGCATCAATGTCTCTTGAAGACAGTTGTCAGAGTAAGTAAACTTTAATAGAAAGTGTACGAACATTGAAGGATATCGCAAAAGACAAGTGTTTCAGGATATTATAGAATATTTATCAAGAAGTACTCAAAGACAATGTACGAGGTATTGATGACTCTTGCAGACCGTCACCAGAGTAAGTAAACTTTAATAAAAAATGTTTGAACATTGAACAATGTCATAAAAGTCTAATTTTTCAGGATCTAATGGAAGATTTGACAAGTAGTACTCAAAGAAAACAGACGATACATAGATGATTCTTGCAGACAATCAGAAGAGAAAGGAAATATTAATTAAAAGTGTGTCAAAATGAAACGTTATAATAAAAGATTATTGTTTCAGTATTTAATAGAAGATATGACAAGAAGTTCTCAAAGACAATGTACTTGGTATTGAGAAACTTATATATAGTCATCTGAGTATGGAAACTTCAAATAAAAGTGCACAAACATTAAGCGATATCACAAAGGACTAAAGTTTCAGTATATAGTAGAGGATTTGACAAGAAGTACTCAAAGTAAATGTACGCGGTATTGAACATTCATGAAGACATTCATCTGTGTAAAGAAACTTTACTAAAAAGTATATGAACAATGAAGGATATGAAAAAAAGACTAATGTTTCTAGATATAATAGAAGCTTTGACAAGATGTACTCAAAGACAATGTACGACGTATTCATCAATTTCAAGACAGTCATCAGGGTAATGAAGCTTTAATAAAAGGTGTTAGAACATTGAAGTTTATCATAAAATTCTCATGTTTCGGGATATGATTCAAGATTTGACAAGAGGAATATTAAGACAATTTACAAAGTACTGATGTCTCTTGAAGACAGTCATCTGGGTAAGTAAACCTTAAAAAAAAGTGAGTGAAATTTGATGGATATCATAAAAGACTAAAGTTTTAGGATGTAATAGAAGATTTGACAAGAAGTACACATTGACAATGTATGAGTTGTTGATGGGTTTTGCAGGCTGTCATCAGAGTATGGAAACTTTAATAAAAAGTGTATGAACATTGAAGGACATCATAAAAGTCTAGTTTATCAGGATTTAATGGAAGATTTGACAACAAGTACTCAAAGACAACGTACGAGTTATTGATAATACTTCCTGAAAGTCATCAGAGTTAGGAAATATTAATTAAAAGTGTGTCAAGATGAAACGACATTATAAAAGACTACTGTTTCAGTATACAACAGAAGATTTGACAAGAAGTACTCTAAAACAGCGTGCAAGGTATTCATGGCACTTGATGAGACTCATTATAGTAAGGAACATTTGATAAAATGTGTGTGAACATTGAACGACATCATATATGACTTAAGTTTCAGAATATAATAGATTATTTGAAAAGAAGTTCTGAAAGACAATGTACGAGGTATTGATAAATCTTACAGACAGTTATCAGAGTATGGAAACTTTAATAAAAATTGTGTGAACATTGAAGGAAATCTTAAAAGCCTAATGTTTCAGGATATAATAGAATATTAGAAGAAAGTACTCAAAGACAATGTACGGGGTATTGTCGAACCTTGTAGTCAGTCATCAGAGTAAGGAAAATTTAATAAAAGGTTTGTCATCATCAAAGGATATTAAAACAGGGCAATGTTTCAGGATATAATAGAAGATTTGAAAAGAAGTACTCAAAGAACAGTATGAAAGTATTGTTGACACCTAACGACAGTCACCAGTGAAGTTTAACTAAAAGTGTATGAACATTGAAAAATATAATAAAAGTCTAATGTTTCAGGATACAACAGAAGATTTGACATGTACTCTAAAACAACGTACCAGGTATTGGTAAAACTTGAAGACAGTCATCAGAGTAAGGAATGATTACTAAAATGTGTGTGAACATTGAAAAATATCATAAAAGACTAATGTTTCAGGATATATTAGAAGATTTGGAAAGAAGTCCTCAAAAACAACGTACGAGGTATTGATGCCTCTTGCAGACAATCATCAGAGTAAGGAAATCTTAATAAAAAGTTTGTCAACAGGAAACGATATAAAAAAGATTACTGTTTCAGGATTTAATAAAAGATTTGACAAGAAGTCCTCAAAGACAATGTACGTGGTATTGGTGATCCTTGGACACACTCATCTGAGTAAGGAACCTTTAACAAAAAGTACATGAACATTGAAGGATATCATAAAAGACTAACGTTTCAGGATATTATAAAGGATTTGACAAGTGGAACTCAAAGACACAACACGAGGTATTGATGACACTTGAAGACAGTCATCAGAGTAAGTAAACTATAATAAATCATGTATGAACATTGTAGGACATCATAAAAGACCAATGCTTCAAGATATAAGAGAAGATTTGAAAAGAAGTGCTCAAAGACAAAGTACGAGGTATTAATGACTCTTGAACACAGTCATCTGATTAAGGAAACTTTATTAAAAATGTGTGAACATTGAAGGATATCATAAAGCTCTAATGTTTCAGGTTATAATAGAAGATTTAATAAGAACTACTCAAAGACAATGTACAAAATATTGATGACCCTTCCAGATGGTCATCTTGGTAAGGAAACATTAATAAAAGGTGTGTGAATATTGAGGGACATCATAAAGGTTAATGTTTCAGGATATAATAGAAGTTTTGACAAGAAATACTCAAAGACAATGTACGAGGTATTGATGACTCTTGAAGACAGTCATCTTAGTAAGGAAATTTTAACAAAAAGCTGGTCAGCATCAATGGATATCATGCGAGCCAAATGTTTCGGGATATAAGAGAAGATTTGAAAGCAGGTACTCAAAGACGACTTACAAGATATTGATGGCACTTGAACAAGGTCCTCAGTGTAAGAAGACTTTAATATAAACTGTGTGAACATTGAAGAATATCATAAAAGACAAATGTTTCAGGATATTATAGAAAATTTGAAAGGAAGTACTCAAAGACAATGTACGAAGTATTGATGAACCTTGAAGTTGTTCATCTGAGCAATGAAACCTTAATAAAAATGTCTGAACATTGAAGGATATCATAAAAATTAATGTTTTAGGATATAATAGAAGTTTTAACAAGAAGTACTCAAAGACACTGAATGAGGTATTAATGTCTCTTGAAGATATCATCAGAGTAAGAGAACTTTAATAAAAGAGTAAGAACATTGAACGATATCACAAATAATTAATGTTTTAGAATATAATAGAAGATTTGACAAGAAGTATTCATCAATGTTTGCGCTATTTAAGACTCTCTAAGACATTCATCTGGCTAAGTAAACTTTAATAAAAAGTGTATGAACAATGAAGGATATCAATAAAACTAATCTATTTAGATACAATAGAAGATTTGAAATGCAGTAATCAAAGACAATGTACGAGTAATCGATGAAACTTGAAGACATTCTTTAGACTAAGGAAACTTTAATAAACGGTGTATGAACAGTCAAGGATATCATAAAATTCTAATGTTGAGGGACATGATCCAAGATTTGACAAGAAGAATACTAAGACAATATACAAGGTATTGATGTCTCTTGTAGACAGTTTTCTGAGTAAGCAAACCTTAATAAAAGTTTATGAACATTGAAGGATATCTTAAAACATATTGTTTTTGTTTAGAATTAAAGATTTGAAAAGAAGTGCTCAAAGACAATGTACCAGGTATTGATGACCCATAAAGACAATCATTTGACAATGAAAACTATGATAAATAGTGTATTAATATTGAAGGATGTCATAAAAGGCTAATGTCTCAGGATATAATAGAAGATTTGACAAGAAGTACTCAAAGACACTGAACGAGTAATTGTTTCTTGAGGACAGTCATCTAGGTAAGGAAGCTTTAATAAAAAGAGTATGAACATTGAAGGATATCATAAAAGTCTAATGTTGTAGGATATAATAGAAGATTTGACAAGAGGTACTCAAAGACAAAATTTGAGGTACTAATGACTCTTGAAGGCAGTCATCAGAGTAATATTTGATTTGATTTGATAACAATAATAAAAAGTGTATGAATATTATAGTATATCATAAAAGACTAATGTTTCAGGATATAATAGAAGATTTGACAAGAAGTACTCAAAGACAACATACGAGGTAGTGATGACTCTTGAAGACGTGGTCTGAGTAAGGAATCGTTAATAAAAAGTGTGTGAACATTGAAGGATATCATAAAAGACTAATGCTTCAGGTTATAATAGAAGATTTAATAAGAACTGCTCAAAGACAATGTACAAAGTATTGATGAACCTTGAAGATGGTCATCTTGGTAAGGAAACATTAATAAAAAATGTGTGAACATTGAAGAATATCATAAAAGTCAAAAGTTTCAGGATATTAAAGTAGATATGACAAGAAGTATTCAAAAACAATGTACAAACTATTGATGATCTTTGAAGATGGTCATCTTTATTTTAAAAAATAGGAACAA
Organism: Mantis religiosa; assembly: GCA_030765055.1. Lineage (NCBI taxonomy): Eukaryota > Metazoa > Arthropoda > Insecta > Mantodea > Mantidae > Mantis > Mantis religiosa. The sequence goes on along the minus strand of CM060955.1, from coordinate 142,154,641 downwards.
AGTATTCAATTTTGACATCCCCCAGAAAGATTTGTTCAGCAAGTTCCTTGAACCACCACCAGAGGAGACCGATGACAAAATATTGCCAGCCAGACCAATGAGAACCAGTTGATGTCCGGCAGAAGATAGGGGGAAGGCCTCTGAAACTAGTTCCGGGAAAATTTCAAAGTAAGTGTTGTTTAGTGTCATTAATCGACTCCCAATTAATTTAATTTAAGAACAATGAAATACAAAAAAAATCTAAAATAGTTTATCAAATTCTTAAACTTAAACACAATGCAATTTGAAATACATAAATGGCACTTGCCGTTATCTTCTGGCTCGTATATTTCTACCTCGGATGACACATGACGATATCCATATGCCACATATCTCGTCACTGTATGTCGTTGTTCATATCTGGCTTGTGTCCATTTCATGTAAGTTGTATCTGCATGGAAAAAAGTCGGCCAGGTTTCTAGCTTCTTCTTGTAGTGTGTTCTTGTACACTTTGGCTTCTGCATTACAAAGAAGTGTTTTTATTGCTTCTTCTTTATCATTTTCCTAACTTTTTTGACCTTGAGAGAACAAAATCAATTATACTGCTAAATCTATAGTTTCTTCTCAAAGTGAACTATCATGCTGTTAGTCTGGTTACATGTATGAAAATTAGAAACCTTCTACAATGTTACATTACATTCCTGGCTGTTATGTCAACTACAGGTACAAAAGAAGGGCCCCACGCCCCCCCCCCCTCCTTGGTGGTGAGCGTCCTGGATGCATAACCATGCAAACTACATCACCTTCCACCTACAGTTAGAATCTAACATGAGTTAAAGAATTGCTTTAGTGAAACATCATGCTGTTAGCCTGGTTACATATAGGAACCTCAGGAACCTTCTACAATGTTACATTACATTCCTAGCTGATACGTCACCTACATGTACAAAAGAAGGGCCCCACACCCGCCCTCCATGGTGGTGATCATCCTGGATGCATAACCATGCAAACTACATCACCTCCCACATGCAGTTAGTACCTATCATGAGTTAAAGAATTGCTTTAGTGAAATATCATGCTGTTAGCCTGGTTACATATAGGAACATCAGGAACCTTCTACAATGTTACATTGCATTCCTAGCTTTTATGTCACCTACATGTACAAAAGAAGGGCCCCACACCCGCCCTCCTTGGTGGTGATCCTCCTGGATGCATAGCCATGCAAAATACATCACCTCCAACATGCAGTTAGTATATAACATGAGTTAAAGTGTTACTTTAGTGAAACATCATGCTATAACTTTAGTTCCAATAACCCTACTGGTCTACAAAGTTGTATTATATTGCATTCTTTAGTCTTATACCCCATAAGAATCCAAATGAAAAGTCTCTAATCTCACTCTTTCTTTTCGTGGTCATTGTTCCGTATTTGTAGCCATGCAGCTATGTACATTACCCTTTCATGCAGTTAGTATCTGAAATCCACTTGGGATTAGGTTAGGCTGGTTCAAAAATGAGCACATCAGTTAGTTTTCACTCATTTCTACTAAAGCTCTTCTTTCCAGGGACACAAAAGGACTACAATATACTATCAACTATCCAGTGATAATAGTTCTAGATGCATAACTCTACAAAGTACATCACCTCCCATTTATTATGAATTGAGTGAATGATATTTCATGATTTTACAACAATACAATGAGTTATTTGATTTAGCCCTGCCAGTGTGCATGACTTCTTAAGAAACATCTAAACTGCCTAATTAGCTTTCAAATTAAAAGGAAAATAATTGTGACTGTGGTAACTTAATTGTTAGAAAACTGTAAATATTGTAAACTCAAACCCTGACCAACTGAACAGTGGTTGTTGGGGATAAAGAATAGTTTTCCTTAACTGACAGTTATGTCTCTAGACAGGAGTTACATTTTGAAAATTTCTTAAAACTTAATATAAAGATTATTTGTGGTTGGTTTATTGTGGTTGGTTTATATTAATTTTGACGTCACTGTTACTAAATTCCTCCAAACACACATTCTTAAAACTTATCTCAGTTACAAAAAGTACAAGTTCAACTTTAGCAGATACTGTTATCAATTCCTAGCCACTAGCCTGACCTTAAGCTATTAACAAAGTGCTGCTACACCAACAATAAAATGCTTACCTCTTCTGGAAAGACCTGTTTATCCTCATCTTAAAGGCATAATCCATAATACATTCCATCGTTACCCCAGGGGTCTACTGCGGTAGGTACGGGACTTGGTGATCCCAGGGTCCCGAGTCAAATCCAATGCTCAAACAAGGTCCACACCCGTGTTTGACCCTAATCTAAGTTAAATAAAGTACATTAAACTAAAGTCAAAGTAAAGCCAAAGCTAAGCCAGAGTGGAGCCTAAGTAGAGCCAGAGCACAACCAGAGCAAAGCCAGAGCAAAGGCAAAACAGAACCAGAGCAAAGCGAGAGCAAAGCCAGAGCGGAGCCAGATAAAAACCACAGCAAAGCCAGAGCCAAGCCAGAGTGGAATCAGAGTGGTAACCAGAGCCTAGATAGAGCCAAGCCAGAGTAAGTTACAGTATAAAGTTTGTGTAAGGCCAGAGCAAAGCCAGAGCGAAAACAGAGCAGGGCCGGAAGGAACCAGAACCTGGCCAGAGCTAAGCCAGAGTTAAGTTAAAGAATGAAGTTAGAGTGAGGCAAGCGCAAAGCCAGAGTGCGACCAAAGGTAGGCCAGGGCCTAGCCAGAGCCAAGCCAGAGCCAAGTTTGAATGAATACAGAATGAAGTTAGAGGGAGGTTTGAGTGAAGCGGGAGCGAATCCAGAGCGAAGCCAGAGTGCAGCCAGAGCCAAGCCACAGTGGGATCAGGGTGGTGGCTGAAGCCTAGCCAGAGCTCAGCCAGAGCAAAGCCAGAGCCCAGCCAGAGTAAGGGTTCAAAAACGATGTAAGAGTGAAGCCAGAGCAAAACCAGAGTAAAGCCAGTGCGAGAACTTAGTGGTGACTGAAGCCTAGCCAGAGCAAAAACAGAGCGTAGCCAGAGCGGAACTAGAGTGGAGCTAGAGAAGAGCCAGAGACAAGCAAGAGCGAGACTGGAGTGGTGATTGGAGCCTAGCCAGAGCTAAGGCAGGGCAAAACCAGAGCGGAGACAGAGTTAAGGTACAGAATGAAGTTACTGTGAGGCCAGAGCAAAGTTTGAGTGAAACCATAGCGGGACCAAAGGAGGGCCAGAACCTAGCAAGAGCCAAGCCAGAGGAAGCCAGAGCTGGGCCAAAACATCTGCTCTTGATACTGTCCTTAACATAATAGTATCTTGAAGCAATGCACCACCATGTTATTTTCAATCAAAATCTACAGCTTACAGTACTTCCTGTATCATTCATTGTTTCACATGGAAGTTTGCTATACTTTGTAATTTACCCTTGAGCTGAAATTGCTTCTGCACGCTGCTGCCATCTTAAGAATTCTTAAAGATCTTCTACCTTCAAACTTCTATATAAGACAAATAAAAATACATTGATAATCTTATTACATTTTATTTAACTAATACCTGCTTTACTGATCATTAATCACTGAAATACTAGCAGAAATTAGTTTATTTCATAACAAAAATTGCGCACATAATAGCTGCTTTTATAATTAATTTATAACCTTGAACTGTAACCTTAACCTATTACCATAGCATTGCAACATCAACAGAAGAAAATACTCACCTCCCATAGAGTTGCTTCTTAAAGCAATGTCCAACAACAATGTATTGCTTAGTTGTGCTCAGACAAATGCTACAGGTTATTGCGCTTCCTCTGTCATTGTTTCTGTTCTCTGAAATAAATTTAATTGTTTAAAACGTAAATATGCTTTTAATACTGTACTTAAGATAATAGTAACTTAAAGCATGCATTGCTCAGTGGCGGTCAACCTTGTTCTATAGCTTATTCAATACCTTGTCATCTCTTATTGCATATACAAATCTGTCAAACTCTTCTACTTACCTCTCAGTCATACGAGTGTGTGTCGTAAAGTCTTAATTATCACTCGAGAGTTTGTGTTGATACGTGCTTGTTAGTTCTTCTCTACATAGTCAACATCCAGATTTTCACATTTTTCCCAGGGTTTCTAGACGTGGATGCTCTATGGTCACAAAGCTGCATTCTCTTGTTGATGAATGAGATGAATGAGCTGGTGCATTGTCAGCCAGAAGACGAACACCTTTGGAGAGCATACTGCATGATCTCTTAATCTGAACTGTTCGTAACTTGTCCAGAAGATTGCAGTAATATCTGCCAGTGATGGTTTAACCCTTGCCAAGATAATCTGTAAGGTTGACTCCACCACAGTCCCAGAAAACTGAAAGCATGACCTTCCCAGCTGACTTTTCTACCTTTCCCTTTTTGGGAGGATAATCGGCATGTTTCCATTCCATGCTCATGGTTTTTGTCTCTGGATCATACTGATAGATCCAGGATTCATCCATGGCTACCATGATCAAAAAGATCATCATCTTGTTCCAACAGCATCAATATCTGACTTGAAAGATCATGCTCTGTTTGCTTTTGTGCAGTTCGTCTTGAATAATTTTTCACACAACAATATAACTAAGATGTGTCTCATTCGTGATCATTTGGATGGTTGCTAGTCTGTCTTCCATTATTAAACACTCCATTTTCTTCAATGTGACAGCATCGTCTGTCATTGACAGTCTACCAGCTCTTGGTCATCTGTCAGCAACATGTGACTAGTTTGAAAATTCCTTTTCCACCTCCCAATAGTGTCATACGATGGGCAATTGTTTCCATAAACAGCCGTCATCTCATCTTGGATTTCCCGGGCAGTTTTGCTCTTCAAATGCAGGGACTTGATCACACTACAAGCCTCAACTTCCCGCATCTTACACCTCAGTCACTTCTGCCAATCACTGTAAAAGAACAAAAGCACTCAAATCACTGAAACTACCAACATTATGTCCTGAGGGATCAATGATGACACTGAACAATTTCCATCACTCTAGCATACAAACTACCGGGTGAAAATTAAAACTTTACGATACCCCCTCGTATGAAGTTCTCTTCTATGTTGCTGTCTGAAAGACTTCTTAAATATATTTTGTCTTCATCTTACATACCAAGTCAAACAGATATTTTAATTTCCTTTATTATATTTTATGTTATCAACATATTAATTACAGATTGTTAACATAAATTTTACACAATTTATTTTACTACATAATGATATTTCGCATATCCTCTAACATTATACTCTGAAACATCAGATTCATTCCTATAGTTTGGTTTACAGGTTATGTATTCTCAGAACATTTTCTTATATCTTTGGTCTCCATAAGAATGGCAAATAGAGTTTTCAGGCGGCAATTCGAAATTTAAAGTAAACTGTTTTTTACAATTAGCAACTTTTCCCAAGTAATGCAGCCAAACTCAATGTTTGGGAAAAGTTGCTAATTATAAAAAACAAATGGTTTACTTTAAATTTCGAATTGCTGCCTGAAAACTCTTTGGAAGTTCATCTCACAGGCAACAGATGCCGCCACAGACAACCAGCTCACTTCAAGAAACCATGGATCCAACCAGTCGGATAAATGCTGAGGATGGGGACAAAAGGTTCTCCGTAACATGTCCAAGTAAGGATAATTTAAGTGATGTTTGTGTTAGAATTACAGACTCATTACTTTCAAACATGTATAAGGAGTTTCTATGGACTAATAGCCCAGAATCTTGCATGTTCTAAATGCTGTTATTGGCTTGTTGACACGTTGTGGACACCTGACTGGGAGTGTTGGTCGCTGTATAGCATGTCCTGTGGACAGTATGAGGTATACAAAAGAAGACTGAACAAGAAGTCCCCACGGACCTGATGCAAGGTAATGAGGATACTCATCAGAGTAGGCAACCCTTATGAAAATTGTCTATACATTGCAGGATATCTTAAAATTCTATGTTTCAGGATATAAAATAAGATTTGTCGAAGGAAATCAAAACCAAAGTGCAAGATAACAATAACACCTCAAGACAATCAACAGAGTAAGAATACTTTTATACAAAGTGTATGAGCATTGAAGGATATCACAAAAGACTAATGTTTTAGGTTATAATAGAAGATTTGATAAGAAGTACTCAAAGACAACGTACGAGGAGTTGATGACTCTTGAGGACAGTCATCAGAGTAAGGACACATTAATAAAAAGAGTGTGAAGATTGAAGGATATAATAAAGGTCTAATAATTCAGGTTATATAAGAAGATTTGAAAAAAAGTACTAAAACACAAAGTACGAGGAATTGGTCACTCTTGAAAACAGTCATCTGAGAAAGGAAACTTGAATAAAAAGTAGGTGAACATTGAAGGATATCATAAAAATCTAATAATTTAGGATATATTAGAAGATTTGAGAAGAAGTACTCAAAGACAATATAGGAGGTATTGATGACACTTGAAGGCAGTCATCTTAGTAAAGAAACTTTAACAAACAGCTTGCCAACATTATTGGACATCATAAGAGGCCAATATTTCAGGATATAATAGAAGTTTTGACAAGAAGTAGTCAAAGACTAGTGTTACCCAAACGGCAAGCCCACGATGCCGATCAATAAATGTAGGCCGGCGGAGGGAGGGGAGACATGAGGGGTGGCTGGGTCTTCGTTTACCCCTCCTCCTACCACTCGAAGTTGCACAAAGCTTCGAGAATGTTTTCCCCCTCCATAAAAGGAGAATCGAGAAACTTCAGGGCCGATCGATACCGGAAGCGACAGTCAGTTGAGAGTAGTGTTGTTATGGCGTGCGTTGTGTAAGTAGCGTCGAGCGTACGTGTAGATTGATATTTGAAAATCAACTTATTGTGTACAATACATTGTAATTGTGAACAGTGTATTGCTACGAAAATAAAGTGCAATTTTTTTGTGTTTGTAACCTCGACTTTTTATTTCACGAACCCACAAAGTCACACTATGAACAAGGTAATATAACCCTTGAAGACAATCATCGGAGTAAGCAAACTTCAATAAAAAGTGTGTCAAAACCAAATGATATCAAAAGAGACCAATGTATTAGGATTAAATAGAAGATTTGAAAACAGGTACTCAAAAACAACGTACGAGATATTGATGACACTTGACCACTGTCCTCTGAGTAAGGAGACTTTAATAAAAAGTGTGTCAACATTGAAGGATATCATAAAAGTCTAATGTTTCAGGATATAATAGAAGATTTGACAAGAAGTACTCAATGAAAATTTATGAGGTACTGATGATGCTTCAAGACAGTATTCTGAGTCAGAAAACTTTAATAAAAAGTGTGTGAGCAATAAAGGATATCATAAAGGCTAAAGTTTCAGGATAGTATAGAAGATATGACAGGAAATGCTCAAAGACAAGGTACGAGGTATTGATGGTGCTTGAAGACAGTCATATGGGTAAGGAAACTTTAATAAATAGTGTATGAACATTGAAGGATACCATCAAAGACTAACGTTTCCGGACATAATAGAAGATTTGACAAGAAGTACTCAAAGACTATGTACGAAGTTTTCATGACCCTTGAAGTTGGCCATCTGAGTCAGGAGATTTTACTAAATATTTTGTGAACATTAAGGGACATCATACAAGTTGAATGCTACAGGATATAATAGAAGATTTGACAAGAAGCACTCAAAGACAATGTACGAGGTATTGATGACACCTGAAGAGAGTCATCTTAGTAAGGAAACTTAAAAGAAAAACTTGTCAACAATAATGGATATCATAAGAGACCAATGTTTCAGGATATAATAGAAGTTTTGACAAGAAGTACTCAAAGGCTATGAATGAGGAATTGATGACCGTTGAAGACAATCATCAATAAAAAGTGTGGTAACACCAAACGATATCAAAAGAGACTAATGTTTTAGGATATAATAGAAGATATAAAACAGATACTCAAAAACAACCTAGGAGATATTGATGACACTTCAACACAGTCCTCAGAGTAAGGAGACTAACAAAAAGTGTGTGAACATTGAAGGATATCATAAAAGTCTAATGTTTCAGGATTTAATAGAAGATTTGAAAAGTGGAACACAAAGACACAACACGAGGTATTGATGACACTTGAAGACAGTCATCAGAGTAAGTAAACTATAATAAATCATTTGCAAACATTGTAGGACATCATAAAAGACCAATGCTTCAGGATATAATAGAACTTTTGAAAAGAAGTGCTCAAAGACAAAGTACGAGGTATTTATGACTCTTGAACACAGTCATCTGATTAAGGAAACTTTATTAAAAAGTGTGTGAACATTGAAGGATATCATAAAATTCTAATGTTTCAGGTTATAATAGAAGATTTAATAAGAACTGCTCAAAGACAATGTACAAAATATTGATGACCCTTGAAGATGGTCATCTTGGTAAGGAAACATTAATAAAAGGTGTGTGAATATTGAGGGACATCATAAAGGTTAATGTTTCAGGATATAATGGAAGTTTTGACAAGAAATACTCAAAGACAATGTACGAGGTATTGATGACTCTTGAAGACAGTCATCTTAGTAACGAAATTTTAACAAAAAGCTGGTCAGCATCAATGGATATCATGAGAGCCAAATGTTTCGGGATATAAGAGAAGATTTGAAAGCAGGTACTCAAAGACGACTTACAAGATATTGATGGCACTTGAACAAGGTCCTCAGTGTAAGGAGACTTTAATATAAACTGTGTGAACATTGAAGAATATCATAAAAGTCAAATGTTTCAGGATATTATACAAAATTTGACAGGAAGTACTCAAAGACAATGTACGAAGTATTGATGAACCTTGAAGTTGTTCATCTGAGCAATGAAACCTTAATAAAAATGTCTGAACATTGAAGGATATCATAAAAATTACTGTTTTAGGATATAATAGAAGTTTTAGCAAGAAGTACTCAAAGACACTGAACGAGGTATTAATGCCTCTTGAAGACATCATCAGAGTAAGAGAACTTTAATAAAAGTGTACGAACATTGAACGATATCACAAATAATTAATGTTTTAGAATATAATAGAAGATTTGACAAGAAGTATTCATTAATGTATGCGCTATTTAAGACTCTCTAAGACATTCATCTGGCTAAGTAAACTTTAATAAAATGTGTATGAACAATGAAGGATATCAATAAAACTAATCTATTTAGATACAATAGAAGATTTGAAATGCAGTAATCAAAGACAATGTACGAGTAATCGATGAAACTTGAAGACATTCTTTAGACTAAGGAAACTTTAATAAACGGTGTATGAACAGTCAAGGATATCATAAAATTCTAATGTTGAGGGATATGATCCAAGATTTGACAAGAAGAATACTAAGACAATATACAAGGTATTGATGTCTCTTGTAGACAGTTTTCTGAGTAAGCAAACCTTAATAAAAGTTTATGAACATTGAAGGATATCTTAAAACATATTGTTTTTGTTTAGAATTAAAGATTTGAAAAGAAGTGCTCAAAGACAATGTACCAGGTATTGATGACCCATAAAGACAATCATTTGACAATGAAAACTATGATAAATAGTGTATTAATATTGAAGGATGTCATAAAAGGCTAATGTCTCAGGATATAATAGAAGTTTTGACAAGAAGTACTCAAAGACACTGAACGAGTAATTGTTTCTTGAAGACAGTCATCTAGGTAAGGAAGCTTTAATAAAAAGAGTATGAACATTGAAGGATATCATAAAAGTCTAATGTTGTAGGATATAATAGAAGATTTGACAAGAGGTACTCAAAGACAAAATTTGAGGTACTAATGACCCTTGAAGGCAGTCATCAGAGTAAGTAAACAATAATAAAAAGTGTATGGATATTATAGTATATCATAAAAGACTAATGTTTCAGGATATAATAGAAGATTTGACAAGAAGTACTCAAAGACAACATACGAGGTAGTGATGACTCTTGAAGACGTGGTCTGAGTAAGGAATCGTTAATAAAAAGTGTGTGAACATTGAAGGATATCATAAAAGACTAATGCTTCAGGTTATAATAGAAGATTTAATAAGAACTGCTCAAAGACAATGTACAAAGTATTGATGAACCTTGAAGATGGTCATCTTGGTAAGGAAACATTAATAAAAGGTGTGTGAACATTGAAGAATATCATAAAAGTCAAAAGTTTCAGGATATTAAAGTAGATTTGACACGAAGTATTCAAAAAAAATGTACAAACTATTGATGATCTTTGAAGATGGTCATCTTTATTTCAAAAAATAGGAACAAAGTATTCAATTTTGACATCCCCCAGAAAGATTTGTTCAGCAAGTTCCTTGAACCACCACCAGAGGATACCGATGACAAAATATTGCCAGCTACACCAATGAGAACCAGTTGATGTCCGGCAGAACATAGAGGGAAGGCCTCTGAAACTAGTTCCGGGAAAATTTAAAAGTAAGTGTTGTTTAGTGTCATTAATCGACTCCCAATTAATTTAATTTAAGAACAATGAAATACAAAAAAAAGCTAAAATAGTTTATCAAATTCTTAAACTTAAACACAATGCAATTTGAAATACATAAATGGCACTTGCCGTTATCTTCTGGATCGTATATTTCTAACTCGGATGACCCGTGACGATATTCATATGCCACATATCTCGTCACTGTATGTCGTAGTTCATATCTGGCTTGTGTCCATTTCATGTAAGTTGCATCTGCATGGAAAAAAGTCGGCCAGGTTTCTAGCTTCTTCTTGTAGTGTGTTCTTGTACACTTTGGCTTCTGCATTACAAAGAAGTGTTTTTATTGCTTCTTCTTTATCATTTTCCTAACTTTTTTGACCTTGAGAGAACAAAATCAATTATACTGCTAAATCTATAGTTTCTTCTCAAAGTGAACTATCATGCTATTAGTCTGGTTACATGTATGAAACTTAGAAACCTTCTACAATGTTACATTACATTCCTGGTTGTTATGTCAACTACAGGCACAAAACAAGGGCCCCACGCCCCCCCCCCCCCCCTCCTTGGTGGTGAGCGTCCTGGATGCATAACCATGCAAACTACATCACCTCCCACATGCAGTTAGTATTTAACATGGGTTAAAGAATTGCTTTAGTGAAATATCATGCTGTTAGCCTGGTTACATATAGTAATGCAGCCGAACTCGATGTTTGGGAAAAGTTGCTAATTATAAAAAACAAATGGTTTACTTTAAATTTCGAATTGCTGCCTGAAAACTCTTTGGAAGTTCATCTCACAGGCAAGAGATGCCGCCACAGACAACCAGCTCACTTCAAGTAACCACGGATCCCACCATTCGGATAAATGCTGAGGATGGGGACAAAAGGTTCTCCATAACATGTCCAAGTAAGGATAATTTAAGTGATGTTTGTGTTAGAATTACAGACTCATTACTTTCAAACATGTATAAGGTGCTTCTATGGACTAATAGCCCAGAATCTTGCATGTTCTAAATGCTGTTATTGGCTTGTTGACACGTTGTGGACACCTGACTGGGAGTGTTGGTCGCTGTATAGCATGTCCTGTGGACAGTATGAGGTATACAAAAGAAGACTGAACAAGAAGTCCCCACGGACCTGATGCAAGGTAATGAGGACACTCATCAGAGTAAGCAACCCTTATGAAAATTGTCTATACATTACAGGATATCTTAAAATTCTATGTTTCAGGATATAAAATAAGATTTGTCGAAGGAAATCAAAACCAAAGTGCAAGATAACAATAACACCTCAAGACAATCAACAGAGTAAGAATACTTTTATACAAAGTGTATGAGCATTGAAGGATATCACAAAAGACTAATGTTTCAGGTTACAATAGAAGATTTGATAAGAAGTACTCAAAGACAACGTATGAGGAGTTGATGACTCTTGAAGACAGTCATCAGAGTAAGGACACATTAATAAAAAGAGTGTGAAGATTGAAGGATATCATAAAGGTCTAATAATTCAGGTTATATAAGAAGATTTGGAAAAAAGTACTAAAACACAAAGTACGAGGAATTGGTCACTCTTGAAAACAGTCATCTGAGAAAGGAAACTTGAATAAAAAGTGTGTGAACATTGAAGGATAATATAAAAATCTAATAATTCAGGATATATTAGAAGATTTGACAAGAAGTACTCAAAGACAATGTAGGAGGTATTGATGACACTTGAAGGCAGTCATCTTAGTAAAGAAACTTTAACAAACACCTTGCCAACATTATTGGACATCATAAGAGGCCAATGTTTCAGGATATAATAGAAGTTTTGACAAGAAGTAGTCAAAGACTAGTGTTACCCAAACGGCAAGCCCACGATGCCGATCAATAAATGTAGGCCGGCAGAGGGAGCGGAGACATGAGGGGTGGCTGGGTCTTCGTTTACCCCTCCTCCTACCGCTCGAAGTTGCACGAAGTTTCGAGAATGTTTTCCCCCTCCATGAAAGGAGAATCGAGAAACTTCAGGGCCGATCGATACCGGAAGCGACAGTCAGTTGAGAGTAGTGTTGTTATGGCGTGCGTTGTTTAAGTAGCGTCGAGCGTACGTGTAGATTGATATTTGAAAATCAACTAATTGTGTACATTAAATTGTAATTGTGAACAGTGTATTGCTACGAAAATAAAGTGCAATTTTTTTGTGTTTGTAACCTCGACTTTTTATTTCACGAACCCACAAAGTCACACTATGAACAAGGTAATGATAACCCTTGAAGACAATCATTGGAGTAAGCAAACTTCAATAAAAAGTGTGTCGAAACCAAACGATATCAAAAGAGACCAATGTATTAGGATTAAATAGAAGATTTGAAAACAGGTACTCAAAAACAACGTACGAGATATTGATGACACTTGACCACTGTCCTCTGAGTAAGGAGACTTTAATAAAAAGTGTGTCAACATTGAAGGATATCATAAAAGTCTAATGTTTCAGGATATAATAGAAGATTTGACAAGAAGTACTCAATGAAAATTTATGAGGTACTGATGATGGTTCAAGACAGTATTCTGAGTCAGAAAACTTTAATAAAAAGTGTGTGAGCAATAAAGGATATCTTAAAGGCTAAAGTTTCAGGATAGTATAGAAGATTTGACAGGAAATGCTCAAAGACAATGTACGAGGTATTGATGGTGCTTGAAGACAGTCATATGGGTAACGAAACGTGTATGAACATTGAAGGATACCATCAAAGACTAACGTTTCCGGACATAATAGAAGATTTGACAAGAAGTACTCAAAGACAATGTACGACGTTTTCATGACCCTTGAAGATGACCATCTGAGTCAGGAGTGTGAACATTGAAGTGTGTGAACATTGAAGGATATCATAAAAGACTAATGTTTCAGGTTACAATAGAAGATTTGACAAGAAGTACACACAGACAATGTACGAGGAATTGATGACTCTTGCAGACAGTCATCAGAGTAAGGAAACTTTAATAGAAAGTGTGTGAACATTGAAGGATATCATAAAAGGCTAATAATTCTGGACATAATACAGTATTTGAAGAGAAGTACTCAAAGACAATGTACGAAGTATTGAGATCCTTGAAGATGGTTATCTAAGTAAGGAAACCTTAATAAAAAGTGTGTGAACATTGAGGGGAATGATAATAGTTTACTTTTTCAGTATATAATAGAACATTTGACAAGAAGTACTAAAAGACAATGAACGAGATATTGATGAAATATGAACAGTCATCTGAGTAAAGATACATTAATGAAAAGTGTGTGAACATTCAAGGATACCTTAAAGGTCAAAAGTTTCAGGATATAATAGAGGATTTGACAAGAAGTGCTAAAAGACAATGTACGAGGTATTCGTGACTCTTGAACACAGTCACCTGAGTAAAAAACTTTATTACAAAGTGTGTGAACATTGAAGGATATCATAAATGTCTACTGTTTCAGGATATAACAGAGGGTTTAACAAGAAGTGCTCAAACACAATGTATAAGGTATTGATGTCCCTTGAAGACAGTCATCTGTGTAAGGAAACTTTAATAAAAGGTGTATGAACATTGAAGGTTATCATAAAATTCTAATTTTTCAGGATATAATAGAAGATTTGACATGAGATGCTCAAAGACAACATAAGAGGTATTAATGACTCTTGAAGACAGTGGTCTGAGTAAGGAATTGTTAATATACACTGTGTTAACATTGAAGGATATCATAAAAGACTAATGCTTCAGGATATTACAGATGATTTGACAAGAAGTGCTCAAAGACAACGTAGGAGGTATTGATGACTCTTGAAGACAGTCATCTGAGTAAGGAAACTATAATAAAAAGTGTGTGAACTTTGAAGGATATCATAAAAGTCAAAAGTTTCAGGATATTATAGATAATTTGACAAGAAGTACTCAAAGACAATGTATGAAGTATTGATGATCCTTGAAGATGGACATCTGGGTAAGAAAACTTTAATAAAAAGTGTGCGTACATTGAGGGACATCATAAAAGTTTAATGTTTCAGGATATAATAGAAGATTTGACAAGAAACCCTCAAAGACAATGTACAAGGTATTGATGACTCTTGAAGTCAGTCATCTTAGTAAGAAAACTTTAACAAAAGCTTGTCAACATCAATGGATATCATAAGAGACAAATGATTCGGGATATAATAGAAGATTTTCCAAGATGTACTCTAAGACTATAAACGAGGTATTGATGACCCTTGAAGACAGTTGTCAGAGTAAGGAAACTTCATTAAAAAGTCTGTCAGCATCAAACGATATCAAAAGAGACTAATGTTTTAGGATATAGTTGAAGATTTGAAAACAGGTACTCAAAGACAACTTATGAGATATTGATGATACTTGAACACAGTCCTCAGAGTAAGGAGACTTTAATATAAATTTGCGAACATTGAAGGATACCATAAAAGTCAAATGTTTCAGGATATTATAGAAGATTTGATAAGAAGTACTCAAAGGCAATGTATGCGCTATTGATGAACCTTGAAGGTGGTCATCTGAGTAATGAAACCTTAATAAAAGTATGTGAACATTGAAGGATATCATAAAGGCTAATGGTTTAGGATATAATAAAAAATTTGACAAGAAGTACTCAGAGACAGTAAATGAGGTGTTGATGTCTTTTAAAGATCTCATCAGAGTAAGATAACTTTACTAAAAGGGTATGAACATTGAAAAACATTACAAAGAACTAATGTTTCAGGATATAATAGGAGATTTGACAAGAATTACACAAAGTCAATGTATGCGCTATTGAAGACTCTTGAAGACACTCGTCTGGGTAAGGAAACTTTAAACAAAGTGTGTGAAGAATGAAGGATATAAAAAAAACTGATGTATCTAGATACAATAGAAGATTTGCCAAGCAGTACTCAAAGACAATGTACGAGAAATTGATGAAACTTGAAGACGTTCATCAGAGTAAGGAATCTTTAATAAAAGGTGTATGAACATTGAAGGATATTATAAAATTCTAATGTTTCAGGATATGAACAAACATTTGACAAGAAGAATACAAAGACATTGTACGAGGATTTTGTGGCTCTTGAAGATAGTCATCTGAGTAAGGATACATTAATAAAAAGATATTGAAAATTGAAGGATATCTTAAAGGTCTAATGTTTCAGGATTTAATAGAATATTTGACATAAAGTATTCAAAGACAACGTATGAAGTATTGATGACTCTTCAAGAAAGTCATCAAGATCGAGAAATTTGAATAAAAAGTGTGTAAATATCAAATGATTTCATAAAAGTGTTATATTTCAGAATATAATATAAGATTTGAGAGGAACTTAAAAACAATGTACAAGGTATAGATGATTCTTGAAGACAGTCATCAGAGTAAGAAAACTTTAATAAAAGGTGTGCCAAAATCAAACGATGTCATAAAAGTCTGATGTTTCAGGATATAGCAGAATATTTGACAAGAAGTACTCTAAAACAGTGTACGAGGTATTGATGACACCTGAAAACAGTCATCAGTGTAAGGAAAGTTTAATAAAATGTGTATGAACAAGGGACATCATAAAAGCCTAATTTTTCAGGATATAGTAGATGATTGGACAAGAAGTACTCTAAAACAGCATACGAGGTTTTGATGACACATGAAGACAGTCATCAGAGTAAGGAAAGTTTAATAAAATGTATATGAACATTGAGGGATATCATAAAAGACTAATGTTTCAGGATGTTAGAAGATTTGACGAGAAGTACTCAAAGACAACGTACCAGGTATTGATGACTCTTGCAGGCAGTCATCAGAGTAACGAAACTTTAATAAAAAGTGTGTGAACATTGAAGGACATCATAAAATCTAATTTTTCAGGATATAGTAGATGATTTGACAAGAAGTACTCAAAGACATTGTACAAGGTATTGATGAATCTTGAACAGAGTCATCACAGTAAGGAAACTTTAATAAAATGTTTGTGAACATCAAAGGATATCATAGGAGACCAATGTTTCAGAATATAATAGAAGATTTGACAAGAAGTACTCAAAGACTATGTACAAGGTATTGGTGTCACTTAAAGGCAGTCATCAGAATAAGGAAAGTTTAACTAATAGTGTATGGACATTGAAGGATATCATAACAGACTAGTGTTTCAGGATACAGTAGAAGATTTGATCAGAAGTACTCAATGACTACGTATGAGGTATAGATGGCTCTTGCAGGTAGTCATCAAGGTAAGTAAACTTTAATAAACATGGAAGGATATAATAAAAGTCTAATTTTTCAATATATAATAGAAGATTTGACAAGAAGTACTCTAAGACAATGTACAAAATATTGATGAGTCCTGAAGGCAGTCATCAAAGTAAAAATAAAAGTGTGTCAACATCAAAGGTTATCATAAGAGACCAATGTTTCAGGATGTAAAACAAGATTTGACAAGAGATGCTAAAAGACAAAGCACAAGGCTTTGATGTTTCCTGAAGACAGTAATCAGAGTAAGGAAACTTTAAAAAATTGTGTGACACATCAAGCTATATCATAAGAGACTATTGTTTCAGGATAGAATAGAGGATTTGACAAGAAGTGCTGAAAGACAATGTACAAGGTATTGATGACCCATGAAGACAATCATTTGAGTATGGAAACTTTAATAAAAAGTGTACGACTATAGTACAAGAAATGGTGATAACTATCACATGTATAATATTAACAGGTGTGTCACTGAAAAGGACATTAATATCAGAGGGATCAAACTGTATAATAAACTACCTAGTGAGATAAAAATTTTGACGAATAGCTCAAAACCAAAATTTAAAAGTAAATTAAAACAATATTTGTTAAATAAATGTATATACAGCCTAGATGAATTGTAAATTATATATGTAAGAATTTGGTACTAGCATACAAATGTCATATTGTTAAATAATTTGTATAGAAATGACGTGTCCAAAATCAATGTACATCTGATAAACTGGATCAATAAACTATCAATATCAATATCAATATGAATATTGAAGAATATCATAAAAGGATAATGTTTCAGGATATAATAGAAGATTTGACAAGAAGTACTCAGTGACTATGTATGAGGTATTGATGATTCTTGAAGACAGTCATCTGAGTAAGAAAAATTGAGTAAAAGTGTGTGAGCAATGAAGTATATCATAAAGGCTAATGTTACAGGATATAATAGAAGATTTGACAAGAAGTGCTCATAATGAACGTACGACATATTGATGGCGCTTGATGACAGTCATATGTGTAAGGAAACTTTAATGTAAGGTGTATGAACATTGAAGGATACCACATCAATGATCTTCCCGTGGCTGTATCAAACACACAAAGAAATACAGCACATTTTGCAGATGGCATGATCATGTGGACATCTTACCCACAAATAGAGAAATCCAAAACTTCAATGGAAAGTGGACTGGCAACAATTTGATGAAAATAAATACTGATAAAACAACATTCCAAATATTTAGCTTAAAAAAGAAAATACCTAAACTAAATCTGCAATTCAAGAAAACATACCTGAAACAAGCATAATAATCAAAATATTTAGGAACAATTTTTAATTTAAAATTATCTTGGAGACATCATATTGGAGCAGTAGTAAACAAATCAACAACAAAATTTTCAATTTTGAAAAGATTAGCTGGAGTAAAGTGGGGCAAAAATCGGGAGACATTGAACACCACATACAAAACATTCATCAAGCAAATACTTCTTTATAATGCACAGGTAATAACTACAGCAAACAGTTCTAACATAAATCACCTAAAAATATGCCAAAATCAGGCCCTGTGACTAATAAACGGTGCAGCAAAATCAAAACCAATCACGGCAATGCAAACCTTAAATCGGTGCTATCCAATACATCTAACTTTAAAGGAGCAGGCACTAATACAACATGAAAAAATGTTGCGGTTAAAAACAACAAAATGGGAGAAAATATTACCACAACCAATCAAGATGAAAACACAAACAAGTTTCCTACACAAAGTTATGGAATTAAAAACAGATCTGAATCTTCCTAATTCTAAAGAAAACATTTTAATCAAAGAAAATCCACTGACTTTGTAACCAATTAATATTCAAATAGATTTAGAACAAAAATTTACAAAATCTAAAACTTCCAAATCTGTACTAAAAGCACTAGTGTTAGAAACTGTTAACAATAGATACCCACCTGAAGAATGGTTACATATCTACACAGATGGATCTAACTTGGACAACAACTCAGGAGCAGGAATTATGTGTGCACTGTTCTCATTCTATCAACCAGCAGGATACCACACAACAAATTTTGATGCAGAAGTAACGGCTATTCATATTTCACTTCAACATCTTCTATACAGAATAGATAAATTTAAAAATGCTGTTATACTTTCTGATTCTGAAGCAGCATTATGTGCAATAAGTTCATATAAAATGAGGTCAATCTAAATTTAAAAATGTCACAAAATGATCCAAAACTTCAAAAACTACAGAAAAGAATTATATCACAGTGAATACCTGCACTTTGTGGAATTGCTGGAAATATATCAGCTGATTTTCTTGCCAAAAAGAGGTGCAAATATAATTCAGAACAAAAGTAAAAACTTACCATTTCAATCCATAAAAAGATTAATCAAAAGCAAATATAAAAACAACCAAAACCAATCAATATCTATCAAAGCCATTACTTACGGGACATGATTACTTGGCCAAATACCTACACAGAATAGGAATTTATACAAGTCCAAATTGTCCTCTGCGCAATAAAGAAGAGGAAATGACTGAAGAACATTTTTTAAACTGTGAAGCCCTAACTGTCGGACCCACTATACAGAAATATTGGACAGCAACAGAGTTAATGGCTCCATTGCCAAAGCAGGCATTTGAAAACAACAACAGCAACATTGAAGGATACCATCAAAGACTAATGTTTCAGGATATAATAGAACATTTGACAAGAAGTACTCAAAGACAACATACTAGGTATCGATGACTCTTGAAGACAGTGGTCTGAGTAAGGAATCGTTAATAAAAAGTGTGTGAACATTGAAGGATATCATAAAAGACTAATGCTTCAGGATATTATAGAAGATTTTACAAGAAGTGCTCAAAGACAACATAGGAGGTATTGATGACTCTTGAAAACAGTCATCTGAATAAGTAAACTTTAATGGAAAGTGTGCGAACATTAAAGGATATCATAAAAGACTAATGTTTCAGGATATAATAGAAGATTTGACAAGAAGTACTCAAAGACACTGAACGAGGTATTGATGTCTCTTGAAGACAGTCGTCAGAGTAGGTAAACATTAATAGAAGGTGTACGAACATTGAAGGATATCATAAAAGACTAATTTTTCTGGATCTGATGGAAGATTTGACAAGAAGTACTCAAAGAAAACGTCCGATATATTGAGGATTCCTGCAGACAGTCATCAGACTAAGGAAATATTAATTTAAAGTGTGTCAAAATGAAACAATATCATTGAATATATCGAGATTCAACTGTATTGGAACACCACAGTGAAGCGAAAAATTATTAAATTTTAGATGAGTCGCATTTTTTACACATCTGCTTCACTTTCGTACCTATTTTGAAAAAATGTTAGAGTTACTACAACAAAAAGAATTCCAGGAAATAGATTCTAATCCACTCAACCGATGCATAAAAGATGTACAAAAAACCATCATTAATAGTAAAATTTTAACAACTACAGAACAAAAAACTATCAAACCAGACAACCCTACCCTTGCAAGAATATATGGTTTGCCTAAAATACACAAACCCAACATACCCATGAGACCCATTGTAAATAATATAAACACTCCTACTTACCTTCTGGCAAAATGGCTAACCAAAAAATTTCAGTCCTTTCCACAATTCCATACTCTGAGTATAAAAAACTCTTTAGACCTGGTAGAAAAAATTCAAAATCTTAAACTAAAACCTCATGACACTTTAATATCCTTTGATGTCCGCTCCCTCTTCCCTAGCATTCCATTAGACAAACTTTTGATTCAACTGAAAAAATGGCTAAATTCTATAAACCTGGATGCCAATGCAATAGAAGAATATGTGGCAATGACTGAATTATGTATACATCAAAATTATTTTGTCTTCAATGGAAAATATTACAAACAAATTTCAGGACTAGCTATGGGAAGCCCGCTATCACCATTTTTGGCCAATCTATACATGAGCTTTTTCGAAACACATATTACTAAAGCCTTCCCTCATATGTTTAAAACATGGTACAGATACGTAGACGACATCTTTGCAATAGTGCCCTACAAACTAATAGATGATGCTTTGAAACTACTCAACCTGCAAGAACCCAGCATACAATTCACAGTAGAAACTGAAGAGGACTGTACTCTACCTTTTTTAGACCTTAAAATCAAAAAAAGGCAATGAAAAACTAGAATTTGGCATTCATAGAAAAGCAACACACACAGATAATTACATCAAAGCAAATAGTTTCAACCCAATTCCACACAAACATGCAACCATCAACAGTCTGACACACAGATTAGTAAATCTACCTCTCAGCCAGCAAGAATATCAAAACGAATACCATCAAATCTTAAAAACTGCAATTAAAAATGGATATGGAAAAAACCTTGTAGATAAAAAACTAAAATTATTCAAACTTCAAAAGAAATTAAAACAGATCACAGCTCTCACACCAATAAAACAAGAAACTAGATTTGCTAAATTTACTTACCACCCCTGGGCCACAAAAAAGTTCCAAAAAATATTCAAGAAATACAATATAACATTGGCACCAAAAAACAATTACAACATAAAAAACCTACTTCACAGTAATAATACTGATAAGATAAAACCAGAGGAAAAGTCAGGCATTTACAAAATTAAGTGTAAAGACTGTGAAAAAATTTACATAGGAAGGACAAAAAGGAACATAGGCACTAGAAAGAAAGAACACTTCAGGCACTTAAGATACAAAAATATTGATAAGTCCGCAATAGCAGCTCATTTCTGGTCTGAAAATCATGAAATTGAAGATAGCACAGAATTACTAAAATACGTACAAAAACATAGTGAACTCGTCATATGGGAGAGGATATACATGGAAAAACATAAAAACCAACTAATGAACTTTGAAATCCCGCTAGAAGAGAATCCCACATTTCAGTTCATCACTAAATCAACAGATGGCAGCAACAACCCCAGAATTACCCACACCGCTGGATCTAGCGTCAGTCGCACAAGAGCCGTAGATGCAAACGAAGATTTGCGAAACATGTCCTCAAAATAGGTACGAAAGTGAAGCAGATGTGTAAAAAATGCGACTCATCTAAAATTTAATAATATAATTGAAGACTATTGTTTCAGTATATAATAGAATATTTGAGAGGAAATCAAAGATATAAATTTGGACAAAAATGACAGACTGGTTTCATTTGATGTCACATCTTTATTTCCAAGCATACCAACAGAAAAATTGCAGACTGTGTTAAAAAAATGGCTAGCTACAATTGATATGGAAGCAATAGAAGCAGAAGAATATATTTCTCTAACAAAAATATGCATTGAACAAAACTTCTTTAGCTTTAATGGAAAACACTACAAGCAGAAATCAGGACTATCAATGGGCAATCCACTTTCACCTTTTTTGGCTAACTTATTTATGAGTGCATTTGAAACACAAATTAAAAAGTCCTTCCCATTGATCTTCAAGGTTTGGTATAGATATGTTGACGACATCTTTGCAATTGTACCAAGTAAACATTTAGATGATGCATTAAAATTACTCAATCTGCAAGAAAGGACTATCAAATTCACAATAGAAAAGGAAATCAATGGACAATTACCTTTCTTGGATCTAAATATCATCAGGAATGATACAAAAATAAAATTTGGAATTTACAGGAAGCCAACACATTCAGAAAATTATATAAAAAATAATAGCCACAACCCAATTACGCATAAACATGCAATAATAAACAGCCTTACACACAGACTAGTCAACATACCCATGGAAAAAGAAGAATATTTCAAGGAACAAAAAGCAATAATACACATAGCAGAAGAAAACGGATACAACAAAAGTTTGGTGTTGAAGAAAATTAGAAAATCTAAACTAAAGAAAACCATTAAGGAAACAACCACATTTATTAAAGAAAAAGAAAGCAACAGCATATTCAGTTCATTCACATATCATCCAAAAACATTTAATAAATTTAAAAAGATATTCAAGGAACAAAATATCATCTTGGCACCTACTAATAGATACTCAATTTTAAAATTACTAAATTCAAAAACAAAAGATGAAATTCCTTCAGGTAACAAATCTGGAATATACCAAATAAATTGCAAGAATTGTGAAAAATGCTACATAGGTCAAACAAAAAGAAATTTAAAAACCAGAGTCAAAGAACACTTTAGAAACATCAGATTGAAACAAGAAGACAAGTCAGCAGTAGCATTTCATTTTTGGAATGAAAACCATGACATTGATCCAAATCCAAAATTATTAAAAGGAGTGATAAACCAAAATAGATTGACAACATGGGAGAACATATTCATCTGGAAAAATAAGGATCGCGTAATGAACTTTGAAATCCCGCCAGCAGATAATTTGACAAAAAAGTTCATAGTTCCACCACCAGAGAGAGCAGATAACATCAGTTGCCAGTTGGGAAGAGATTGAAAATGGAGGCCAGGGCCTTTGAAACTAGTCTCTCATAAATATATGAAAAAGTAAGTGACGAGTGTCAATAAACCAACCACAAATAATTTTTATATTTGAGAGGAAGTTCTCTAAGACAACGTACGAAGTATTTATGACCCTTATAGTTTGTCATCTGAGTAGGGAAACTTTCATACAAACTCTATGAAAATTGAGGGACAACATAAAAGTTTAATGTTTCAGGATATAATAGATGATTGACAAGATGTATTCAAAGAAAATGTACGAGGTAATGATATATCTTGAAGACATAATCAGAGTAAGAAAACTTAAATAAAGCTGTACGAACGTTGAACGATATCACAAAGGACTAAAGTTTCAGGACATAATAGGGGATTTCAAAAGAAGTACTCAAAGTCAAGTATGCGGACTTGAAGACTCATGAAGACACTCGTCTGAGTAATGAAACTTTAATAAAAAAGTGTATGAACAATAAAAGACATAAAAAAAACTAATGTTTCTAGATATAATAGAAGCTTTGAAAAGAAGTACTCAAAGACAATATACGAGGTACTCATCAAAGTCAAGACGGTCATCAGGGTAACGAAGCTTTAATAAAAGGTTAGTGAACATTGAACTATATCATAAAATTCTAATGTTTCAGTATATGATACAAGATTTTACAAGAATAATACAAAGACAATTTACGAGGTATTGATTGAAAACAGTCTTCAGAGTAAGTAAACTTTAATAGAATTTATGCAAACATTGAAGGACATCATAAAAGACAAATGTTTCAGGATATAATAGAAGATTTGAAAAGAAGTACTCAAAGACAATGTACAAGGTGTTGATGACTCTTGCAGACAGTCATCAGAGTAAGAAAACTTAAATAAAAAGTGTGTGAGCTTTAAAAGATACCACAAAGGACTAATGTTTCAGTATATAATAGAAGATTTGAAAAGAAGTACTCAAAGACAATGTACGAGGACTTGATGATTCTTGAAGAAAGTCACCTGAGTGGGGTATTTTTAATAAAAAGTGTGTCAACATCAAATGATATCAAAAGAGTCTAACGTTTCAGAATATAATAGAAGATTTGAGAAGAACTCAAAGACGACGTAACAGGTATTGATGATTCTTTACATTCATCTGATTATGGAAACTTTAATAAAGGGTGTGTCAACAGCAAAGGATATCATAAGAGACTGATGTTTCAGGATACAACAGAAAGTTAGTCAAGAAGTATTCAAAGACAATGTAGGAGGTATTCATCAAATTCAAGACAGTCATCAGAGTAATTAAACTTTAATATAAAGTGTACTAACATTGAAAAATATCTTAAAGATTATTGTTCCAGGATACAAAAGAAGATTTGACAACATGTAGTCTAAAACAACATACGGTGTATTGTTGACACTTAGAGACACTCACCAG
Source organism: Mantis religiosa (assembly GCA_030765055.1). Lineage (NCBI taxonomy): Eukaryota > Metazoa > Arthropoda > Insecta > Mantodea > Mantidae > Mantis > Mantis religiosa. Next base: position 142,130,180 of record CM060955.1, on the reverse strand, counting down.
AGTTAGGAACAATTAAAAAAAATGTGTGTGAACATTGAAGAATATCATAAAAGAATAATGTTTCAGAATGTAATAGAAATTTTGACAAGAAGTACTCAAGAACACTGTACGAGGTATTGATGAATCTTGAAGACAGTCATCAGAGTAAGGAAACTTTAATAAAAATTGTGTGAACATTGAAGGATATCATATAAGCTTAATTTTTCAGGATGTAATAGAATTTGTGAAAAGAAGTACACAAGAACAATGTATGAGGTATTGATGAATCTTTAAGACAGTCGTCAGAGTAAGGAAACTTTCATAAAAATTGTGTGAACATTGAAGAACATCATATGAGCCTAATTTTTTAGAATGTAATAGAATTTTTGACAAGAAGTATTCAAGAACAATGTACGAGGTATTGATGAATCTTGAAGACAGTCATCAGAGTAAAGAAACTTTAATAAAAAATTTGTCAGCATCAAAGAATATTTAAACATATTAATGTTTCAGGATATAATAGAAGATTTGACAAGTAGTCCTCAAAAACAACCTATGAGGAATGATGACGCTTGCAGACAGTAATAAGAGTAAGGAAACTTTAATAAAAAGTGTATCAACATGAAACGATATAATAAAAGACTATTGTTTCAGTATTTATTAGAAGATTTGACATGAAGTTCTCAATGACAATGTAGTGGTATTGAGAAACTTGAACATAGTTATCTGAGTAAGGAAACTTTAATAATAAGAGTATGAGCATTGATGGATGTCATAAATGACTAATGTTTCAGGACATAATAGAATATTTGACAAGAAGCACACAAAGACAATGCACAAAGTATTTATGACCCTTGTAGATGGTCATCTGAGTAAGGAAACCTGAATACAAAGTGGTTAAACATTGAGGGACATCATAAAAATGTAATGTTTCAGGATATAATAGATGATTTGCCAAGAAGTATTCAAAGACAATGTACGATGTATTGATATGTCTTGAAGACATCTTCAGGGTATGAAAACTTCAATAAAAGTGTACGAACATTGAACGATATCACAAAGGACTAAAGTTTCAGGATATAATACAGGATTTGACAAGAAGTACTCAAAGTCAATGTATGCGGTATTGAAGACTCATGAAGACATTCATCTGTGTAAAGAAACTAATAACAAATGTATGAACATGAAGAATATCAAAAAAGACTAAGGTTTCTAGATATAATAGAAGCTTTGTCAAGGTGTACTCAAAGAAAATGTATGACGTATTCATCAAATACCGGGTAACGAAGCTTTAATAAAAGGTATGTGAACATAGAAGGATATCATAAAATTCTCATGTTTTAGGATATGATACAAGATTTGAGAAGAAGAATAAAAAAACAATGTAGGAAGTATTGATGTCTCTTGAAGACAGTCATCTGGGTAAGTAAACCTTAAAAAAAGTGTGTGGTCATTAAAGGATATCATAAAAGACTAACGTTTTAGGATAAAATAGAAGATTTGACAAGAAGTACACAAAGACAATGTACGAGTTGTTGATGGCTCTTGCAGACTGTCCTCAGAGTAAGGAAACTTTTATAAAAAGTGTGTGAACATTGAAGGACATCATAAAAGTTTAGTTTATCAGGATTTAATGGAAGATTTGACAAGAACTACTCAAAGACAACGTACGAGGTGTTGATAATACTTCTTGAAAGTTATCAGAGTAAGGAAATATTAATTAAAAGTGTGTCAAGATGAAACGACATAATAAAAGACTACTGTTTCAGTATATATAAGAAGATTTGACAAGAAGAATTCAAAGAAAATATACGTGGTAATTGTGACCCTTGAACACAGTCATCTTAGTAGGGAAACTTCAATAAAAAGTGTATGAACATTGAAGGATATCATAAAAGACTAATGTTTCAGGACATAATAGAATATTTGACGCGAAGTACTCAAAGACAATGTACGAAGCATTGATGACAATTGAAGATGGTCATGTGATTAATTTAATAAAAAGTGTGTAAACATTGTGGGTCATCATAAAAGTTTATGTTTTTGTATATAATAGAAGATTTGACAAGAATAACTTCAACAAAATGTATGAAGTATTGATGACTTTTGAAGACAGTCAGCTTAGTAAGGAAACTTTAACATAAAACTTGTCAACACCAAACGATATCGAAAGAAACTTATGTTTTAGGATATAATAGAAGATTTGAAAACAGGTACTCAAAGACAACGTACAAGATATTGATGACACTTGAAGACAGTCATCAGAGTAAGGATACTTTAATATAAAGTGTATGAACAATGAAGGATATCATAAGAGGCAAATGTTTCAGGATATTATAGAAGATTTGACAAGAAGTACTCAAAGACAATCTACGAGGAATTTATGACTCTTGAATACAGTTATCTGAGTAAGAACACTTTATTAAAAAGAAGGATATAGTAAAACATTAAAGTCTCGGGATATAATAGAAGACTTAATAAGAAGTAATCAAAGACAATATACAAGGTATTGATGTCCCTCTATTAATAATAGGAGAAAGGACATTTTAATATAAAGTGTGGGAACATTGAAAGATGTAATAATAGTCTAATGTTTCAGGATATAATTGACGATTTGAGGGGAACTCAAAGACAATGTACAAATTATTGATGATTCTTTAAACAGTCATAAGATTAAGGAAACTTTAATAAAGAGAGTGCCAACAGCAAACGATAACATAATCCACTGATATTTCAGGATAACACAGAAGATTTAGGAAGAAGTACTCTAAAACAGCGTACGATGTATTGATGGCTCTTGAAGACACTTATCAGAGTAAGGAACGTTTGATAAAATGTGTGTGAATATTGAAGGATATCATAAAAGACTAATGTACTCAAAGACAATTTACGAGGAATTGATGAAACTAGAAGACAGTTATCTGAGTAAGCAAACCTTAAAAAAAGTGTGAGAACATTGAAGGTTATATAAAAGTCTAATTTTTCATGATGTAATATTAGATATGACAAGGAATAATCAAAGAGAATGTATGAAGTATTGATCATTCTTGATGAAAATTATCAGTGTAAGGAAACTTTAATAAAAAGTTAGTGAACATTCAACCATATTATAAAATACTAATGCTTCAGGATACAGTAGAAGATTCGACGCGAAGTACTCAATGACAATGTACGAGGTATTGATGACTGTTAAAGACACTCATCAGGGTAAGGAAACTTTACTAAACATTTTGTCAACATCAAACAATATCACAAGAGACTATTGTTTCGGGATATAATAGAAGATTTGACAAGAAGTACTCAAAGACAATGAAGGAGGTATTGATGTCTCTTAAAGACATCATCAGAGTAAGAAAACTTTAATAAGAGTGTACAAACACTGAACGATATCACAAAGAACTAATGTTTCAGGGTATAATAGAAGATTTGACAAGAAGGACTCAAAGTCAGGTATGCAGTATTGTAGACTGTTGAAGACATTCGTCTGGGTAAGGAAACTTTAATAAAAGGTGTATGAACAACAAAGGATTTCAAAAAAGCGTATGTATCTAGATAAAATATAAGAGTAGACAAGTAGTACTCAAAGACAATGTACGAGGAATTGATGAAACCTAAAGACATTCATCAGAGTAAGGAAACTTTAATAAAAGGTTTGTGAACATTCAAGGATATCATAAAATTCTAATGTTTCAGGATATGATCCAGGATTTGACAAGAAGAATACAAAGACATTGTACGAGGAATTGATGACTCTTGAAGACGGTCATCTGAGTAAGGATAAATTAATAAAAATTGTGTGAAGATTGAAAGATATCTTTAAGCTCTAATGTTTCAGGATTTAATAGAAGATTTGTCACGAAATATTAAAAAACAATGTATGAAGTATTGATAACTCTTGAAGACAGTCATCAGAGTGGAGAAATTTTAACAAAAAGTGTGTCAACATCAAATCATATCATAAGAGTCTAATATTTCAGAATATAATAGAAGATTTGAGAGGAAATCAAAACAAAGTACGAGGTATTGATGATTCTTGAAGACAGTCATCAGAGTAAGGAAACTTTATTAAAAGGTGTGCCAACATCAAACGATATCATAAAAGACTAATATTTCAGTATAAAACAGAAGATTTGACAAGAACTACTCTAAAACAGCGTACGAGGTATTGATGACACTTGAAGACAGTCATCAGAGTAAGGAGAGTTTAAGAAAATTTGTATGAACATTTAGGAATATCATAAAAGTCTAATTTTTTAGGATCTAGTACATGATTTGACAAGAAGTACTCAAAGACAATGTACGAGGTATTGATGAATCTTGAACATAGTCATCTGAGTATGGAAACTTTAATAAAAAGTTTGTGAACATCAATCTTTAATAATAAGTTTGTGAATATCAAAGTATATCATAGGAGATCAATGTTTTAGAATATAATAGAAGATTTGACAAGAAGTACTCAAAGACAATGTAGGAGGTATTGGTGTCACTTAAAGACAGTCATCAGAGTAAGGGAAGTTTAACTAATAGTGTATGAACATTGAAGGATATCATAACAGACTAATGTTTCAGGATACAATAGAAGATTTGATCAGAAGTACTCAAAGACAATGTACGAGTTGTTGATGTCTCTTGCAGACTGTCATCAGAGTAAGGAAACTTTAATAAAAAGTGTGTGAACATTGAAGGACATCATAGAAGTTTATTTTATCTGGATTTAATGGAAGATTTGACAAGAACTACTCAAAGACAACGTACGAGGTATTGATAATACTTCTTGAAAGTTATCAGAGTAAGGAAATATTAATTAAAAGTGTGTCAAGATGAAACGACATCATAAAAGACTACTGTTTCAGTATATATAAGAAGATTTGACAAGAAGAATTCAAAGAAAATATACGTTGTAATTGTGACATTTGAACACAGTCATCTTAGTAGGGAAACTTTAATAAAAAGTGTACGAACATTGAAGGATATCATAAAAGGCTAATGTTGTAGGACATAATAGAATATTTGACACGAAGTACTCAAAGACAATGTACGAAGCATTGATGACAATTGAAGATGGTCATGTGATTAATTTAATAAAAAGTGTGTAAACATTGTGGGACATCATAAAAGTTAAATGTTTCAGGATATAATAGAAGATTTGACAAGAACTACTCAAAGCCAATGTACAAGCTATTGATGAATCCTGAAGACAGTCATCAAAGTTAGAAAACTGTAATAAAAAGTTTGTCAACATCAAACGTTATCATAAGAGACCAGTGTTTCAGGATATAAAACAAGATTTGACAAGAGGTACTCAAAGACAATGCACAAGACTTTGATGACTCTTGAAGACAATAATCAGAGTAAGGAAACTTTAATAAATTGTGTGACACATCAAGCCATATCATAAGAGACTATTGTTTCAGGATAGAATAGAGGATTTGACAAGAAGTGCTGAAAGACAATGTACAAGGTATTGATGACCCATGAAGACAGTCATTTGAGTATGGAAACTTTAATAAAAAAGAGTATGAATATTGAAGGATATCATAAAAGGATAAAGTTTCAGGATATAATAAAAGATTTGACAAGAAGTGCTCATAAAAAATGTACGAGGTATTGATGGCGCTTGAAGACAGTCATATGTGTAAGGAAACTTTAATAAAAAGTGTATGAACATTGAAGGATATCGTAAAAGGGAAATGCTTCAGGATATAATAGAAGATTTGGCAATAATTACTCAAAGACAATGTACGACATATTGATATCTCTTGAAGACAGTCATCTGAGTAAGGAAACTTTAATAACAAGTGTGTGAGCATTGAAGGATATCATAAAAGACTAATATTTCAGAACATAAAGTAGGATTTGTCAAGAAGTACTTAGAAACAAAGAATGAGGTAATGATGATGTATGAAGACAGTCATGAGAATAAGGAAATATTAGTACAAAATATGTGGTCATGGTAGGATATTGCAAAAGGCTAATGTATTGGATCATAAAGAAAAATTTGTCAATAAGCATTCTAAAACAAAGGACGAATTAATGATGGTGTATGGAGACAGTCATTAAAAGAAGAAAATATTTATACAAAATATCTGAACATGGGGTATATTTTTAAAGACTTATTTATTAGAATATAAGGGAAGATTGGTCAAGAAGTACTCAAAAACAAAGTACGAGGTAATGATGATATATGAAGACAGTTATCAGAATAGGGAAATATTAATACAAAATAATTGAACATTGGAAGATATTGTAAAAGACTAATGTTTCCTGACATCACAGAGGATTTGAAAAGAATTACCAAAAGACAACATGCAAGTGAAAGAAGATTTAAGAAGACAGTCGTCAGCCTATCGGTTTTGCCTAATTCTACTAAGCTAAGCATCACTTTAGCGATTAGTTAAGTACTCAAAAACAAAGTACGAGGTAATGATGATGTATGAAGACAGTTATCAGAATAGGGAAATATTAATACAAAATAATTGAACATTGGAAGATATTGTAAAATACTAATGTTTCCTGACATCACAGAGGATTTGAAAAGAATTACCAAAAGACAACATGCCAGTGAATGAAGATTTAAGAAGACAGTTGTCAGCCTATCGGTTTTACCTAATTCTACTAAGCTAAGCAACACTTTAGCGAATAGTTTGTTTATCTTATCTATTTTATTAGTTACTTTTGACATCAACCTTATTTCTACAGCATATATCATACTTTACATTGTCTCTGTTTGTTTGACATATCAGTTTTATTTTGCATATACTTAACCCTGATACTGCTGCCTTTCCTTTGTCTACCCTCTTCGTGATTCTTAGTAAATTTTTTTAACAATTTGTGAGAATGTTAATTTAAGATGGAAAAAACAAATCAAGAATAAGACTGCAGCAAAGATCATCAAAAATACTTTGTATTTTGAGTAGCAAATTTTATAAATTAGGGCCAGTTATCTTTCTGGTTTAAAGATGATACCAAACAAGGTATCTGGTCACACCAAAAGTACATCTTTGGCTGCAGTGATGACAGATCACATTCACTCCGCACATGCATGACAATAATTAAAGTCATCTGAGGTTTGGCTACAGTTAAAGGTTCAATTGGAGCTGAAATACATCGGTAGACTGCATCACACATCCCCCCATCTCACACTTCTGAGAGTAGTTTTTTGCCAATTTTCTTGTAAAACCTGGCATACATCCTCAATATTCCATAATTTATGGCTTAAAGAACATGGTAAATCCTTAGTGTTTTCTCTCCATTGTTGAAATGTTGGAACCATTATTGTGCCACATGCTTACTAACAACATCCTCTTATTCCACTTCACATATTCTTTGCGCTGCGGCAGCGGCTTTCAAATATTGTTTCCAGTAGTGTTTTAGAAGGACTATAAGTTTAAACTTTGTTATCTCCATAAAATAAGACCCAAAGCTTTCCTGGCGACAAATGCACTCAGTTTCTTCTCGGGCAGCAAGCTAGGTGAAAAGATGATTAGATATCAATGTTTCGGATGTGTGCATCTCTTCCATCACCAGGATATTTATAAAATGTTATAACCACAAATGAAATAGTGGTTATAACATTTTATAAATATCCTGATGGGGGATAGATGCACACTCCCAAAATGTTGATATCTAATCATCTTTTCAGCTAGCTGGCTGCCCGAGAAGAAAGTGAGCGTTTGTTATCTCCAATTTGTGATTGTTTATTAACAACTTAAGACTGATACATGCTCACAATGTATGTAACACTAGCTGTAAATAGCATGGCCAACAAAAGGAACCCAGTAATCAAAAAGCCGATATTAATTATGAGACAACCTAATAGTATAGATTTCTTTAATAACATGTACTGGAAAGTATGCTTTCTCTTACAGCTTATTCATCATAGTATGTTATAAAATTACCTGATTCTTATGACGCGTTCGTCTAGCTCTACCTCCAAACTCTCTGTGAAGTGCTGATTATGGCATTCTCATTCATCTTCTGTAGGAGATGACAGCCATCATCTTCGCAGACAACTAGAGCGTCATAAAGCAGAGAACTTTGGATCAAAGTCTTAAGTTACATACATTCACATGATTTCCTCGACTCATTCTCATTTGTTTTTATATAACTTCCGCAAACTATTTAATTCTATACTAGAACACTTACTAAATTATACTTTTGAAATAAAATTTGATTATGTGTCTCTACATGTTACACTGTTATGTCACCTACAGGTACAAAAGAAGGGTCCCTCACCCAACCCCCTTGAGGTGATCGTCCTGGATGTAAACTACATCACTTCCCACATGCAGTTAGTATCTGACATGATACATCCTCTTGTTTTAAATGACATAATAATACTGTTTTCAAATATCTTGCATTGTATGTTAGGGACAACTTCAGTTCCTGAAGCTATTAACATACCAACAGAATAAATGTTTACCTGCTCATGAAGTGTTTCTTTATCCTATAACATGGTGTATTGCTTAGCGGTGATAAACCAAATTCTACAACTTCTTAAATTAATTGGGAGTCGATTAATAACACAAAACAACACTCACTTTTAAACTTTCCCGGAACATGTTTCTGAGGCCTTCCCTCTATCTTCAGCCGGACATCGAAGATAGAGGGAAGGCCTCAGAAACATGTTCCGGGAAAGTTTAAAAGTGAGTGTTGCTTTGTGTTATTAATCAACTCCCAATTAATTTAATTTATACAACAACACTGTTTTCAACACTTCCATGAAAGGATCTACAACTTCTTCCAGCTTCATTATTTCACAGGACCTTTTATTGGTGTTCTCTGTAACACATATCATTTTACAAAACCAAAATCTGCTCTTGATGCTGTGCTTAACATAATAGTATCATGATTAGTGACAGTCAGTTCATACCAGCTCCTCTATCAATGTTATTTTAAATGAGAACTTGTCAAACTTTTATACTTATCCTTCTGCCATACAGCTTTCTCTTCTCTGTAGCAATCTTAAAGACTTCTTAAATATCTTCTGTCTTCTAGCTTGTGTACACTACAGATAAAAATATTTAAATTTCCTTCATTAGATTTTATTTACAAACATATTTTTTACAGATTATTATGCGACATAATGATGAACCATTGCCTGCAAATCACACAAGAGTACGAGGCCAACATTACAAGTAGAGAAGCAAAGGCAGTACATGTACATACAGAAGTCTTCCATGACCACAGATAAATGGATGAAGACAAACTTTGAGCTGCAACATGTCTTAATGAGGACAACAGCCAACAGATGTCACCACAAAATCTCTACAATAGGATTATAACACTTAGCTTCAGGACAGTGTACCTGCATGCTCCGTCGACATTATCATCTGCTCGCCTGTTTAGCAAGGACAAACAAAGACACACTGTGTTTAACAAATAACATTAACTAATTATTAACTTTCTATATTACAATGGCATTTACAGATGCTATGATATCTCATTTTATTGTTAGAAATCCTTAAAATCTTAAGCTATTTGTATAGTATTACATTAACAACAAAATAAATACTTACCCATTCTACAGGAAATTTAATTTTCTCTTAAAACATTCCTCAAAGATGCATTGCTTAGGGCAGTCAACCAGTTTCTACAGACTCTTCTCTCATTTTTATTTCACAGGGCTTCTTATTAATGTTCTCTGCAAAACATTTCATTCATTAAAACATAAATATGCTCTTGATAATAGTATCTTAGACCAATGGCCGACCACGCATTGTTTAGTGGAGGTCAACCAACATCTAGAGTTACCACTGCTTTCTCTATTATCCCTTATTTCACATGAGAGCTGGTCAAAATCTTCTACTTACCTCTCAGCCATAGGACATCCTCTTCTCTGCTGAAATTTCAAAGACTTCTTAGAGATGTTCTGTCTTCAAACTTGTATACAAGACAAATATCTTCATATTCTTATTACACTTTATTTAACTATCTCATATTTTATTGACTATCAGAAATTTTACATATAATAGCAGCATTTATAATATATATCATATTTCACTTTATTACTAAGAAATATAATCTTGAAAGGCCTCCTGGTTACACAGTGACGAGCTCGTACTTCGGCTCCAAAGGCGATCAACTTCTTGGGTGCTTTGTTGTGTTGTTGCCGATTCTAATTTCTCTGTTCCTATTTTCTACTCTTCTATAATTTCTACTCTAATTCTCCCCCAAGCACTTCTGAACTGCCCTCACTAGCTTGGTGCCAGATGCCTACTCCACACTTCTCTGTCAATAGCCACTGTAGTCCACTAACTTCCTGCTTTGGTTCTGAAGCTGTTCGCCCATCTGGTTTTTTGGTGCCCCACATTTCTTCGTCCTTCTCTTGGGTCTCACTCTGTGGTCCACTTTTGATGATCCATGGTTATATATGTTCATTTTTCATTACTAATTGTGTCTATAGTACAGCATTATCAACAAAACAACATACTTACCTCCTGCCAAGGTGCTTCCTTAAGCTCTTCTTAAACTATTCCCCAACATGTATTCCCTAGTGACAGTCATTCCTAGAGTTAACTGCAGCCAGTCTGTCATTCTTTTATTTCTTACTGTTAAAACAAAATAAAATCTGTATATCTAATAGCCCTGTTTCTGGAATGTATACCAGGCCTTGTTCTGCAAACTTTATTCAGTATTCAAATCAAATTACATAAAATATTTTACAAATTTCTCAGATACAATCTACTTGCTACCTTAACTAAGTAACTAAGTGTACATTAAGTTAATTGGGAGTCGATTAATAACACAAAACAACACTCACTTTTAAATTTTCCCGGTTGAAAACAGTGTTGTTGTGTAAATTAAGTTAATTGGGAGTCGATTAATAACACAAAACAACACTCACTTTTAAATTTTCCCGGTTGAAAACAGTGTTGTTGTATAAATTAAGTTAATTGGGAGTCGATTAATAACACAAAACAACACTCACTTTTAAATTTTCCCGGTTGAAAACAGTGTTGTTGTATAAATTAAGTTAATTGGGAGTCGATTAATAACACAAAACAACACTCACTTTTAAATTTTCCCGTGAGTGTTGTTTTGTGTTATTAATCGACTCCCAATTAACTTAATTTATACAACAACACTGTTTTCAACACTTCCATGAAAGGATAACTAAGTGTACATTTTACTGGATTCCAGTAACCTTACAAATCTACTCATTTGATCTATCTAAAAACAGTCTTTCTTTCACTTTACTTCTACCCCAATAATGTAATTCAAATCAACGTTTCTACTACAGTTTTAATTACTATAACAAACTGCAAAAGACTGTTACCTACAATATTAAATTTCTTCTTGTTGGACTGGTACCCAAAGTTTCTTTCTACTGGCATCAACAGATGGAGCAGGTTCGTCAGTTGCAGATATCCGGGTTATGCTCTTCTACATCATCATTTGTGTCTGTCCGCTCTGATTCTCTGCATATTCCTCTTCTGGGTTTTTCTTTTGGTGGCATTTGCTCTTCCTTCCAATATCCATTATTGGCATCTTGTATTTATCGGTCATCCATGTTAACTGAGGTCATCTCCAGTCTAGCAGTATGACTTTTCAGTTTTTGCACTTCTTGATATTTCCGACGATCTCTTAAACAATATTTCTTTCTGATAGGTTGCAATATTCCTGTTTATTTCTTGAAATATTTTGTTATGGGTCACATATTCCTCTAACACCTTAGTGAATATTATTTCAAACACATTTTTAACTCTGCCTAATCTTCTAAATTCATTACTATTAGTATTCTGAGCGATATATTTAATTGTCAAAATATAACCATGCTTTTGATACTGTACTTATGATAATAGTAATGCCGCAGTGACAGTCAACTGTTTTCTATAGCCTACCCTACCTCCTACATCATATCTTATTTCACATAAAAACTTATCAAACTATTCTACTTGCCACTCAGTCAATGACTTTCTCTTCTCTGCTGCAATCTTGAAGAATTCTTGAAGATCTTCAGCCCTCCAACCTGTACAAGCCAAATAAAAGTAATTTAGTCTCTATTAATGAATTTTCTTTAACTTCCATATATTTTAGAGATTATTTGTCAATTAAATATTACAGAAATTATTTAATACTTAATGATCTAACAACAGCTTTTTCTAGTTTTATCATATTTCATTATATAGCTAGACTTAACAGTGCTTGGATATAACCACAAACTACAGAGTTAAATGATGGTTGCAGTTTTTATCCCTGTCGACTGTACATTCTAGTTTGGGCTTCTCGAACACTGTTCTTGGCTTGTTGATACTACACTGGTAGTGTTGGCAGCTGTGTAGCATGTCCTGTAGACAGTATGAAGATCTCTCAGCACTTCTATATGACTCTATGAGCTCCTGGTAGAAGTACTTACAATAGATCTGTGTGGCCACTGCAATCTGTGCTGTGTTCTGTTTCATTGTTTACACTTTACCAAAAATCTATAAAGATAATGCAGCAAAATACTTGCACAAACTGCAGAAATATCTTTGAACTTAACTAAAAACAATGCCCAAACATATATGACAGTTCACCAAATCTAGAGCATACTCTAAGAAAAATCTAAACTGAACAATGAAATACAAAAAAAGCTAAAAAAGTTTATCAAATTCTTATACTTAAACACAATGCAATTTGATGTAATAAATGGCACTTTCCGTTATCTTCTGGCTCGTATATTTCTATCTCGGATGACCCGTGACGATATCCATATGCCACATATCTCGTCACTGTATGTCGTAGTTCATATCTGGCTTGTGTCCATTTCATGTAAGTTACATCTGCATAGAAAAAAGTCGGCCAGGTTTCTAGTTTCTTCTTGTAGTGTGTTCTTGTACACTTTGGCTTCTACATTACCAAGAAGTGTTTTTATTGCTTCTTCTTTACCATTTTCCTAACTTTTTTACCTTGAGAGTTCAAAATCAATCATACTGCTAAATCTGTAGTTTCTTCTCAAAGTGAACTATCATGCTGTTAGTCTGGTTACATGTATGAACCTTAGAAACCTTCTACAATGTTACATTACATTCCTAGCTGTTACGTCAACTACAGAAACAAAAGAAGGGCCCCACGCCACCCCTCCGTGGTGGTGAGCATCCTGGATGCATAACCATGCAAACTACATCACCTCCCACATGCAGTTAGTACCTAACATGAGTTAAAGAATTGCTTTAGTTAAATATCATGCTGTTAGCCTGGTTACATATAAGCACCTCAGACATCTTCTACAATGTTACATTACATTCCTAGCTGTTACGCCACCTAAAGGTACAAAAGAAGGGCCCCACACCCGCCCTCCTTGGTGGTGATCGTCTTGGATACATAGCCATGTAAACTACATCACCTCCCACATGCAGTTAGTATCTAACATGAGTTAAAGAATTGCTTTAGTGAAATATCATGCTGTTAGCCTGGTTACATATAAGCACCTCCGACACCTTCTGCAATGTTACATTACATTCCTAGCTGTTACGCCACCTAAAGGTACAAAAGAAGGGCCCCACACCCGCCCTCCTTGGTGGTGATCGTCTTGGATACATAGCCATGTAAACTACATCACCTCCCACATGCAGTTAGTATTTAACATGGGTTAAAGAATTGCTTTAGAGAAATATCATGCTGTTAGCCTGGTTACATATAGGAACCTCAGGAACCTTCTACAATGTTACATTGCATTCCTAGCTGTTACGTCACCTACATGTACATAAGAAGGGCCCCACACCCGCCCTCCTTGGTGATGATAGTCCTGGATGCATAGCCATGCAAAATACATCACCTCCCACATGCAGTTAGTATATAACATGAGTTAAATGTTACTTTAGTGAAACATCATGCTATTACTTTAGTTCCAATAACCCTATTGGTCTACAAAGTTATATTGTATTGCATTCTTTAGTCTTATACCCCATAAGAGTCCAAAAGAAAAGCCTCTAATCTCACTCTTTCTTTTCGTGGTCATTGTTCTGTATTTGTAGCCATGCAGCTATGTACATTACCCTTTCATGCAGTTAGTATCTGAAATCCACTGGGAATTAGGTTAGTCTGGTTCTAAAATGTACCAGTTAGTTTTCACTCATTTCTACTAAAGCTCTTCTTTCCAGGGACACAAAAGGACTACAATATACTATCAACTGTCCAGTGAGAATAGTTTTAGATGCATAACTCTACAAAGTACATCACCTCCCATTTATTAGGAATTCAGTGAATGATATTTCATGATTTTACAACAATACAATGAGTTATTCGATTTAGCCCAGCCAGTGTGCATGACTATATGATGGGCAATTGTTTCCATAAACAGCCGTCATCTCATATTGGATTTCCCAGGCAGTTTTGCTCTTCAAATGCAGGGACTTGATCACACTACAAGCCTGAACTTCCCGCATCTTACACCTCAGTCACTTCTGCCACTCACTGTAAAAAGACAAAAGCACTCAAATCACTGAAACTACCAACATTATGTCCTGAGGGATCAATGATGACACTGAACAATTTTCATCACTCTAGCATACAAACTACCAGGTGAAAATTAAAACTTTACGATACCCCCTCGTATGAAGTTCTCTTCTATGTTGCAGTCTGAAAGACTTCTTAAATATATTTTGTCTTCAATCTTACATACCAAGTCAAATAGATATTTTAATTTCCTTTATTAGATTTTATATTATCAACATATTAATTACAGATTGTTAACATAAATTTTACAGAATTTATTTTACTACATAATGATATTTCGAATATCCTGTAACATTATAACTGGAACATCGGATTCATTCTTATAGTTTGGTTTTCAGGTTATGTATTCTCAGAACATTTTCTTAAATCTTTGGTCTCCCCAAGAATGGCAGGTGCATTCATTGTATTGGACAACATATTTTTGTAGTTTTAATGTAAAACTCTCCTGATGGTGATAACTGATTTGTGTTTATTAAATTTTAGATGAGTCATATTTCTTACACATCTGCTTCACTTTCGTGAAGCAGAACGTTAATATCAGCGGACATAAAATTTATCAACAATTGCCTAAAGCATAACATTTCTCCGAAATTTGTAAGAAAAAAACGAAAGTGAAGCAGATGTGTAAGAAATACGACTCATCTAAAATTTAATAATTTTTCGCTTCACTGTGGTGTTCCAATACAGTTAAATCTTGATTTGTGTTTGTTGATCTTCTGTTGTTTAGTAATAGGGCTGAAGCCATTGTCTTTCGCTATACGGAATATAAGTTGATGTTGCTGGTTCTATTCTACAATGTTTAGGAAAATTTTGAGTACTCTATATATTAAACAGTTGAAGACTTTAATTTGATGGGATTTTGTTATGAAGCTATTGTTCTTTATGTAGTTGTCTCTGTGATAGTTTCCTATGAATAACGAACATAAGTTCATGCTTGTACTGATGGTTTTCAGATCCACTAAAGCTAAAACCATTTTCCTCTCTTTCCATAGTGTAATGTAAAAGTGTATCTTGAAGACTGACGAGTTTCTTTTCCAATAAATTTCATTGGTACTACAACAAATATGCTCTTTTTGATTATTGTTGTTTTAAATGATACAGTAATGTTGTTTTCAAATATTTTGCAATGTATGTTAGAAACAATTTCAGTTCCTGAAGCTAATAACATATAAACAGAATAAATGTTTACCTGCTCATCAAGTCTTTCTTTATCCTACAACATGAAACATTGCTTGGCGGTGATCAACCATATTCTACAGCTTCTTCCAGCTTCCTTATTTCACAGGACTTTCTGTTGGTGCTCTTTGTAACACATATCACTCTACAAAACCAAAATCTGTTTTGATACTGTACTTAACATAATAGTATCTTGTTTAGTGACAGTCAGTTTATACCACCTCCTCTAGCATTTGTTATTTCATATGAAAATTTCTCAAACTGTTTTATTTATTCTTCAGTCTTACAGCTTTCTCTTCTATGTAGCAATCTTAAATACTTCCTAAAGATCTTCTGGCTTGTGTACACAACTAATAAAAATATTTGAATTTCCTTCATTAGATTTTATTTACAAACATATGTTTTACATCTTATTTCATTTTATTGCTAGAAATCCTTACAATGTTAACCTCTTTGTACAGTATTACATTACCAACAGAACAAATGCTTACCTTCTCTAGAGTATATTTAAGTTCCTCTTAAAACAATACTCAAAAATGCATTGCTTAGGGCAGTCAATTATCAGAGTAAGGAAACTTTAATAAAAAGTATGTGAATATTGAGGGACATCATAAAAGTTTAATGTTTCAGGATATAATAGAAGATTTGGCAATAATTACTCAAAGACAATGTACGTGGTATTGATGTCTCTTAAAGACGGTATCCAGAGTAAGTAAATTTTTATACAAAGTGAATTAACATTGAAGGACATCATAAAAGACAAGTGTTTCAGGATACTCTAGAAGATTTGACAAGAAGTACTCACAGACAGTGCACGAGGTATTGATGACTTGCCGACAGTCATCAGTTTAAGGAAACTTTAATAAAAAGTTTGTGAACATTAAGGGATTTCATAAAAGTCTAATTTTTCAGGATATAATGGATGATTTGACAAGAAGTACTCAAAGACTACGTACGAGGTATTGATGATCCTTGCAGACAGTCATCAGAGTAAGCAAATTTTAATTAAAAGTGAGTCAACATGAAACAATATCATAAAAGACTATTGTTTCAAGATATAATAGAAGATTTGAAAAGAGGTGCTCAAAGACAATGTACATTGTATTGGTGACCCTTGAACACAGTCATCTGAGTAAGGAAACTTTAATAAACAGTGTATGACAATGAAGGATATCATAATAGACTAATGTTTCAGGAGATAATACAATACTTCACAAGAAGTATTCAAAGACAATCTAGGAAGTATTGATGGCCCTTGAAGATGGTCATATGAGTTTGGAAACTTTGATAAAAAGTGTGTGAACATTGAGAGACATCATAAAAGTTTAATGTTTCAGGACATAATAGAAGATTTGACCAGAAGTACTCAAAGACTCTGAACGAGGTATTGATGACCCTAGAAGACAGTCATCAGAGTGGGGAAACTTTAATAAAAAATGTGTCAACATCAAATGGTGTCATAAGAGTTTAATGTTACAGAATATAATAGAAGATTTGAGAAGAACTCATAGACAACATACGAGGTATTGATGACTCTGGAAGACTGTCATCTGAGTAAGGATACATTAATAAACGGTGTGTCATCATCAAAGGTTATCATAAGAGATCAATGTTTTAGGATATAATAGAAGATTTGTCTAGAAGTACTCAAAGTCAAGGAACGTGGCAGTGATGACTCCTGAAGAGAGTAATCAGAGGAAGGAAACTTTAATAAAATGTGTGTCAACATCAAACGATATCATAAGAGACAATGTTTCAGGCTATAATAGAAGATTTTATAAGAAGTTCTCATAGACAACGTACAAGATATCGATGGCTCTTGCAGACATTCATCAGAGTAAGGAAAGTTTAACTAATAGTGTATGAACATTGAAGGATATCATAAAAGACTAATATTTCAGGCTACATTAGAAGATTTGATAAGAAGTACTCAAGGATGATGTACGAGGTATTGATGACCCTTGAAGACAGTGGTCTGAGTAAGGAAAGGTTAATAAAAAGTGTGAACATTGAAGCATATTATAAAAGACAATGTTCCGGGATATAATAGAAGATTTGAAAAGAAGTACTCAAAGAAAACGTATGAGGTATTGGTGACACATAAAGACAGTCGTCAGAGTAAGGAAAGATTAACTAATAGTGTACGAACAGTCAAATGTATCATAAGAGACTAATGTTTCAGGACACAATAGAAGATTTGATAAGAAGTACTCCATTATTATGTACGAGGTATTGATGACTCTTGCAGACCGTCATCACAGTAAGGAAACTTTAATAAAAAGTGTGTGAACATTGAAGGATATCATAAAAGACTAATTCTTCAGGATATAATAGAAGATTTGGCAATAATTACTCAAAGACAACGTACGACATGTTGATGTCCCTTGAAGACAGTCATCTCAGTAAGGAATCTTTAATAACAATTGTTTGAACATTGAAGGATATCATAAAAGACTAAGGTTTCAGAACATAAAGCAGGATTTGTCAAGAAGTGCTTAGAAACAAAGAATGAGGTAATGATGATGTATGAAGACAGTCATCAGAATAAGGAAATATTAATACAAAGTATCTGAACATTAAAGGATATTATAAAAGACGAATGTATCGGAACATAAAGGAAGATTTGTAAAGAAGTACTTAAAAACAAAGTATGAGGTAATGATGATGTATGAAAACGGTCATCAGTATAAGGATATATTAATATAAAATATCTGAACATTGTAGGATACTGTAAAAGACTAATGTTTCCTGACATCACAATAGGTTTGAAAGGAATTGCCAAAAGACAACATGCCAGTGACTGAAGATTTAAGATGATAGTCAACAGCCTATCGGTTTTGCCTAATTCTACTAAGCTAATAGTTTGCTTTTCTTATCTATTTTATTGCTTACTTTTGACATCAACTTATTTCTACAGCATACATCATACTTAACAATATCTCTGTTTGTTTGACTTATCAGTTTTATTTTGCACATACTTATCCCTTATACTGCTGCCTTTACTTTGTCTACCCTCTCCATGATTCTTAGTAAATTATTTTACCAATTTGTGAGAATGTTAATTTAAGTTGAAAAAAAGGCAAGAATAAGATTGCAGCAAAGGTCATCAAAAATACTTTGAATTTTGAGTAGTTATTTTCATAATTTAGGAGCAGTTATCTTTCTGGTTCAAAGATGATACCAAACATCATCATTGGTGTGCTACTAGACACTCAACTTACTTGGAACATCCACATCTGGCTATCAAAAGTGTACCTATTCTTTACTCAACAGGTGCACCTCACTTGGTTATGAATCCTCCCTTCTTCTTTACACATCTCCAGTCCGTCATATTCTTACCTATGCAGCTCCAGTCTGGGGTGGCACCGCCAATTGCAGGTATTACAAAACAGGGTGCTTTTTACAGCTACAAATGCTCCATAGTTCATCAGAACACAACAACTTCATCGAGAGTTTGGTCTTCTACTTGTTCACCAGTACATCTGCAGGCTGGCATGAACTTTCTTTTACCTTCTCCAGGAGGTTCCTGGAGCTGTTACCTAAAATCTGAGCGCTCACACTCGCCAACCAACTCGCCTCAAGCGCAAGATCTTCTCCTGAGTGATCTCTCCAGTACAGAGCATCCAGACGAGTTATAACTATCAGATTTTGAGTCCCAAATTTGTGTTACAATGATCCTGTCTTCTTTAGCTAGAGGAGTCATTCACAGCTATCTCAATTGTTATGTATACTTTTACTAACTTTCTCAATAACAAACATCTGTAAAGCATACTTTCCTATTTGATGGATACTAAAAATAAAAAAGTAAAAAAGAGGCATCAGGGTTTTGGTAATATACCCATTTTTCAACACAAGTGACAATTCTCGTGACAAATCTATCGTCCATGAGATTATGGATAAGCTTACGACAGATATCCACACTACGTATGGTATGAGGTACAGATCTACAGCTTCTGTATGAGTTTCCAAGTGTCTTAATGTGGCGATGTAAGTTATCTTTTGAGGCATCAAGTTCTTCTGAAAGCCTACAGTTAGTTTTTTGCAGATTTTCTTCTTTCTTATGGCTTCCAGAACATGGTAAATCTTTAGTGTTTTCGTCTCCATTGTTCAAATGTTGGAACTATCGTTGTGCCACATGCTTACTAACAACATCCTCTCCTTCCACTTCACATATTCTTTTTGGGCAGCCAGCCAGGTGAAAAGATGATTTATAACATTTTATAAATTACCTGATGGTAGGAGAGATGCACACTCCCGAAACGTTGATATCTAATCATCTTTTCACCTAGCTGGCTGCCCGAGAAGAAAATGAGCATTTTTATCTCCATTTTCTGATTGTTTATTAACAACTGAAGACAGATACATGCTCAAAATGTATGCAACACTAGCTGTAAATAGCATGGCAAAACCAAAGAAACCCAAGAATCAAAAAGCCGACATTACTTATGAAACAACCTAATAGTACAGATTTCTTTAATGAAATGTACTGGAAAGTATACTTTCTCTTTTATCTTATTCATCATAGTATGTTATAAAATTACCTGATTCTTGAGGATGCCTTCCTCTAGCTCTACCTCTAAACTCTCTGTGAAGTGCTGATTACGGCATTCTCATTCATCTTCTGCAGGAGACGACAGCTATCATCTTTGCAGACAACTAGAGCGTACATAAAGCAGAGAACTTTGGATCAAAGTCTTAAGTTCCATACATTCACATGATTTCCTCGACTCATTCTTATTTGTTTTTATATAACTTCTGCAAACTATTTAATTCTATACTAGAACACTTACTAAATTATACTTTTGAAATAAAATTATGATTATGTGTCTCTACATGTTACACTGTTATGTCACCTACAGGTACAAAAGAAGGGTCCCTCACCCAACCCCCTTGAGGTGATCGTCCTGGATGTAAACTACATCACTTCCCACATGCAGTTAGTATCTGACATGATACATCCTCTTGTTTTAAATGACATAATAATACTGTTTTCAAATATCTTGCATTGTATGTTAGGAACAACTTCAGTTCCTGAAGCTATTAACATACCAACAGAATAAATGTTTACCTGCTCATCAAGTGTTTCTTTATCCTATACCATGACACATTGCTTAGCGGTGATAAACCAAATTCTACAACTTCTTCCAGCTTCATTATTTCACAGGACTTTCTATTGGTGTTCTCTGTAACACATATCTTTCTACAAAACCTAAATCTGCTCTTGATACTCTACTTAACATAATAGTATCTTTATTAGTGACAGTCAGTTTATACCAGCTCCTCTATCATATGTTATTTTAAATGAGAGTTTGTCAAACATTTATACTTATCCTTCTGCCATACAGCTTTCTCTTCTCTGTAGCAATCTTAAAGACTTCTTAAATATCTTCTATCTTCTAGATTGTGTACACTACAGATAAAAATATTTAAATTTCCTTCATTAGATTTTACTTACAAACACATTTTTTACAGATTATTATGCGACATAATGACGAACCATTGCCTGCAAATAACACAAGAGTACGAGGCCAACATTACAAGCAGAGAAGCAAAAGCAGTACACGTACATACAGAAGTATTCCATGACCACAGATAACTGGACGAAGACAAACTTTGAGCTGCAACATGCCTTACTGAGCACAGCAGCCAACAGATGTCACCACAAAATCTCTACAATAGGAATATACCACTTGGCTTCAGGACAGTGTACCTGCATGCTCCGACGACATCATCTGCTAGCCTCTCTAGCAAGGACAAACAAAGACACACTGTGTTTAACAAATAACATTAACTAATAATAAACTTTCTATATTACAATGGCATTTACAGACGCTATGATATCTCATTTTATTGTTAGAAATCCTTAAAATCTTAAGTTATTTGTATAGTATTACATTACCAACAGAATAAATACTTACCTCCTCTACAGGAAATTTAATTTCCTCTTAAAACAATTCCCCAAAGGTGCATTGCTTAGGGTAGTCAACCAGTTTCTACAGCCTCTTCTCTCATTTTTATTTCACAGGACTTCTTATTAATGTTCTCTGCAAAACATTTCATTCGTTAAAACATAAATATGCTCTTGATAATAGTATCTTAGACCAATGGCTGACCACGCATTGCTTAGTGGAGGTCAACCAACATCTAGAGTTTATACTGCTTCCTCTATCATCTCTTATTTCACATGATAGCTTGTCAAAATCTTCTACTTACCACTCAGCCATAGGACGTCCTCTTCTCTGCTGAAATTTCAAAGACTTCTAAGAGATGTTCTGTCTTCAAACTTGTATACAAGACAAATATTTCATATTTTCATTACACTTTATTTAACTATCACATATTTTATTGACTATCAGAAATTTGACATATAATAGCAGCATTCATAATATATATCATATTTCACTTTATTACTAAGAAGTATAATCTTGAAAGGCCTCCTCTTTACTCAGGGACGAGCTCATACTTAGGCTCCAAGGCGATCAACTTCTTGGGCGCTTTGTTTTGTTGTTGCTGATTCTTCCTTCTCTATTCTACTCTTCTATAATTTCTACTCTACGTCTCCCCCAAGCACTTCTGAACTGCCCTCGCTAGTTTGGTGCCAGATGTCTTCTCCACACTTCTCTGTCTATAGCCACTGTAATCCACTAACTTCCTGCTTTGATTCTGAAGTTGTTCGCCCATCTTGTTCTTTGGTGCCCCACATTTCTTCGACCTTCTCTTGGGTCTCACTCTGTGGTCCACTTCTGATGATCCATGGTGATACATGTTAATACTTCATTGTTTCTATAGTACAGAATTATCAACAGAACAAAATACTTACCTCTTGTCAAGGTGCTTCTGTAAGCTTCTTCTTAAACTATTCCCCAAAATGTATTCCTTAGTGACGGTCATTCCTAGAGTTAACTGCAGCCAGTCTGTTATTCTTCTTTTTCTTACTGTTAAAACAAAATAAAATCTGTATATCTAATAGCCCTGTTTCTGGAATGTATACCAGGCCTTGTTCTGCAAACTTTATTCAGTATTCAAATCAAATTACATAAAATATTTTACAAATTTCTCAGATACAATCTACTTGCTACCTTAACTAAGTAACTAAGTGTACATTTTACTGGCTTCCAGTAACCTTACAAATCTACTCATTTGATCTATCTAAAAACAGTCTTTCTTTCACTTTATTTCTACCCCAACAATGTAATTCAAATCAACGTTTCTACTACTGTTTTAATTACTATGACAAACTACAAAAGACTGTTACCTACAATATTAAATTTATTCTTGTTGGACTGGTACCCAAAGCTTCTTTCTACTGGCATCAACAGATGGAGCAGGTTCGTCAGTTGCAGATATCTGGGTTATCCTCTTCTACATCACCATTTGTGTCTGTCCGCTCTGATTCTCTGCACATTCCTCTTCTGGGATTCTTCTTTCGGTGACGTCTGCTCTTCCTTCCGATATCCATTACTGGCATCTTGTATTCATCGGTCGTCCGTGATAATTGAGGTCATCTCCAGTCTAGTAGTCTGTCTTTTCAGTTTTCGCAGTTCTTGATATTTCTGACGATCTCTTAAACAATATTCCTTTCTCATAGGTTGCAATATTCCTATGTTTATTTCTGGAACTCTTTTGTTATGGGTTACATATTCCTCTAACACCTTAGTGAATATTATTTCAAACACATTTTTAACTGTGTATAAACTTGTAGATTCCTTACTATTAGTATTCTGACCAATATATTTAATTGTCAAAATATAAACATGTTTTTGATACTGTACTTACGATAATAGTAATGCCGCAGTGACAGTCAACTGTTTTCTATAGCTTACTCTACCTCCTACATCATATCTTATTTCACATGAAAACTTATCAAACTATTCCACTCAGCCATATGACCTTCTCTTCTCTGCTGCAATCTTGAAGAATTCTTGAAGATCTTCTGCCCTCTAACTTGTACAAGCCAAATAAAAATATTTTAGTCTCTGTTAATGATTTTTATTTAACTGCCATATATTTTAGAGATTAATTGTCAATTAAATATTATATAAATTATTTAATAATTAATGATCTAACAACAGCTTTTACAAGTTTTATCATATTTCATTATATAGCTAGACTTAATAGTGCTTGGATGTAACCACAAACTACAGAGTTAAACGAAGGTTGCAGTTTTAATCCCTGTCGACTGTACATTCTAGTTTGGGTTTCTCGTGGTGATCCCTTGTTGCTTAGATGAATGTTGTGTGCTTACTTTCAAACCATGTATAAGTGTTTTTATGGACCAATGGCGCAGAATCTTGCACGTTCTAAACACTGTTCTTGGCTTGTTGATACCAGACTGGGAGTGTTGGCAGCTGTGTAGCTTGTCCTGTAGACAGTGTGAAAATCTCTCAGCACTTCTTAGGGACTTCTACATGACTCTATGACCTCCTGGTAGTAGTAATTACAATAGATCTGTGTGGTGATTGCAGTCCGTGCTGTGTTCTCTTTTATTCTTTACACTTTACTAATAATCTGGTTTAATAATGCAGCAAAATCCTTACATCAACTGCAGGAATATCTTTGAGCTTAACTTATAGCAATGCCCAAACATATATGACAGTTCCCCCAAACTAGAGTATTTCTAAGAAAAACATAAATGGAAGAACAGTAAAATAAGAAAAATGCTAAAAATGTTTATCAAATTCTTATACTTAAACACAATGCAATTTGATGTACATAACTGGCACTTGCACTTATCTTCTGCACTTATCTTCTGGCTTGTATATTTGTATCTCGGATGACATGTGACAATATCCATATGCCACAAATCTCGTCACTGTATGTCGTAGATCATATCTAGCTTGTGTCCATTTCATGTAAGTTGCATCTGCATGGAAGAAAGTCGGCGAGGTTTCTAGCTTCTTCTTGTATTGTGCTCTGGTATGCTTTGGCTTCTATATTACACAGTGGCTTCTATATTACACAGAAGTGCTTTTATTGTTTCCTCTTTGTCATTTTCCTGACTCTTTTGGCCTTTAGAGAAAAAGAGCAATTGTACTGCTAAATCTATAGTTACTTCTCAAATTCAACCAACATATTGTTAGTCTGGCTACATATAAGAACCTCAGGAACCTTCTACAATGTTACATTGCATTCCTAGCTGTTACGTCACCTACAGGTACAAAAGAAGGGCCCCACACCCGCCCTCCTTGGTGGTGATCGTCCTGGATGCATAGCGATGCAAACTACATCACCTCCCACATGTAGTTAGTATCTGACATGAGTTAGAGAGTTGCTTTCGTGAAATATCATGCTGTTACTTTAATTCCAATAAGCCTCCTGGTTTATAAAGTTACATTATATTGCATTCTTTAGTCTTATGCCCCATAAGGGTACAAAAGAAAAGTCTCCAAAACTTACCGCCTCATTTCATGGTGATAACCTTGCAGGCTATGTACAGTACCCCTTCATGCAGTTAGTATCCAAAATCCACTAGGGAATAAGTTAGTCTGGTTCCACAATGAGCGCACTAGTTAGTTTTCACCCATTTCTCCCATAGCCCCTCTTTAGAGGGACACAAGAAGACTCCAATATACTGCCAACCGCCCAGTGATAATAGTTCTACATGCATAACCCTACAAAGTACATCACCTCCCACTTATTACAGTTTGGTTAATGATATTTCATGCTTTCACAGCAATAAAATGAGTTATTTCATTTAGCCCTGCCAGCGTGAATGACCTCTGACGAAACAACTAAAATGCCTTATTTGCTTCCAAATTAAAAACAAAATAATTGTGACTGTGGCAACTTATTTGTTGAGAAAACTGTAAATATTTTAAACTCGGTCCTGACCAACTAAACAGTCATTGTTGGGGACAATGCGAACAGGTCTTTTTTTTTTTTTTTAACTAACAGTTATGTCTCTAGACAAGAGTTATATTTTGAAGATTTCTTAAACCTTGTCCCAGTTACAAAGACTACAAGTTCAACTTTAGCAGATACTGTTATTAATTCCTACCCACTACTCTGACTTTAAGCTATTAAGACAGTGCTGCAACACCCACAATAAAATGCTTACCTCTTCTATGAGGACGTTTTTATCTTATTTTTAAAGGTATACTCC
This sequence comes from Mantis religiosa, assembly GCA_030765055.1. Classification (NCBI taxonomy): domain Eukaryota; kingdom Metazoa; phylum Arthropoda; class Insecta; order Mantodea; family Mantidae; genus Mantis; species Mantis religiosa. The sequence continues at coordinate 142,104,484 of CM060955.1, read as the reverse complement.
ATAATACATTCCTTTGTCCCCCCAGGGGCCTACAGCGGTAGGTACGGGAATTGGCGATCCCAGGGTCCCAAGACAAATCTCTCGAGTGGTGAGAGAGCTAATACAATGCCCAAACAAGGTCCACACCCGTGTTTGACCCTAATCTAAGTTAAATAAAGTAAATTAAAGTCAAAGCAAAGCCAGAGTGGAGCCTGAGTAGAGCCAGAGTGGAGCCAGAGCAAAGCCAGAGCAAAACCAGAGCAAAGTGAGAACAAAGCCAGAGCAAGCCAGAGCAGAGCCAGAACAAAGCCAAAGAAAAGCCAGAGTGGAGCCACAGCAAAGCCAGAGTAAAGCGAGAACAAAGCCAGAGCACAGCCAGAGAAAAGCTAGAGCAAAGGAAAACCAAAGCCAGAGCAAACCCAGAGCAAAGTGAGAGCAAATCCAGAGCGGAGCCAGAGAAAAGCCACAGCAAAGCCAGAGCCAAGCCATAGTGGGACCAGAGTGGTGACCAGAGTCTAGCCACAGCCAAGCCATAATTAAGTTACAGTATGAAGTTAGTGTGAGGCCAGAGCAAAGCCAGAGCAAAGACAGAGCAGGACCGGAACCTAGCAAGAGCCAAGCCTGAGGAAGCAAGAGCTAAGTCAAAAAATCTGCTCTTCATACTGTACTTAACATAGTATCTTGAAGCAATGCTCCACTATGTTATGTTCAATCAAAATTTACAGCTTACTACACTTCTTGTATCATTCATTGTTTCACATGAAAATCTGTTGTACCTTTTAATTTACCCTTGAGCTGAAAGTGTTTCTCTCCACTGCTGCTATCTTAAGAATTCTTAAAGATCTTCTTTATTTAAACTTCTGCACAAAACAAATAAAAATACATTTATAATCTTGTTACAGTTTATTTAACTAACACCTACTTTACTGATTATTAATTACTGAAATACTAGCAAAAATTAGTTTATCTCATAGGAAAAATTTTTCACCTAATAGCAGCATTTATAATTAATTTATAATCTTGTACTATAACCTTAACCTATTACCATTGAATTGCAACATCAACAGAATAAAATACTTACCTCACATAGAGTTGCTTCTTAAAGCAATGTCCAACAACAATGTATTGCTAAGTGGTGCTCAGACAAATGCTACAGGTTATTGCGCTTCCTCTGTCATTGTTTCTGTTCTCTGAAATAAATTTAATTGTTTAAAACATAAATAAGCTTTCAATACTGTACTTAAGATAATAGTAACTTAAAGCATGCATTGCACAGTGGCAGTCAACCATGTTCTTTAGCTTATTTTACACCTCGTCATCTCTTATTGCATATACAAATCTGACAAACTCTTCTACTTACCTCTCAGTCATACGAGCGTGTGTCATAAAGTCTTAATTATCACTCGAGAGTTTGTGTTGATATGTAATTGTTAGTTCTTCTCTACGTAGTCACCATCTGGATTTACACATTTTTCCCAGCATTTTTTGACCTTCCAACACTTGAGTGTAGAAGTCTGCAGAATTCGCTTTAAACTACTCTTCCACTTCATTAATGATGTCATTTGTGTCGTCAAATCAGTGACCATGTAATAGATTCTTCATTTCCAGGAACAAGAAATACTCAGTGTGAGATCGGGTGAATAAGATGAATGTTGTAAAGTCTCAAAGCCACATTCCCTTGTTTTGTCAACTGCAACTTGAGATAAATGAGCTGGTGCATTGTCAGCCAGAAGATGAACAACTTTGGAGAGCACACAGTGTCGTTTCTTAATCAGAGCAGCTCGTATCTTGTCCATAAGATTAAAATAGTATCTGCCAATGATGGTTTGACCCTTGGCAAGATAATCTGTAAGGATGACTCCACCACAGTCCCAGAAAACTGAAAGCATGACCTTCCCACCTGACTTTTCTACCTTTCCCTTTTTGGGAGGGAGCAATCGACATGTTTCCATTTCATGCTCATGGTTTTTGTCTCTGGATCTTACTGATAGATACAGGATTCATCCATGGCTACCAGACAATCAAAATATCATTTTCATCCTGTTCCAACAGCATCAATATCTGTCTTGAAAGGTCACGTGTTTGCTTTTGTGCAGTTAATCATAAATAATTTTCCACACACTACCATAACTAAGATGTGTCTCACTCATGATCATTTAGATGGTTGATCATCTGTCTTCCAGTATTAAACACTCCACTTTCTTAACTGTGACAGCATCGTCTGTCATTGACTGTCTACCAGCTCTTGGTTCATCTGTCAGGGACATGTGACAAGTTTGAAAATTCCTTTTTCCAGCTCACAATAGTGTCCATACAATGGGCAACTGCATCATCTCTCCTGATAGGTCACGCTGTGTTTGCTTTTGGAATGGGGTTAGAAAATGTGGAACCCAGCGTGCAAACACTTCAGGCACTTGCAGAAACTCATGAATAATTTTCCACACACTACCACAACTAAGATGTATCTCATTCATGATCATTTTGATGGTTGCTAGTCTGTCTTCCATTATTAAACACTCCACTTTCTTCACTTCTGCAGCATCATATGTCATTGATGGTCTACTAGCTCTTAGCTCATCTGTCAGGGACATGTGATCAGTTTGAAAATTCCTTTTCCACCTCACAATAGTGTCATACGATGGGCAATCATTTCCATAAACAGCCGTCATCTCAGCATGAATTTCCCAGGCATTTTTGCCCTTCAAATGCAGGAACTTGATCACACTACAGGCCTCAATTTTCTCTATCTTACACCTCAGTCACTTCTGCCAATCACTGTAAAAAAAAAAAAAAAAGGACTCAAATCACTGAAAATACCAACATTATGATGACACTGAAAAATTTTCATCACACTAGCATACAAACTACCGGGTGATAATTAAAACTTTACGATACCCCCTCGTATGAAATTGTCTTCTCTGTTGCAGTCTGAAAGACTTCTTAAATATATTTTGTTTTCAATCTGACATACAAGTCAAATAGATATTTTAATTTCCTTTATTAGTTTTTATATTATCAACATATTTATTACAGATTTTTTACATAAATTTTACAGAATTTATTTTACTACATAATGATATTTGTCATATGGTGTAACATTATACTCTAGAACTTTGGATTCATTTTTATAGTTTGGTTTTTTGGTTATGTATTCTCAGAACATTTTCTTAAATCTTTGGTCTCCCCAAGAATGGCAGGTGAATTCATTGTATTGCTCAAATTATTTTTGTAGTTTTAATTGGACAGTCTCCTGTTGGTGTTAACTGTTTTATGTTTGTTGATCTTCTGTTGTTTAGTGATAGGGCTGAAGCCATTGTCTGTCACTATATGGAATATAAGTTGATGTTGCTGGTTCTATTCTTTTTTGATTAAGAAAATCTTGAATACTCCATACATTAGACAGCTGAATACTGTAAGTTGATAGGATTTTGTTATGAAGCTATTGTTCTTTATGTAGTTGTCTCTGTGACAGTATCCTATGAATTACAAAAGTACATTATCAGTTCTACTGATGGTTTTGAGATCCACTAAAGCTAAAACCGTTTTCCTCCATTTACATAGTGTAATGTAAAAGTATGTCTTGAAGATTGAGGAGTTTCAATGCATTTTCCAATAATTTTCTTGGTACTTAAACAAATATGCTCTCTTTGGTTGTTGTTGCTAGGAACAACCTCAGTTACTGAAGCTATTAACATACCAACATAATAAATGTTTACCTGCTCATAAAGTGTTTCTTTATCCAACACCACGACACATTGCTTGGCGGTGATCAAACCAATTCTACAGCTTCTTCCAGCTTCATTATTTTACAGTATTTTCTATTGGTGTTCTCTGTAACACATATCATTCTACAATACTAAAATTTGCTCTTGATACTGTACTTAACATAATAGTATCTTGATTAGAGACAGTCAATTTATACCAGCTCTTCCATCATATGTTATTTTATATTAAAATTTCTCAAACTTTTATATTTATCCTTCAGCCACACAGCTTTCTCTTCTCTGTAGCAATCTTAAAAACGTCCTAAAGATCTTCTGGCTTGTGTACACTACTAATAAAAATATTTACATTTCCTTTATTAGAATTTTATTTACAAACATATGTTTTACAGATTATTGTGACATAATGATGAACTATGGCCTGCTAATCACACAACAATACCAAGCCCACATTACAAACAGAGAAGCAAAGGCTGTAGATGAACATACAGAACTCTTCCATGACCACAGATGTATGGATGAAGACATACCTGGAACTGCAACAAGTCTTAATGAGGACAGCAGCCCACAGATGTCACCACAAAATCTGTACAATAGGAGGATACCACCTGGCTTCAGGACAGTGTACCTACATGCTCCGTCGATAGTATCATCTGCTAACCTGACTAGCATGGACACCCAACACAAAAGAGCAAACCTTTTAAGACATTGTGTTTAATATATAATATTAACTAATAATGAATTTTTTATATTACAAAGGCATTTACAGATGTTATCATACCTCATTTTATTGCTAGAAATCCTTACAATCTTAACCTATTTTTACAGTATTACATTACCAACAGAACAAATGCTTACCTCCTCTATAGGAAATTTAAGTTCCTCTTAAAACAATACACAAAGATGCATTGCTTAGGGCAGTCAACCAATTTCTACAGCCTCTTCTGTTATTTTTATTTCACAGAACTTAAGTCTTCTTCTGTCTTAGTCTGCTAGACTTAACTATGCTTGGATATAAAAACATACAGAATTAAATGAGGGCTAACAAAAGGAAAGTTGCAGTTTTAATCCCTGGGACTGTACATTCTAGTTTGGGTTTCTCGTGGTGTTCCCTTGTCACATAGATGAATGTTGTGTGCTTACTTTCAAACCATGTATAAGTGTGTCTATGGACCAATGGCGCAGAATCTTGCATGTTCTAAATGCTGTTCTTGGCTTGTTGATATCAGACTGGTAGTGTTGGTAGCTGTGTAGCATGTTCTGTAGACAGTATGAAGATCTCTCAGCACTTCTTAGGGACTTCTACATGACTCTATGGCCTCCTGGTTGTAGTAATTGCAATAGATCTGTGTGGCAATTGTAATTCATTCTGTGTTATCTTTCATTGTTTACACTTTACTAACAATCTATAGTGATAATGCAATAAAATCCTTACACCAACTGCAGGAATATCTTAATGCAATGCCCAAACATATATGACAGTTCACCAAATCTAGAGTACATTCTATATTAAAATTCTTATACTTTAACACAATTCAATTTTATCTAAATAATTGGCACTTGCACTTATTTTCTGGCTCGTGTATTTCTATCTCGGATGACCCGTGACGATATCCATATGCCACATATCTCGTCACTGTATATCGTAGTTCATATCTGGCTTGTGTCCATTTCATGTAAGTTGCATCTGCATGGAAAAAAGTCGGCTAGGTTTCTAGCTTCTTCTTGTAGTGTGTTCTTGTACACTTCGGCTTCTACATTAGAAAGAAGTGTTTTTATTGCTTCTTCTTTATCATTTTCCTGACTTTTTTGGCCTTGAGAGAACAATATCAATTATACTGCTAAATATATAGTCTCTTCTCAAAGTGAACTATCATGCTGTTAGTCTGGTTACATGTATGAACCTTAGAAACCTTCTACAATGTTACATTACATTCCTAGCTGTTACGTCAACTACAGAAACAAAAGAAGGGCTCCACGCCCGCTCTCCTTGGTGGTGATCATCCTGGATGCATAGCCATGCAAACTACATCACCTCCCACATGCAGTTAGTATATAACATGAGTTAAGGAATTGCTTTAGTTAAATATCATGCTGTTAGCCTGGTTACATATAAGCACCTCAGACACCTTCTACAATGTTACATTACATTCCTAGCTGTTACAACACCTAAATGTACAAAAGAAGGGCCCCACACCCGCTCTCCTTGGTGGTGATCGTCCTGGATACATAGCCATGCAAACTACATCACCTCCCACATGCAGTTAGTATCTAACATGAGTTAAGGAATTGCTTTAGTGAAATATCATGCTGTTAGCCTGGTTACATATAAGAACCTCAGACACCTTCTACAATGTTACATTACATTCTTAGCTGTTACGCCACCTAAAGGTACAAAAGAAGGGCCCCACACCCGCCCTCCTTGGTGGTGATCATCCTGGATACATAGCCATGCAAACTACATCACCTCCCACATGCAGTTAGTATCTAAAATGAGTTAAGGAATTGCTTTAGTGAAATATCATGCTGTTACTTTAGTGCCAATAATCCTCCTGGTTTATAAAGTTATAGAAGAGTATATGTTTTATGTATTAAGATGTATGTATTATGTATATGTATTACGAAGATTACAAAACAGGCGTCATTTTATAAGGTTAGCTGTTACCTCTCCGGGAGATGTGGCTTCTAATCCGAAATGTTATTGTATATTAAATTTTGTAATTGTATGTAAATTGTGTAAGTCTTATATATGCTAAATGTATATCTAATGGAAAAAATTTTAAAATTTGTAAGTGTAAAATGTACTATGTTTTCTTTCCTGTTGACAAACCTTGTAAAATTTTTATTACAAAGGTGAATAAATCTGATTCTTAATTCTTTAATCTTACTCCCAAAAAGAGTCCAAAAGAAAAGCCTCTAAACTCACCCCTCCGTTTGCTGGTGCTTGTTTGTAGCCTTGCAGCTACTGCATTACCCCTTCATGCAGTTATTATCTAAAATCCACTGAGGATTAGGTTAGTCTGGTTCTACAATGAGCACACCAGTTAGTTTTCACTCATGTCTACTAAAGCTCTTCTTTACAGGGACACAAGAAGACTCCAATATACTGTCAACCACCCAGTGATAATAGTTCTACATGCATAACCCTACAAAGTATATCACCTGCCATTTATTACGAATTGGGTTAATGATATTTCAGGATTTTAAACAATACAATGTGTACATAAAATACAATAAAGGGTAATTTTTCAATATATATAAAAGAAGACTGGAAAAGAAGAGCCCCAACACAAGATTTGAGGTACTGAAGACAGTCATCAGTATAAGGAAATGTTTATAAAACTTTTCTAAACATTGTAGGATAACACGAAAGAATAATTTTTTTATATAAAAGAAGATTGTAAAAGAAGTCCCCATAGACAAAATGTGAGGTACTGAAGACAGTTGCCAGTATAAGTAAAATTTAATAAACATAGAAATATGTAAAATATGAACATATTAACAGTGAAGCAAACAAATATACACAAATATAATAATTTGTAACTTAAAACTTCACTTATCTTATAAGATATGCTGACACTTTCCTTATAAATTGAACAGGATCACGATTTTGTGACAATTCCTCCACATCGTCACCAAAATCACAAACAAACTCATCGTCTACATTACAAACATTAGATGTCACTATGTTCTTGTTAGTACTACCAAAATCTGAAAATGAAACAAATTTAAAAACAGAATGGACTGCCAGTATTTCAAAATTCATCACGTGATGTTTATTTTTTAAAATAAATGTTTTTTCCTCAACTATTAAATCTATCGGACCATAAAATTGTTTTAATAATTTAACTTCAGGATTTATTTCATGGCTAAATGATCAAAAATGATCTGCTACAGCTGATTAATTACTCTGTTTGTACTTAATGTTACAAAAATGTTCTCTGGTTCTGGTTTCCAAATAACATTTTGTCTTTCCAATATAAACTTTATCACAATCAAAACAATTAAACTGATAAATGCCAGATTTTTTTATTATGAGGAATTTTATCTATTTTAGAGAAATGCAATAAATTTTTGATACTATATTTATTTTGAGGATCTAAAGTTATGCCAAAATCTTTAAAACTAAATTTTGAAAATGTTTACTAACTCAAAGATGATAAATAGATTTTTTAAAATTATAATCGTCTTTTAATTTGTGAAGTGTAGAGACATCATTAACAGTTTTTTTTATATTTAAATTTTTCAATTCTTTTATGTATAAAATCTTTTTTAAACCATTAATTAAGGCAGTATTAATAATATGTTTATATCCTTTATTAAATTCCTCCTATTCAGGAGTATATCCATTAATCTATAATTTGAAAACAGCAAATTTATGTGAAAAAGGGTTAAAACTTTTATTTTTTATATAGTTATCAATATGAATAGACTTCCTATAAACACCAAAGTTTAATTTATTATTATTTCTTATTATCTTTAGATCTATAAAAGGAAGAAATCCATTAATTTCAGCCTCAAATGTGAATTTTATAGCTTTATCTTGCAAATTTAGTAATTTTAAAGCATCATTTATGAGTTTTTCAGGAACAATAGCAAAAGTGTCATTAAGATATCTATACCAAAATTTAAAAATTAAAGGGAATGCTTTAGTGACTTGCATTTTGAAAAAACTCATAAAAAGATCAGCAAGAAAAGGTGGAAGAGGATTATCCATTGCTAAGCCAGAAGTATGTTGAAAAAATTCACCATTATTAGCGAAAAAATGTTGATTTAAACCAAATTCAGTAAGAACAAAAGCATTGCAACAACAGAATAAAACACTTACCTCTCTTGGAGTTGCTTCTTAAAGCTATGTCCAACAATGCATTGCTTAGTGGTGGTCTGACAAATTCTACAGGTTATTGCACTTCCTCTTTCATTATATATTCTCTGAAATAAATTTAATTGTTTAAAACATAAATAAGCTTTTGATACTGTACTTAAGATAATAGTAACTTAAAGCATGCATTGGTCAGTGACAGTCAACCATGTTTTATAGCTTATTTTAATCCTTGTCATCTCTTATTGCATATTGAAATCTGTCAAACTCTTCTACTTACCTCTCAGTCATACGATGTTCTCTTCTCTGTTATAATCTTAAAGACTTCTTAGAGCTCTTCTGTCTTCAAATTTACGTACAAGTCAAATAAAGAGATATTTTAATTTTCTTTATTAGATTTTATATTATCAACATATTAATACATAAATATGTTTATGGGATCTATCCTGGGACCACTGCTTTTTCTAGTATATATTAATGACCTTCCACTTAATATTCCCCATGCAGAAACTATTCTATATGCTGACGACACTAATATAATTATCAAAGGCTGCAATAATTCTGAATTGCAACATTATGCTAATACTGTGATGACAAATATGATGCATTGGCTAACTAATAATAAATTACTACTTAATATTAAAAAGACACAAAGTATGCATATTTCACTATCAAATAGAAATGAAGCTAATATAGCTCCTGTAATCGCTTTTGGCAATGAGGTAATACAATATACCAATGAAACAAAATTTTTGGGGGTAATTATTGACAAATTTTTAACCTGGAAGCCGCATATTCAGTATATTACTGCAAAAATTAATAAAGCCCACTACATAATATCAGTGCTAAGGAAAATTTGTAATACACAAACATTAATGCTGATTTACTATTCATATGTGCAGTCTTATCTTGCATATGGTATCTTTATCTGGGGATCAGCTACCGAAATAAAAGATTTATTTGTAACACAAAAGAAAATAATAAGAAGAATGTTTAATCTAAACAAAAGGACTCATTGTATGAAATATTTTAAGGAAAATAATATACTAACTCTGCCATGTCTGTATATCTTAGAAACCGTATGCTTTATAAACAACAACATACAATATTTTCAAACAAATAACACTATTCATGAACATTATACTAGGAATGGTGCTAAATTACATATACTGGGATCAAGATCAAATAAAAAACTTAACTCAGTACTTCATAAAGGGGTTCACATGTATAACTTAATCTTAAAGAAAATCGAAAACAATGATAAGAAAAGATTCAGAAGAGATGTGAAATTATTTTTAATAAATCAGTGCTTCTATAGTACTCAAGAGTTCTTTGAATATTTTAGGTACCAGATTAAGTAGAGTAAATGATTACATAAGAATAATTTTATGATACTAATGGTTGACAATTCATGTAAGTTTTCTGTATTTGTTGACATTGATACAATTTAATCTGATTATTGCATGTAGAATTAATTCTGTATTTTCTGAATTTCTAGTTTGTATTGTTTGTACTGTATCTTGAAAAAGCAAATATTTCTGTACAGAAATTAAATGCTAAATAAATAAATAAATAAATATACAAATACGTAAGACAAAAAAAAAAAAAAAAATATTAAACAAATTATTTTACTACATAATGGTATTTCTCATATTCTGTAACATTATACTCTGGAACTTTATGTACTAAACAGCATGTAACTGTACAGTAAAAGTTGTTGAAATATACACTAAATATATGTACGAGTAAAAAATAAACTTCAGTCACACAAATAATTGTATGTTTTTTTGAACTATGCAGTTTTTTACATTAACGCAACATTGGTTATGTTTAAACTACCTCACATACTTTGGTAAAATCAGATTATGTTTCAGAAACGTTCACTCCTGTCTTCAGCTGACAAACGACTAGCTGTATTGATGGTGGAGGTGTCTGGTGGTGGTGATATGAACTTGTTGAGCTGGTCTGATGTCAGGAGTACAAAGTTTATAATTTGATTCTAATTTTTGTATTTTGTATATTTTCCGACACTGGGAGTTCCGTGGGTATCGTTCTGTTCTATGCAGTTTGATGTCCGAGGCAATATTCAAGAAACTATGTTGCTAGAGCTAATCATCTGCTAACCTAAAAAGAACAGCCAATACAAAAGAGCAAATCTTTTAAGACAATGTGTTTAACAAATATTATTAACTAATAATGAACATTCTATATTACGATGGCATTTACAGATACTTACATACCTCATTTTATTGCTAGAAATCCACACAATCTTAAGCTATTTATACAGTATTACATTACCAACTGAACAAATGCTTACCTCCTCTATAGGTAATTTAAGTTCCTCTTAAAACACTAATTAAAAATGCATTGCTTAGGGCAGTCAACCAATTTCTACAGCCTCTTCTGCCATTTTTATTTCACAGCACTTCTTATTAATGTTCTCTGTAAACATCTCATTCTTTAAAAATAAATATGTCTTGATAATAATATCTTAGACCAACGGCCGACCACGCATTAATTAGTCGACATCAACCAACATCTAGAGTTTATACTGCTTTCTCTATTATCTCTTATTGCACATGATAGCTGGTCAAAATCTTCTACTTACCATTCAGCCATAAGACTTGCTCTTCTCTGCTGCAATTACAAAGACTTCTTAAGTCTTCCGTCTTCAAATTTGCATACAAGGAAAATATCTTCATATTCTTCTTACACTTTAACTATCACATATTTTATTGACTATTAATCACTGAAATATTAGCAGAAATTTTTTTATTTGATAACAGATATTTTACATATAATAGCAGCATTTATATTTCACTTTATTACTAAGAAGTATAATCTTGAAAGGCTTTCTGTTTACACAGTGATGAGCTTGTACTTAGGCTCCAAGACAATCAACTTCTTGTAGGCTTTGTTGTTCCATTGCTGATTCTTCGTTTCTGTATTACCATTTTCTACTCTTGTATCACTTCCACTCTACTTGTCCCCTAAGCACTTCTGAACTGCCCTTGCTAGCTTGGTGCCAGATGTCTTCTCCATACTTCTCTGTCTCTAGCCACTATAGTCCACTAATTTCCTGCTTTGGTTCTGAAGTAGTTCATCCATCTGGTTCTTTGGTGCCCCACGTTTCTTCGTCCTACTCTTCGGTCTCACACTGTGGTCCATTTCTTATGATCCATGGTGATACATTTTAATTCTTCATTGCTAATTCTGTCTATAGCACACCAGTATCAACAAAACAAAATACTTACCTCCTGTCAAGGTGCTTCCTTATGATCTTCTTAAACTATTCCCCAACATGTATTCCTTAGTGGTGGTCATTCCTACAGTTCATTGCAGCCTCTCTGTCATTCTTTTATATCTTACTGTTAAAATAAAATAAATTCTGTATATCTAATAGCCCTGTTTCTGGAATTTATACCAGGCTTTATTCTGCAAAGTTTATTTTTACCTTTATTCAATTTTCGAAACAAATTACATAAAATATTTTGCAAATTTTGCAGATCAATCTACTTGCTACCTTAACTAAGTAATTAAATAAGCCTACAGGGTACTGTATTCCAGTAACCTTATAAATCTACTCATTTAATCTATCTAAAAACATTCTTTCTTCTACTTTACTTCTACTCCAACAATATAATTCAAATCTACATCTCTACTACAGCTTCAATTACTCTAACAAACCACGAAACATTTTTTCCTACAATTTTAAATTTCTTCTTGTAGAACTGGTATCCAAAGCTTCCTTCTATTGGCCTCAACAGATGGAGCTGGTTCGCCAGTCGCAGATACAGGTTATACTTTTCTACATCATTATTTGTATCTGTCTGCTCTGGTTCTCTGCATATACCTCTTCTGGGTTTCTTCTTCCTTCTTTGGCTTCTGCTCTTCCTTCCAATATTCATAGCTGGCCTCTTCCATTCATTGGTCGAGTGTCTTAAATGATGTAATCTCTAGTACCATTCAAGTCTAATGCATAAAGATATAAAAGGAAATTGCAAAAGACGAACTCAAAGAGAAGGTGCTAGTTACGGATGACTTCAGAAGACAGATATCAGTATAGGGAAACTTTAATAAAAATTGTCTGAGAATTTCAGGATACCATTAAAGGGTAATGTCTCAGGATATAAAATGAAATTGGAGGTATAGATAATTTCGGCAGACATTTGTCAGAGTAAGATATCTTTAATAAATTTTGTCTGAGAATTGCAGGATATCATTAAAGACAAAATTTTCAGGATATTTATTTGTCAATAGACTGCAAAGACTTCAATGAAAGGAAATTGGACAAGAAGAACTCAAAGATATAATAAAACTTGTATGAGAATTGCAGGATATAATAGAAGACTAATGTTTCAGGATACAAATGAAATTGGACAAGAAGAACTATAAGTAAACCTGGGAGGTAGAGATGATATCAGAAGACAGTCATCAGTGTAAGGAAACCTTAATGAATATTGTCTGAATATTGCAGGATATCATTATAGTCTAATCTATCACTTCATAATAAAAAATGGACAAGAAACTCTCAAAGATAATGTGTGAGGTGGTGATGACATGTGAAGACTGTCAGTGAAAGGAAACATTATTGAAAATTGCCTGAAGATTGCAGGATATCATTATAGACTAATGTTTCGGGAGATAAATAATTGACAACAAATTCTCAAACATAACATAGGATGTAGTGAAGAATTGGGAAGACAGTCATCAGTGTAAGAAAAACGTATAGAAACATGTCTGAATATTGCAGGATATCATAGAAGACTAATGTTTCCGGATTTGAAGAATTGACAAGAAATTCTCAAAGATAATATATGAGGTAGTGAAGACTTGGGAAGATACTCATCAGCGTAAAGAAACCTTATTAAAAATTGTCTGAACATTGCAGGTTATTGTAGAAGATTAATGTTACCGAATATGAAGAATTGACAAGAAATTATCAAAGATAACGTAAGAGGTAGTAAAGACTAGGGAAGACATTCATCAGTGTAGAGGAAACCTTATCGAAAATTGTCTGAATTTTGCAGGAAATTATTGAGAAGGAAGGTTACAGGATAAAAAAATTGACAGAAATTCTCAAAGATAACTTCAAAAGTAGTGTAGACTTGGGAAGACGTTTATCGGCGTAAGGAAACCTTTATGAAATTTGTCTGAATATTGCGGGATGTCAAAGAAGACTAAAGTTTGAGAATATATAAAACTGACGAGAAATTCTCAAAGATTACGTACGAGGAGTGGACTATTGGGAAGACATTCATCAATGTATGGAAACCTTATTGAAAATATTCTGATTATTGCAGCATATGATAAAAGACTAATGTCTCAGGACTTGAAAAGTTTACAAGAAATTGTCATAGATAATGCAGGATGTAGTGACATTCATTAGTGAAAGGAAACCTTATTGATAATTGTATGAATATTGCAGAATATCATAGAACACCAATTATTCAGGATATAATAAATTGAAAGAAATTTTCAAACATAACTAGGAGTGTGTGTGTGTGTGTGTGTGTGTTTGTGTGTGTGTGTGTGTGTGTGTGTGTGTGTGTGTGTGTATGTGTGTATGTGTGTAGTGTTTAATGCCCGCTTTTAAAACATATGGCACCGCAGGCAGTATAACTAGTAGTGAAGGATTTAGAAGATATTCATCAGTGTAAGGAAACCTTATTGAACATTGCGTATTGCAGGATATCATAGAAGATTAATGTTTATCATTAAACACTTTCACTTTTTAACAAATCATTCTTCTATCATTTCACTTCTTAACAAATGGACAAGAAGCTCTCAAAGATTACATTTGAGGTGATGAGTCAACAGGTTATTAATAATACAAAAAAAGTGTATAAGATGTATTTATAATCTAAACAACAGAGAATCCTGTAGACAAACCTTTATAGAAGCCAATATATTAACTGTTATATCGTTATTTGTATATAAAGTAATCATGTTTGTAGTAAGTAAATCACACTCTGTATATATTAAAGACAGTCATATGTATAATACTAGATTGCTAAATAATTACTATAGAGATAATATTAGTAAACGAGCCACAGAAAAGGATCCCCTTACTATGGGCAGAATACTTTATAACAGGTTACCAAGTGATATTAAAGCTCTAAGAGGCAATAAATTTCAAAAAAGACTAAAAATGTACCTAATACAGAAGTGCCTATATAGTATTGATGAAATGTAAATATTCTATGATTCTTGACGATGCTTGAAACTTGTATGAGTCTATAAGCAAATAAATTGAAATTGAAATTGAAAAAAAAAAAAAAAAAAAAAAAAAAAATGATTATATGTGAAGACTGTCATCAGTGTAACAAAATTTTAAAGGAATTTGTCTAAAGATTGCACAAAATCATAGAAGACTAATGTTTAAGGATATAAACATTTGAGAAGAAATTCTTAAAGATAATGAACTAGGTTGTAAAGACTTGGGAAGATATTCATCAGTGTAAGGAGAACTTATGGAAAATTGTATGAATATAGCAGGATATCATAGAAGACAACTGTATCAGTATAATTAAAGTTAACAAGAAGCTCTCAAAAATTACGTATGAGGTAGTGATTACTTGGGAAGATATTCATCAGTGTAAGGAAACCTTAAAGAAAATTGACCAAATATCGCAAGATGCTTCCGGATATAATCAGCTGACAAGAAATTTTTAAAGATAATATATCAGGTAGAGAAGACTTGGAAAGTCTGTGTCAGGAAACATTATAGAAAATTGTCAGAATTTTGCAGGATACCATAGAAGACCTGTGGTTAAGGATATAAAAAGCTGACAAGAATTTCTCAAAGATAACATATGACATAATGAAGAATTGAGAAGCTATCCGTCAATGTAAGGAAAGATTATAGAAAATTGTCGCAATTTTGCAGGATATCTTAGAAGACACATAGTTCAGGATATAAAATGTCGACAAGAAATTCTAAAAGATAACATATGAAGTAGTGAAGACTTGAGAAGCTATCAGACAGTGTAAGGTAACATTAGAAAATTGTTGGAATTTTGCAGATTATCATAGAAGTCCCAATTCTCTAAAATATCATATGAGGTAGTGAAGACTTGGGAACACATTCATCAGTGTAAGGAAACCTTATAGAAAACTGTCAGAATTTTCCACGATATCAATGAAGACTCATGGTTCAGGATAAAAAAACTAACAAGAATTTCTCAAAGATAACGTATGAGGTAGTGAAGACTTGGAACAACATTCGTCAGTGTAAGGAAAACTTACAGAAAGTTATTAAATTTTAGATGAGTCGCATTTTTTACACATCTGCTTCACTTTCGTGAAGCAGATGTGTAAAAAATGCGACTCATCTAAAATTTAATAATTTTTCGCTTCACTGTGGTGTTCCAATACAGTTGAATCTCGATATATTGAAGTGACGTTAAGTCAAGAGGAACACGCGAAAGTTAGATCCAACCAACTTTAAAAACCGGACAACATGGAGGTAGGATCGTTCACATCTGAAAAATAAAGACCAAAGTGAAGCAGATGTGTAAAAAATGCGACTCATCTAAAATTTAATAATTTTTCGCTTCACTGTGGTGTTCCAATACAGTTGAATCTCGATATATTACAGAAAGTTGTCAGAATATTGTAGCATATTACAGAAAGCTAATGCTTCAGGATATAAAAAATTTGCTAGACATTCACAAGATAACATACGAGGTAGTGCAGACTTGGGAAGATACTTTTCAATGTCAAGGAAAGCTTATAGAAATTTCAATTCCTTTCTTGGAAGTGTTGAAAACAGTGTTGTTATGATAAATTAACTTTAAAGAGAGTCGATTAAAGACACTAGTAAGTGTTGTCTAGACTTTAATTAAAGTTAATTTATAGAAATTTGTCAAAATTTTGCAGGTTATCATAGAACACTCATGGTTCAAGTTATAAACAGCTGAGAAGATATTCTCAAAAATAACATATAAGGTAGTGAAGATTTGGAAAGACATTCGTCTGTGTAAGGAAACCTTAAAGAAAATTGACCAAATAGTGCAGGATGTTTCTGGATATAAACAGCTGACAAGAAATTCTCGAAGATAGTTTATGAGGTAGTGAAGTCTTGGAACGACTTTCATCAGTGTAAGGAAACCTTAAAGAAAATTGACCAAATATTACAGGATATCAACAAAGGCTCATGGTTCAGGATATAAAAAGTTGACAAGAGATTCTCAAGCATAATGTATGAGGTAGTGAAGACTAGAGAAGCTATCGGTCAATGTAAGGAATCCTTATAGAAAATTGTCTGAATTTTGCAGGATATCATTGAAGACTCATGGTTCAAGATATAAAAAGTGGACAAGAAATTCTCTAAGATAACATATCAGGTAGTGAAGATTTGGAAAGACATTCATCAGTGTAAGGAAACCTTAAAGATATCTGACCAAATTTTGCAGGATATTTCAAAATATAAACAGCTGACAAGAAATTATAAATGATAACCTATGACGTAGTGAAGACTTTGGAAAACATTCATCAGTGTAAGGAAACTATATAGAAATTTGTAGGAATTTTGCAGAATATCATAGAAGACCTATGGTTCAGGATATAAAAAACTGACAAGCAATTTTCAAAGATAACATATGAAGTAGTGAACATTTGGTATGACATTCGTCAGAGTAAGGAGACCCTATAGAAAATTGCCCAAATATTGCAGTACATGATTGAAGACTCAGGGTATAAAAAAATGTCTAGAAGTTCTTAAAGATATTGTATGAGATAGTGATGACTTCTAGAGGTATTCGTTAATGTAAGGAATCCTTAAGGAAAATAGCTTAAGTATTGCAGGATATCATTGAATATTAATATTTCAGGATATGAAAAATTGAAAAGAAATTCTCAAAGACAACGTATGCGGTATGGAACTCTTAGGAAGACATTTGTCAGTGTAAGGAAACATATAGAAAATTGAATATTGCAGCTTATGTTAGAAACCTAATCCTTCAGGATGTAAAAAAAATTGACAGGAATTTCTAAAACATGACGTACTAGGTAGTGAACACTTTGGAAGATATTTATCAGTGTAAGGAAACCTTATAGAAAATTGGCTGAATATTGCAGGATATCATAGAAGACTAATGTTTCAGGATATAAAACTTTGACAAAAAGTTCTTAAATATAACATACGAGCTAGTGAAGACTTGTGAAGACATTCATTAGAGTAAGGAAACATTGAAAATTGTCTGAACATTGCAGGATATTATAAGACTAATGATTCAGGTCACAAAATGCTGACACAAAATTCTGAATGATAACATACAAGGTAGTGACGACATGCGATGACCTTACTCACTGTAAGGAAACATTTTTGAAAATTGTCTGAATATCGCAGGATATCATACAAGATTAATGTTTCAGCATATAAACAATTGACAAGATATTCTCAAAAATAACGTATGAAGTAGTAAAGACTTAGAACAACATTCGTCAGTGTAAGAAAACCTTATACAAAATTGCTCAAATTTTGCAGGATATCATAGAAGACTCATGGTTCAGGATATATAAGGTTGAAAAGAAATTCTCAGGTAACCTATGACGTATTGAAGACTTGGTTGGACATTCATCAGCTTAAGGAAAGCTTAGTGAAAACTGTCTGAATATTGCAGAATGTCATAGAAGACAAATGTTACAGGATATAAATTATTGACAAGAAATTCTTAAAGATAACGTACGAGGTAATGATGACTTGAGAACAAGGTCATTACTGAAAATTGTCTGAATATTGCAGGATATCATACGAGATTAATGTTGCAGGATACAGAATGTTGGTAGAAAATTTTCAAAGATAACATATGAGGAAGCAAAGAATTGGGAAGATATTCATCAGACTCAGGAAAACTTATTGAAAACTGTCTGAATATTGCAGGCTATCATTTAAGACTTATGCTTGAGGGTATAGTAAGTTCACAAGAAACTCTCAAACATAACATCATGGTAGTGGAGTGTGGGGAAGACATTCGTCAGTGTAAGAAACCTTATTGAACATTTTCTGAATATTGCAGCATATCAAAGACAACAAGTGCTCCAGGATATAAAGCATTGAGAAGAAATTCTCAAAGATAAATGGTAGTGCAGATGTTTGAAGACAGTCATCAGTATAAGGAAACTTTGCTGATCATTGTCTAAATATTGCTGGAACTCACAGAAGTTTCATGTTTCAAAATATAAAAATTTCACAAGAAATTCTTAAAGATAACGTACAAGATAGCAATGACTTGTGAACACAGTCATCAATGCAAGAAAACCTTATAGAGAATTGTCTGAATATTGCTGGATATCATAGACTAATGTATCTGGATATAAAAAATTGACAAGAAATTCTCAGACAACATACGAGGTAGCAAAGACTTCGGAAGACATAATTTATGGTAAGGAAACCTTATTGAAAATTGTCTGAAAATTGCAGGATATCATAGAAGACTAATGTTTCGGGATATAAAAAATGGACAAGATATTCCAAAACACAGCGTACGAGATAATATAGCCTCTGTAATACATACTTTAGTGTACAAAAACCTTATTGAAAATTGTCTGAATGCTGCAGAATATCATAGTGGACTACTGCTGCTGGAGATAACAAGTTGAGAAGAAATTCTGAAAGATAACGTAAGAGGCAGTGAACACTTTTGAAGACATTCACCACTGTGAGGAATCCTAATTGAAAGATGTCTGACTATTGCAGGATATCATATAAAATAAAGTTTCAGGATATAACATATTGACAGAAGATTCTCTAAGATAATGAATCAGCAAGTGAAGACTTGGGAAGACATTCATTAGTTTAAGGAAATCTTAAAGAATATGGTCTGAAGATAGCAGGATTGCATTAAAGTCTAAAGTTCCACTTCGTGAAAAATAGAAAGAACTTATCAAAAATAACATATAAGGTAGCGATGCCTTGTAAAGACTTTCCTCGGTGTAAGTAATGCTTAATGAAAATTGTTTGATAAGAATATCCAATTCATACAATGTGGAAAAGAAATTCTCAAAGAAGATGTACGTATTAGTAAATAATTGGGAAAATATTCATCAGTGTAACAGAACATTATAGAAAATTGTCTGAATATGGCAGGATATCATAGAAGACAAATTTTTCAGAATATAAAACATTGAAAAGAAAATCTCAAACACAGTGTAAGGACACCTTATTGAAAATTGAATGTTGCAATATATGATTGACAAACCAAGTATCATGGTATACATAAATTGAGAGAAAATTCTCAAAGATAACTTCAGAGGTAGTGAAGACTTGCAAAGACGTTCATCAGTGATGTAAATCTTTTTGAACATTGCCAAATCTTGCTGGATATCACTGAAGACTAATGGATCAGGATATAAAAATTTGACAAGAAATTCTCAAAGATAACGTAGAAGTTAGTGAAGAATTGGCAACATATAAATTAGTGTAAAAAATCCATACTGAATATTACAAGAACTCATAGATGAATATTGTATCATAAAAGACTCCTAGTTCAAGATATAAAAAGTGGAGAAGAAATTCTCAAAAATAATATAAGAGATAGTGAAGCCTTGGAAAGACATTTTTCAGTATAAGGAAACCTTAAAGAAAACTGCCCAAATATTGCAGGATATCATAGAAGATTCATGGCTCAGGATATAAAAAACTGACAAGAATTTCACAAAGATAAAGTATGCGGTAGTGAAGACTTGGAAATATATTTGTCAGTGTCAAGAAACCTTATAGAAAATTGTCAAAATTTTGCTGGATATCATAGAAGACTCATGGTTCAAGATATAAAAGGTTGACAAGAAATTCTCAAAAATAACATTTGGGGTAGTAAAGATTTAGAAAGGCATTCATCTGTGATAGGAAACCTTAAAGAAAATTGACCAAATAGTGCAGGATGATTCTGGATATAAACAGCTGACAAGAAATTCTCAAAGATATGAGGTAATGATGTCTTGGAAAGACTTTCGTCAGTGTAATGAAACCTTATAGAAAATTGTCGGAATTTTGCAGGATATCATAGAGGACTCATGGTTCAAGATATATACAGTTGACAAGAAGTTCTCAAAAATATATTATGAGGTAGTGAACATTTGGTATGACATTCGTCAGTGTAAGGAAACCTTATAGAAAATTGCCCTAATATTGGAGTACATGATTGAAGACTCATGGTTCAGGATATAAAAAAACTGTCTAGAAATTCTCAAAGATATCGTATGAGGTAGTGATGACTTCTAAAGACATTCGTCAGTGTAAGGAATCCTTAAGGAAAATTGCGCAAGTATTGCAGGATATCATTGAAGATTAATATTTCAGGATATGAAAAATTGAAAAGAAATTCTCTAAGACTTATGAGTTATGGAAGGCTTAGGAAGACATTCATCTGTGTAAGGAAACATATAGAAAATAGAATATTGCAGCATATATTAGAAACCTAATTCTTCAGGATATAAGAAAAATTGACAAGAATTTGTAAAATGTGATGTACTAGGTAGTGAAGACTTGTGAAGGCATTCATTAGAGTAAGGAAACATTGAAAATTGTCTTAACATTGCAGTATATTATAAAAGACTAATGATTCAGGTTACAAAATGCTGACACAAAACTCTGAATGATAACATACGAAGAAGTAGTAAAGACATGCGAAGACCTTCTTCACGTAAGGAAACCTTTTTGAAATTGTCTGAATATCGCAGGATATCGTACAAGATTACTGTTTCAGCATATAAACAATTGACAACATATTCTCAAAGATAACGTTTGAAGTATGAAGACTTGGAACTACATTCGTCATTTAAGGAAACCTTATAGAAAATAGCTCAAATATTGCAGGATACATAGAAGAATCATGGTTCAGGATATATAAGCTTTAAAAGAAATTCTCAGGAAACGTATGACGTAGTGAAGACTTGGGTGGACATTCATCAGCTTAAGCAAAGCTTAGTGAAAACTGTCTGAATATTGCAGAATGTCATAGAGGACAAATGTTACCGGATATAAATTATTGACAAGAAATTCTTAAAGATAACGTACAAGGTAATAATGAGTGAGAACAAGGTCATCAGTGTGTAAGGAAACCTTATTGAAAATTGTCTAAACTTTGCATGATATAATAGAAGAATAATGTTGCAGATTTAAAAAATTGATGACAATTTTAAAAGTTAATGGTGAGGCAGTCATCTGTGCAAGAAAACCTTACTGAAAATTGTCTGAATATTGCAGGATATCATACGAGATTAATTTTGCAGGATACAGAAAGTTGGTAGAAAATATTTAAATAGAACGTATGAGGTTGTGAAGAATTGGGAAGATATTCTTCAGATTCAGGAAACCTTACTGAAAATTTTCTGAATATTGCAAGATATCATACGAGATTAATGTTGCAGGATACAGAATGTTGGTAGAAAATTTTCAAAGATAACATATGAGGCAATGAAGAATTGGGAAGTTATTCATACGACTTAGGAAAACTTCTTGAAAATTGTCTGAATATTGCAGGCTATCATTTAGGACTTATGCTTGAGGGTATAGTAAGTTCACAAGAAACTCTCAAACATAACATCATGGTAGTGGAGTGTTGGGAAGACATACGTCATGTAAGAAACCTTATTGAACATTGTCTGAATATTGCAGCATATCAAAGACAACAAGTGCTCCAGGATATAAAGCATTGATAAGAAATTCTCAAAGATAAATGGTAGTGCAGACTTTTGAAGACAGTCATCAGTATAAGGAAACTTAGCTGATCATTGTCTAAATATTGCTGGAACTCACAGAAGCTTCATATTTCAGAATATAAAAATTTCACAAGAAATTCTTAAAGATAACCTATGACATAGCGATAACATGTGTACACAGTCATCAACGTAAGAAAACCTTATAGAGAATTGTCTGAATATTGCTGGATATCATGGAAGACTCATGTTTCAGGATTTAAAAAATTGACAAGATATTCCAAAAGACAACGTACGAGATAATATAGCCTCTGGAATACATACTTTAGTGTACGAAAACCTTATTGAAAATTGTCTGAATACTACAGAATATCATAGTGGACTACTGCTTCAGGAGATAACAAGCTGAGCAGAAATTCTGATAGATGACGTAAGAGGTAGTGAACACTTTTGAAGAAATTCACCACTGTGAGCAATCCTAATTGAAAGTTGTCTGAATATTGCAGGATATCATATAAAATAAAGTAAAATATTGACAAAAAATTCTCTAAGATAACGAATCAGGTAGTGAAGACCTGGGAAGACATCCATCAGTTTAAGGAAATCTTAAAGAATATGGTCTGAAGATAGCAGGATAGCATTAAAGTCTAAAGTGAAAAATAGAAAGACCTTATCAAAAATAACATATGAGGTAGTCATGCCTTGTAAAGACTTTCCTTGGTGTAAGGAATGCTTAATGAAAATTGTTTGATAAGGATATCCAAAAAGACTATTGTTTCACTTCATACAATGTGGAAAAGAAATTCTCAAAAAGACGTACATGGTAGTAAATAATTGGGAAAATATTGATCAGTGTAATAGAACATTATAGAAAATTGTCTGAATATGGCAGGATATCATAGAAGACAAATTTTTCAGAATATAAAACATTGAAAAGAAAATCTCAAACACAGTGTAAGGACACCTTATTGAAAATTGAATGTTGCAATATATGATTGATAAACCAAGTATCATGGTATACATAAACTGAGAGAAAATTCTCAAAGATAACTTCAGAGGTAGTGAAGACTTGCAAAGACGTTCATCAGTGATGTAAATCTTTTTGAACATAGCCTAATCTTGCTGGATATCATTGAAGACTAATGGATCAGGATATAAAATCTGACAAGAAATTCTCAAAGATAATGTACAAGTTAGTGAAGAATTGGGAACATATTCATTAGTATAAAAAATCCATACTGAATATTACAAGAACTCATAGATGAACAATGTATCATAAAAGACTCCTAGTACAAGATATAAACAGCGGTCAAGAATTAAATTTATTGGGAGTCGATTAATGACACTCATCGACTCCCAATAAATTTAATTTATACGACAACACTGTTTTCAACACTTCCATGAAAGGATTTTTAATGGACAAGAAATTCCTAAAAATAACATAAGAGATAGTGAAGCCTTGGAAAGACATTCATCAGTATAAGGAAACCTTAAAGAAAATTGCCCAAATATTGCAGGATATCACAGAAGACTCATAGTTCAGGATATAAAAAACTGACAAGAATTTCACAAAGATAACGTATGGGGTAGTGAAGACTTGGAAATACATTTGTCGGTGTCAAGATTAAAGATTATTCTTAAAGATAACTTCTTAGGTAATCAGGATATGTGTAGACTGTCATCAGTGTAAGGAAACCATACTGAAAATTGTCTGTATATTGCCGGATATCATAGAAGACTCATGGTTCAGGATACCGAAAACTGAGAAGATATTCTCAAAGATAACACATGAAGTAGTGAACTCTTGGAAAGACTTGTGTCAGTGTAAGGAAACCTTAAAGTAAATTGCCCAAATATTGCAGGATATGAACAAAGGCTCATGATTCATGATATAAAAAGTTGACAAGAAATTCTCAAGCATAAAGCATAATTCTCTTAACATTAGAAGGGTTTGAGGCAAATAATTATACTATTGGGATTTTTATGGATTTGTCTAAGGCATTTGATTTGGTTGACCATAATATTCTATTATCCAAACTTGAAGCCTATGGTATAAGAGGGGTATCTCATGATTGGTTTGAATCCTACCTTGAGGGTAGAAGACAGTATACTGTAGTTAATAATGAATTAAATGGTCATAATATTAATTCCAATATTGAAATTGTGAGATGTGGGGTTCCACAGGGTTCTATCCTGGGACCACTGCTTTTTCTAGTATATATTAATGACCTTCCACTTAATATTCCCCATGCAGAAACTATTCTATATGCTGACGATACTAATATCATTATCAAAGGCTGCAATAATTCTGAATTGCAACATTATGCTAATACTGTGATGACAAATATGATGCATTGGCTAACTAATAATAAATTACTACTTAATATTAAAAAGACACAAAGTATGCATATTTCACTATAAAATGGAAATAAAGCTAATATAGCTCCTGTAATCGCTTTTGGCAATGAGGTAATACAATATACCAATGAAACAAAATTTTTGGGGGTAATTATTGACAAATTTTTAACCTGGAAGCCGCATATTCAGTATATTACTGCAAAAATTAATAAAGCCCACTACATAATATCAGTGCTAAGGAAAATTTGTAATACACAAACATTAATGCTGATTTACTATTCATATGTGCAGTCTTATCTTGCATATGGTATCTTTATCTGGGGATCAGCTACCGAAATAAAAGATTTATTTGTAACACAAAAGAAAATAATAAGAAGAATTGAAGTAATGAGTTGGTATTCAAACACAACATCACTTAAAATATCCTTACTTGAACAATTGTTTCGGAGACCGGCTCGTCCCCATCATCAGCAACTATCCAACTGGTTGGATCCGTGGTTTCTTGAAGTGAGCTGGTTGTTTGAGGTGACATCTGTTGATTGTGAGATGAACTTCCAAAGAGAGTTTTCAGGCGGCAATTCGAAATTTAACGTATACTGTTTGTTTTTTATAATTAGCAACTTCTCCCAAACATCGAGCTCAGCTGCATTATTGGCTGGCTTTAATAGTTTTATATTTGGTACAATTTCATGATTGGTAGACCAAAAATGGTGGGCTATTGCTGATTTTTCCATTTGTTTGTATTTCACACATCTCATATGTTCTTGTAATCTAATTTGTAAACTTCTTTTGGTTTTTCCTATGTAGAACTTATTACAGTCTGAGCAGTTTATTTTGTATATACCTGATTTCTTGTTTTCAGGTACTGGGTCTTTCAGGTTGTTGCATAATAAGTTTTTTAAACTGAATTTATTTATTGGGGCTAGGGTGATGTTATACTTCTTGAATATCTTGTTGAATTTATGATGTACTTTGGGATGATATGTGAATTTCTTGAACTGTTTCTCGGATTTTGAATCTGTTAGTTTTGTGGTATCCAATATGTGTTTTTGTTTCTTAAATTTCCAAATTTTCTTTTCTAATAATTTTTTACTGTATCCATTAATTGCAGCTATGTTAATCATTTGGTTATATTCTTTGTTGTATTCATTCTGTTTCAATGGGATGTTGATTAGTCTATGTGCTAAACTGTTCAAAACTGCATGTTTGTGGGGTGTCGGGTTGTAGCTATCGTTCTTGATGTAATTGTCTGTTTGTGTTGGCTTCCGGTAGATGCCAAAAGATATGTTATTTAGTTCATGAATTATCTTCAGATCTAGGAAAGGTAGGTAGCCATCTGTTTCTATCTCTATTGTGAACTTTATTGTTTTATTCTGTATGTTCAGTAGTTTTAAGGAATCTTGTATGAATTTGTGTGGAACAATGGCAAAAATATCATCAACATATCTGTACCAGCATTTGAAGATGTATGGGAAGGATGATGTGATATGTGTTTCAAAGTAGCTCATAAAGAGGTTGGCTAGGAAAGGTGAAAGTGGATTGCCCATTGTTAGGCCTGAGGTCTGTTGATAGAATTGACCGTTGAATGTAAAGAAATTTTGATGTATGCATAAATGAGTAAGTTTTGTGAGATCTTCTATTATTTTCTATTTTATTATAATAATAATAAAAATAATAAGAAGAATGTTTAATCTAAGTAAAAGGACTCATTGTATGAAATATTTTAAGGAAAATAATATACTAACTCTGCCATGTCTGTATATCTTAGAAACCGTATGCTTTATAAACAACAACATACAATATTTTCAAACAAATAACACTATTCATGAACATTATACTAGGAATGGTGCTAAATTACATATACTGGGATCAAGATCAAATAAAAAACTTAACTCAGTACTTCATAAAGGGGTTCACATGTATAACTTAATCTTAAAGAAAATCGAAAGCAATGATAAGAAAAGATTCAGAAGAGATGTGAAATCATTTTTAATAAATCAGTGCTTCTATAGTACTCAAGAGTTCTTTGAATATTTTAGATACCAGATTAAGTAGAGTAAATGATTACATGAGAATAATTTTATGATACTAATGGTTGACAATTCATGTAAGTTTTCTGTATTTGTTGACATTGATACAATTTAATCTGATTATTGCATGCAGAATCAATTCTGTATTTTCTGAATTTCTAGTTTGTATTGTTTGTACTGTATCTTGAAAAAGCAAATATTTCTGTACAGAAATTAAATGCTAAATAAATAAATAATGTATGAGGTAGTGAAGACTAGAGAAGCTATCGGTCAATGTAAAGAATCCTTATACAAAATTGTCTGAATTTTGCACAATATCATTGATGACTCATTGTTTAAGATATAAACAGTGGAAAAGAAATTCTCTAAGATAACATATAACATAGTGAAGACTTGGAAAGGCATTAATCAGTGTAAGGAAACCTTAAAGAAAACTGACCAAATATTGCAGGATACTTCAGGATATAAAAAGCTGTCAAGAAATTTTTAATGATAGCCTATGAGGTAGTGAAGACTTTGGAAGACATTCATCAGTGTAAGGAAACCTTATAGAAATTTGTCAGAATTTTGCAGGATATCAAAGAAGATACATGGTTCAGGATATAAAAAATTGTCTAGAAATTCTCAAAGATATCGTATGAGGTAGTGATGACTTCTAAAGACATTCATCAGTGTAAGGAATCCTTAAGGAAAATTGCTCAAATATTGCAGGATACCATAGAAGACTAATGTTTCACTTCATGTTAAACAGACAGGAAATTATAGAAGATAACGTACGAGGTAGTGACGACCTTTGAAGACTGTCATTGGGGGAAACCTTAATGAAAATTGTCTGGAAATTAAGAATATCATTAAAGACATTGTTTCACCTCAAGAAAAATGGACAAATATTGTCAAAGATAACATACGAGGTAGTGATGGCTTCTGAAGACAGCCATCAGTGTCAGGAATATTTCTGGATCTCTTAAAAGATTAATGTTTCAGGATATTATACTTTAACAAGAAATTTTGAAAGATAAGGAACGAGGTTCCAATTACTAGTGAACACAGTCAACAATGAAAAGAAACCTTATAGAACATTTTATGAATATTGCTGGATGTTATAGAACACTCATGTTTCTGCAAATAAAAAGTTGACAAGAATTTCTCAAAGATAACATATGAAGTAGTGGACACTTGGAACGATATTCATCAGTGTAAGTAAACTTAATAGAAAATTGCCCAAATATTGCAGGATATCATAGAAGACTCATGGTTCAGGATATAATAAGTTGACAAGAAATTCTCAAAGATGACATATGAAGTAGTGGACACTTGGAACGATATTCATCAGTGTAAGTAAACTTAATAGAAAATCGCCCAAATATTGCAGGATATCATTGAAGACTCATGGTTCAGGATATAAAAAGTTGACAAAAATTTCTCAAAGATGACATATGATGTAACGAAGAATTGGAAAGACATTCGTCTGTGTAAGGAAACCTTAAAGAAAATTGAACAAATATGGCAGGATGCTGCAGGATAAAAACAGTATACATTCTGACTCTACGTTTCCAAAATTTAGCCTACACACGGCCAGTATGAAAAAACAATTAATTTCCATTAATTGACCTAATAGTGGTTAACTATAAAGTCCGGGCCTTAAAGTACTTACATGTTGTAGTACTTACTTGGAAAGACATTCATCAGTGTAAGAAAAATTTAAAGAAATTTGCCAAATATTGCAATATTTCATAGAAGGCTCATGGTTCAGTATATAAAAAGTTGACAAGAGATTCTCAAAAATAACGAATGAGGTAGTGAAGACTTGTGAAGCTATCCCTCAGTGTAAGGAAACCTTAGAGAAAACTGTCAGAACTTTGCAAGATATAATACAAGACTCATGGTTCAAATTATAAGTATTTTTCAAGAAATTCTCAAAGCTAACATATGAGGTGGTGAAAACTTTGAAAGACATTCATCAGTGTATAGAAACCTTAAAGAAAGTTGACCAAATACTGCAGGATCTCCAGCATATAAACAGCTGAAAAGAATTTCTCAAAGGTATCGTTTAAGGTAGTGAAGATATGGAAAGTCATTCGTCAGTGTAAGGAAAACTTATAGCAGGTTGTAAGAATTTTGCAGGATATCATAGATGTCCCATGGTTCAGTATATAAAAAAAAACTGAGAAGAATTTCTCAAAGATAACATTTGATGTAGTGAAGACTTGGAAACACGTTCGTCAGTGTGAGTAAAACATAATGAAAGTTGAATATTGCAGCATATGATAGAAAGCCAATGCTTCAGACTTTAAAAAATTCACAGAAAATTCTCAAGATAATGTACGAGGTAGTGATGGCTTGGGAACATATTCATCAACGTAAGGTAACTTTATAGAAAATTGGATTATGGCTTCACGGGTGATCAGCCTTCATCAGGCCATAGAGTTCACAATGGCCGAAAGCTCGATCTTCATTAATTTGACGCGGCTGATCACCCGTGAAGCCATAATCCATAACGCTCGCCGTGAAAGCTTCAAGTCTTACATTATAGAAAATTGTCAGAATACTGCAGGATATCATAAAAGACTCATGGTTCAGGATATAAAAGGTTGACAAGAAATTCTCAAAGATAACAGGTGAAGTAGTGGACACTTGGAACGATATTCATCAGTGTAAGTAAACCTTATAGAAAATTGCCAAAATATTGCAGGATATTATAGAACACTCATGGTTCAGGATATAAAAAACAGTCCAGAAATTCTCAAAGATAACGTATGAGGTAGTGATGACTTCTGAAGACAGTCATCAGTGTAAGGAAACATTAATGGAAATTGTTTGAATATTGCAATACATTATACAAGGCTCATGGTTCAGGGTATAAAAAACTGACAAGAAATTCTTGAAAATAACGTGTAAGTTAGTGGAGACTTGGAAAGACGTTCATCAGTTTGAGGAAAACTTATAGAAAATTGAATAATGCAGCATATGATAGAAAGCTAATTTTTACGGATATGAAACTTTGACAAGAAATTCTTAAAGGTAATGTATGAGGTAGAGAAGAATTTAGAAGACATTCATCAGTGTAAGGAAACCTAAATGAAATTTCTATGAATATAGCAAATTTTTATAAAAAACCAATTTTTTCGAGTATATAAAAATTAGACAGGGAATAAGGTAGTGAAGGATTTAGAATACATTCATCGGTGTAAGGTAACGTTATTAAAAATGTTCTGAATATTGCCGATTCTCATATGGGATTAATGTTTTAAGATATCATTAATGACCATTGTTTCACTTCATAAAATATTGACAAGAAATTCTCAAGGAAGACGTACATGATGGTGATGACTTGTGAAGACAGCCATTAGTGTAAGTAATAAACAAAATTGTCTAAAAATTGCAGGATATCATTAAAGATTATTGTTTCTGCTCATAAATAGTGGGCAAGAAATTTTTAAGGAAGATATATGTTGTGGCGACAACTTGTCAAGACAGCCATCAGTGTTAGGAATTCTTAAAGAAATTTCTTTAAAGATTGCAGGATAACATTGAAGACTGCTGTTTCATTTTATAAAACGTGGCCAAGAAATTCTCAAAGAAGACATACGTGGTAGTGAAGACATGTCAAGACAGCCATCAGTGTTAGGAATTCTTAAAGAAATTTCTTTAAAGATTGCAGGATAACATTGAAGACTGCTGTTTCATTTTATAAAACGTGGCCAAGAAATTCTCAAAGAAGACATACGTGGTAGTGAGGACATGTCAAGACAGCCATCAGTGTAAGGAATTCTTAAAGAAATTTCTTTAAAGATTGCAGGATAACATTGAAGACTGCTGTTTCATTTTATAAAACGTGGCCAAGAAATTCTCAAAGAAGACATACGTGGTAGTGAAGACATGTCAAGACAGCCATCAGTGTTAGGAATTCTTAAAGAAATTTCTTTAAAGATTGCAGGATAACATTGAAGACTGCTGTTTCATTTTATAAAACGTGGCCAAGAAATTCTCAAAGAAGACATACGTGGTAGTGAAGACATGTCAAGACAGCCATCAGTGTTAGGAATTCTTAAAGAAATTTCTTTAAAGATTGCAGGATAACATTGAAGACTGCTGTTTCATTTTATAAAACGTGGCCAAGAAATTCTCAAAGAAGACATACGTGGTAGTGAGGACATGTCAAGACAGCCATCAGTGTAAGGAATTCTTAAAGAAATTTCTTTAAAGATTGCAGGATAACATTGAAGGCTGCTGTTTCATTTTATAAAACGTGGCCAAGAAATTCTCAAAGAAGACATACGTGGTAGTGAAGACATGTCAAGACAGCCATCAGTGTTAGGAATTCTTAAAGAAATTTCTTTAAAGATTGCAGGATAACATTGAAGACTGCTGTTTCATTTTATAAAACGTGGCCAAGAAATTCTCAAAGAAGACATACGTGGTAGTGAGGACATGTCAAGACAGCCATCAGTGTAAGGAATTCTTAAAGAAATTTCTTTAAAGATTGCAGGATAACATTGAAGACTGCTGTTTCATTTTATAAAACGTAGCCAAGAAATTCTCAAAGAAGACGTACGTGATAGCGATGATTTGTGAAGACAGCCATCAGTGTAAGGAAATCTTATACAAAATTGACTAAAGATTGCAGGATATCATTAAAGACTACTGTCACATTTGATAAAAATTGGACCAGAACTTCTCAAGCATAACGTACAAATTAGTGATGACAAATCAAGACAGTCATCACTGTAAGGAATCCTCATTGAAAATTGTCTGAATATTACTGAAATTCATACAAGAATAATTTATTGAGACATAAAACATTGACAAGAAATTCTGAAAGATAACGTATGAGATAGCGGTGACTTGCGAAGATAATCACCAGTGTCAGGAAATAGTCTGAAAATGGCTGAGTAATACACAAGACTAACATTTCCCTTCATAAAAAATGACAAAAATTCTCGAAAATAACGTACAAAATAGTGATGACGTGTGAAGACTGTCATCGGTGTAAGGGTACCTTATTGAAAATTCTCTGAATATTGCAGGATATCATAGAAAACTAATGTTTAAGAATATAAAAATTGAAAGTAACTCTCAAATATAACGTACGAGGTAGTGAAGGCTTGGGAAAATATTCATCAGTGTAAGGAAACATTATTGAAAATTGTCTGAATATTGCAGGATATCATAGAACACTAATGTTTAAGAATATAAAAAATTGAAAGTAACTCTAAAAGATAACATATGAGGTAGTGATGGCTTAGGAAGATATTCATCAGTGTAAAGAAACAGTATTGAAAATTGTCTGATTACTGCAATATATCATAGAAGATTAATGCTCCTGGATATAAGAAATTGACAAGAAATTCTCAAAGCTAACGTACGAGGTTGTGAAGACATGGTAAGATATTCATCAACGTAAAGAAACCTTAAACAACATTGTTGGAATTTTGCAGTTTATGATAGAAGGTTCACAAATCAGGGTATAAAAAGCTGACATGAAATTCTCAAAGATAACGCATGAAGTAGTGAATACTTGGAACGATATTCTTCAGTGTAATGAAACCTAATAGAAAACTGCCCAAATATTGCATGATACGATAGAAGATTCATGGTTCAGTATATAAAAAAACTGACAAGAAATTTTTAAAAATAGCATATGAAGTAGCGAAGAACTAGAAAGACATTTGTCAGTGTAAGGAAACCTTATAGAAAATTGCCAAAATATTGCAAGATATCATACAAGACTAATGGTTCAGGATATAAAAAACTGACTAGAAGTTCTCAAAGATAAATAATGAAGTTGTGATCACTTGGCACCACATTCGTCAGTGTAAGGAAACCTTATCGAAAATTGCCCAAATATTGCAGGATATCATAGAATACTTATGGTTCAGGATATAAAATACTGAAAAGAAATTCTCAATAATAACATATGAGGAAATGAAGACTTGGAAAGATATTCGTCAGTATAAGGAGACTTTAAAGAAAATTGGCAAATATTGCAGAATATCTTAGAAGGCTCATGGTTCAGGATATAAAAAGTTGACAAGAGATTCTCAAAACTAATGTATGAGGTAGTGAGGCTATCCCTCATTGTAAGGAAACCTTAGAGTAAACTGTCGGAATTTCGCAAGATATAACAGAAAAATCATGGTTCAAATTATAAGTAGTTGTCAAGAAATTCTCAAAGATAACGTATGAGGTAGTGAAGACTTGGAAAGACATTCCTCAGTGTATGGAAACCTTAAAGAAAATTGACCAAATACTTCAGGATATAAACAGCTGACAAGAAATTCTCAAATGTACCATATAAGGTAGTAAAGACTTGGAAAGTCATTCCTCAGTGTAAGGAAAACTTGTAGCAGATTGTCAGAATTTTGCAGGATATCATAGACGACATAGATATTATTTTGAACGACATTGATCAGTGTAGGGAAACCTTATAGAAAATTGCCCAAATATTGCAGGATATCATAAAAGACAAATCGTTCAGGATATAAAACGTTGACAAGAAATTCTCAGAGATAACATCTGATGTAGCGAAGAATTGGAAAGACATTCGTCTGTGTAAGGAAACCTTAGAGAAATATGAACAAATATGGAAGGATGCTTCATGATAAAAACAGCTGACAAGAAATTCTCAAAGATAACATATGATGTAGCGAAGACTTTGAAAGACATTATCAGTATAAGGAAACCTTATGGAAAATTGCACAAATATTCAGGATATCATAGAAGACATATGGTACAGAATATAAAAAAATGTATAGAAATTCTCAAAGATAACGTATGAGGTAGTGAAGAATTGAAAATATGTTAGTTGGTGTAAGGAAGCTTTATAGAAAATTGTCAGAATTTTGCGGGATATCATAGAAGTCTCATTGTTTAGGATATAAAAACTGAGAAGAATTTCTAACAGATAACGTATGAGGTACTGAAGACTTGAATAGAACTTCGTCAGTGTAAGTTAATGTTATTGAAAACAGAATATTGCAGCTAATGCTTCCAGATTTAAAAAATTCACAGGAAATTCTCAAGATCATGTACGAGGTAGTGAAGGCATGGCAAGATACTCATCAACGTAAGGTAACCTTATACAACCAACATTGATGGAATTTTTCAGGATATCAACGAAGGCTCACGGTTCCGGATATAAAACCTGACAACAAATTCTCAAAGATAACGCATGAAGTAGTGAAGACTAGGTACGATATTCGTCAGTGTAAGGAAACTTAATAGAATACTGCCCAAATATTGCATGATACCGTAGAAGATTCATGGATCATTGTATAAAAAAATGACAAGATATTCTCAAAAATAACATATGAAGTAGTGAAGACCTGGAAAGACATTCGTCAGTGTAAGGAAGCCTTATAGAAAATTGCCCAAGTATGGCAGCATATCACTGAAGACTCATGGTTCAGGATATAAAAGGTTGACAGGAAATTCTAAAAGATATCATATCATGTAGCAAAGATTTGGAACGATATTCATTATTGTAAGTAAACCACAAAGAAAACTACCCAAATATTGCCGGATATCATTGAAGACACATGGTTCAGGATATAAAAAGTTGACAAGAAATTCTCAAAAATATCATATGATGTAGCGAAGACTTGGAAAGACATTCGACAGTGTAAGGAAACCTTATAGAATATTGTGGGAATTTTGCAAGATATAATAGAAGACTCATGGTTCAATATATAAGCAGTTGACAAGAAATTCTCAAAGATAAAATATGAAATACTAAACACTTGCAAGAACATCCATTAGTGTCAGGAAACCTTAAAGCAAATTGACCAAATGTTGCAGGATGCTTCAGGATATAAAGAGCTGGCAAGAAATTTTCAAAGATATCGTATAAGGTAGGGAAGACTTGCAAAGATATTTGTCAGTGTAAGGAAATTTTATAGAAAATTGTGGAATTTTGCAGGATATCATAGAAAACTAATGATTCAGGTTACAAAAGCTGACAAGAATTTCTCAAAGATAACATATGAGGTAATGAAGACTTGAAAATATGTTCATCAGTGTAAACAAACTTTATGGAAAATTGCCAGGATTTTGCAGGATATCATAGAAATCTCATGGTTCATGGTATAAAAAACTGACGAGAATTTCTAAAAGTGAATGTATGAGGTAATGAAGACTACGAAGACCTTCGTCAGTGTCAGTAAAAGTTATTGAAAATTGTATATGGCTGCATAAGATAGAAAGCTAATGCTTCCAGTTGTAAAAAATTCACAGGAAATTCTGAAGATAACCTACGAGGTAGTGAAGACATGGTCAGATATTCTTCAACGTAAGGAAACCCTATACATCATTGTTGGAATTTTTCAGGATATCATAGAAGGTTCACAGTTCAGGATATAAAAAGATGACAAGAAATTCTTAAAGATAACATATGAATTAGTGATCACTTGGAACCACATCCGTCAGTGTAAGGAAACCTTATCGAAAATTGTCGGAATTTTGCAAGATATCATAGAACACTCATGGTCAAGATATTAGCAGTATACAAGAAATGCTCAAAAATAACATATGAGGCAGTGGAGACTTGGAAAGACATTTATCAGTATAAGGAAACTTTATTGAAAATTGCCTAAATATTGCAGGATATCATAGATGACTCAGGGTTCAGCATATAAAAACTGACAAGAAATTCTCAAAGATAACATATGAGGTAGTTAAGACTTGAGAAACTATGCGTCAGTGTAAGGAAACCTAATAGAAAACTGTTGGATTTTTGCAGGATATCATAAAGGACTCATTGTTCAAGATATGAGCAGTTGACAAAAAATTTTCAGATATAACAAATGAGGTAGTGAGGACTTGGAAAGACATATCTCATTGTAAGGAATCCTTGTAGAAAATTGCCCAAATATTGCAGGATATCATGGAAGACTCATGGTTCAGGATACAAAAAACTGACAAGAAATTTTCAAGGATAAAATATGAAGTAGTGAACACTTGTAACGACATTTGTCAGTGTAAGGAAACCTTATAGAAGAAAAGTCGAAATATTACAGGATATCATAGAAGACTAATTGTTCAAGATATAAAAAGCTATCTAGAAAATCTCAAAGATAACGTATGAGGTAGTGATGACTTCTGAAGACAGTCATCAGTGTAAGGAAACCTTAAAGGAAATTGTTTGAATATTGCAGTACATTATACAAGGCTCATGGTTCAGGATATAAATAACTGACTAGAAATTCTTAAAAATAACATATAATTTAGTGGAGACTTGGAAAGACGTTCATCAGTGTGAGGAAAACTTATAGAAAATTGAATATTGTAGCAAATGATAGAAAGCTAATGTTTCCGGATATGGAACTTTGACAAGAAATTCTTAAAGATAACATATGAGGTAGAGAACACTTGGAAAGACATTCGTCAGTGTAAGGAACTTTATAGAAAATTGTAATAATTTTGCAGGATATCATATGAGCCTGATGGTTCAGGATATAGAAAACTGACAAAAATTTCTCAAACATAACGATGACCTAATGAAAACTTGAGAAGCTATTCGTCGGTGTAAGGAAACCTTA
This sequence comes from Mantis religiosa, assembly GCA_030765055.1. Lineage (NCBI taxonomy): Eukaryota > Metazoa > Arthropoda > Insecta > Mantodea > Mantidae > Mantis > Mantis religiosa. The sequence goes on along the minus strand of CM060955.1, from coordinate 142,068,375 downwards.
CAGAGAAATGTCACAGTTTTGCAGGATATCATAGAAGACTCATAGTTCAAGATATAAACAGTGGAAGAAATTCTCAAAAAGAGAAGATTTGGAAAGACATTCATCAGTATAAGGAAACCTCAAAGAAAATTGCCCTAATATTGCAGAATATCATCGTAGACTCATGGTTCAGGAAATAAACCGTGGACTAGAAATTCTAAAATAAAAAGATTTAGGTAGTGAAGACTTGAGAAGCTAGCTATTAGAGTAAGGAAACCTTATACAAAACTGTCGGAACTTTGCAAGATATCATAGAAGACTCATGGTTCAAGATATAAACAGTTGACAAGATACTCTCAAACATAATATATAAGGAAGTGAAGTTTTGGAAAGACATTCGTCTGTGTAAGGAAACCTTAAAGAAAATTGACCAAATATTACAGGATATCAACAAAGGCTCATGGTTCAGGATATAAAAGGTTGACAAGAGATTCTCAAGCATAATGTATGAGGTAGTGAAGACTAGAGAAGCTATCGGTCAATGTAAGGACTCCTTATAGAAAATTGTCTGAATTTTGCACGATATCATTGAAGACTCATGGTTCAAGATATAAACAGTGGACAAGAAATTCTCTAAGATAACATATCAGGTAGTGAAAACTTGGAAAGACTTTCATCAGTGTAAGGAAACCTTGTAGAAAACTGACCAAATATTGCAGGATACTTCTGGATATAAAAGGCTGACAAGAAAATTTTAATGTTATCCTATGAGGTAGTGAAGACTTTGGAAGACAAGATAAGGTAAGATAAGATAAGATAAGATGCTTTATTGTCACATACGCTTACAGATAGTGAGTAAAAACTCAGTAAACAGGTGACTCGTCAACAGTAGAAAATTTAAAATAATAATAATTACACAAAATAACAATAACACTAATAATATAAATACTAATAATACAAATAATATAATTACTAATAATATCAATACAACTATATACAAATATTGTTATAATTATGACATGCCCTTGGAATAATATTGTCAGAATATTAGAATTACAAAATGTCAAAAAATTTCATTATAATTCAATTTTATCATCCATATATTCAATAATCGAGTAGTAGTAGACATTAATCAGTGTAAGGAAACCTTATAGGAAATTTGTCGGAATTTTGCAGGATATCATAGAAGACTCATGGTTCAGGATATAAAAAACTGACAAGAAATTTTCAAAGATAAAATATGAAGTAGTGAACATTTGGTACAACATTCTTCAGTGTAAGGAAACCTTATAGAAAATTGCCCAAATATTGCAGTACATGATAAGAGACTCATGGTTCACGATATAAAAAACTGTCTAGAAATTCTCAATGATATCGTATGAGGTAGTAATGACTTCTAAAGACATTTGTCAGTGTAAGGAAACCTTAAGGAAAATTGCCTAAGTATTGCAGGATATCAACAAAGGCTGATGGTTCAGGATATAAAAAATTCAAAAGAAATTCTCAAAGAGAACATATGAGGTATGGAAGGCTTAGGAAGACATTCATCAGTGTAAGGAAATATATAGAAAATTGAATATTGCAGCATATGTTAGAAAGCTAATTCTTCAGGATATAATAAAAATTACAGGAATTTCTAAAACATGACGTACTAGGTAGTGAACACTTTGGAAGATATTCATCCATGTAAGGAAACCTTATAGAAAATTGGCTGAATATTGCAGGATATCACAGAAGACTAATGTTTCAGGATATAAAACTTTGACAAAAAATTCTTAAATATGGCATACGAAGTAGTGTAGACTTGTGAAGACCTTCATTATAGTAAGGAAACATTGAAAATTGTCTGAATATTGCAGGATATCATAAAATACTAATGATTCAGGTCAAAAAATGCTGACACATAATTCTAGAAGATAACATACGAAGTAGTGTAGTCATGCGAATACCTTCCTCACTGTAAGGAAACCTTTTTGAGAATTGTCTGAATATCGCAGGTTATCATATAAGATTAATGTTTCAGCATATAAACAATTGACAAGATATTCTCAAAAATAACATATGAAGTAGTGAAGACTTGGAACGACATTTGTCAGTGTAAGGAAACCATATAGAAAATTGCTCATATATTGCATGATATCATAGAAGACTCATGGTTCAGGATATATAAAGTTGAAAAGAAATTCTCAGGTAACCTATGACGTAATGAAGACTTGGGTGGACATTCATCAGCTTAAGGAAAGCTTAGTGAAAACTGTCTGAATATTGCAGAATGTCACAGAAGACAAATGTTACAGGATATAAATTATTGACAAGAAATTCTTAAAGATAACGTACGAGGTAATGATGACTTGAGAAGAAGGTCATCATTGTAAGGAAACCTTATTGAAAATTGTCTGAATATTGCTGGATATCATAGACTAATGTATCTGGATATAAAATATTGACAAGAAATTCTCAAAGTCAACAATCGAGGTAGGAAATACTTCGGAAGACATACTTTAGTGTAAGGAAACCTTATTGAAAATTGAATACTGCAGAATATCATAGCGGACTACTGCTTCAGGAGATAACAAGTTGAGAAGAAATTCTGAAAGATAACATAAGAGGTGGTGAACACTTTTGAAGACATTCACAACTGTTAGGAATCCTAATTGAAAGTTGTCTGAATATTGCAGGATATCATATAAAAAAAAAAATTTTAGGATATAAAAAACTGACAAAAATTTCAAAAAGATAAAGTATTGGGTAGTGAAGACTTGGAAATACATTCCTCAGTGTAAGGAAACCTTGGAACGACATACGTCAGTGTAAGGAAAACTTATAGAAAGTTGTCAGAATATTGTAGCATATAATAGAAAGCTAATGCTTAAGGTTATAAAAAATTCACTAGACATTCACAAGATATCGTATGACATAGTGAAGACTTGGTAAGATGTTTTCCAACGTCAAGGTAAACTTATACAATTTTGTCAAAATTTTGCAGGTTATCATAGAAGACTCATGGTTCAAGATATAAACAGTTGACAAGATATTCTCAAAAATAACATATAATGTAGTGAACATTTGGAAAAACATTTGTCTGTGTAAGGAAACCTTAAAGAAAATTAACCAAATAGTGCAGGATGTCTCAGGATATAAACAGCTTACAAGAAATTATCAAAGATAGATTATGAGGTAGTGAAGACTTGGAACGGCATTCATCAGTGTAAGGAAACCTTAAAGAAAATTGCCCATATATTGCAGGATATCATAGAAGACTCATTGTCCAGGATATCGAAAACTCAGAAGATATTCTCAAAGATAACATAAGAAGAAATGAACTCTTGGAAAGACTTTCGTCAATGTAAGGAAACCTTAAAGAAAGTTGCCCAAATATTGCAGGATATCAACAAAGGCTCATGGTTCAGGATATAAAAAGTTGACAAGAAATTCTGAAGCATAACGTATGAGGTATAGTATAGCAACGGAAAGAAAATCCCTGTAAGGAATGTGCTGTGGGACAAGGACAGCGAATGTGTGTGGCAGAAAATGCTTGCTATACAAGGAGCAGACCGTTAAAAAAACATGCGCCCTATTCACTCTGTACATTAAAGCCGGGAAGATTCATTCACAAAAGTAGAAGATGTCAGAATGTTTTTGAATGGTCTGTAACTGTACTGACATGGGGTGTCATAAACCTGTCCAGGGTGTGTGTGGGGACCTTCGGCCAAACCCCTGCATCTCGCCCCTCAGAGACTTTCTCTCCTGTGGAGGAGTATAGTGAACACTAGAGAAGCCATCGGTCTATGTAAGGAATCCTTACAGAAAATTGTCTGAATTTTGCAGAATATCATTGAAGACTCATGGTTCAAGATATAAAAAGTGAACAACAAAATGTCTAAGAAAACATATCAGATAGTGGAGACTTGAAAAGACATTCATCAGTGTAAGGAAACCTTAAAGAGAGCTGACCAAATATTGTAGGATACTTCAGGATATTGACACCTGACAAGAAATTCTTAATGATAAAATATGAGGTAGAGAAGACTTTGGAAGACATTCATCAGTGTAAGGAAACATAATAGAAATTTGTCAGCATTTTTCAGGATATCTTAGAAGACCTATGGTTCAGGATATAAAGAACTGACAAGAAATTTTCAAAGATAACATATGAAGTAGTGAACACTTGGTACGACATTCGTCAGTGTAAGGAAACCTCATAGAAAATTGCCCAAATATTGCAGTTCATGATTGGAGACTCATGGTTCAGGATATAAAAAACTGTCTAGAAATTCTCAAAGATACCTTATGACTTCTAAAGACCTTCATCAGTGTAAGGAAACCTTAAAGAAAATTGACCAAATATCCCAAGATTTTTCTGGATATAATCAGCTGACAAGAAATTCTCAAAGCTAATATATCAGGTAGAGAAGACTTGGAAAGACATTCGTCAGTGTAAGGAAAACCTATAGAAAGTTGTCAGAATTTTCCAGGGTACTATAGATGACTAATGGTTCAGGATATAAAAAACTCACAAGAATTTCTCAAGCATAACGTATGAGATAGTTAAGATTTGAAATGATGTTCATCAGTGTAAGGAACTTTATAGAAAATTAAGAGAATTTTGCAGCATATCATAGAAGCCTCATGGCTTAGGGTATAAAAGCTGAGAAGAATTTCTCAAAGATAACATATGACATAGTGAAGAACTGAGAAGCTATCCGTCAGTGTAAGAAAACCTGATAGAAAATTGTCACAGTTTTGCAGGATATCATAGAAGACTCATAGATCAAGATATAAACACAGGACAAGAAATTCTTAAAAATAACATGTGAGTTAGTGAAGCCTTGGAAGGACATTGATCAGTATAAGAAAACCTTAAAGAAAATTGCCCTAATATTGCAGAATATCATAGAAGACTCATGGTACAGGAAATAAACCGTCGACTAGAAATTCTAAAAGATAACGTTTGAGGTAGCGAAGACTTGAGAAGCTAACCATCAGTTAAAGAAAACCTTATACAAAACTGTCGAGATTTTGCAAGATATCATAGAAGACTCATGGTCCAAGATATAAGCAGTTGACAAGAAATTCTCAAAGATAACAAATGAGATAGTGAAGACTTAGAAAGACATTCATCAGTGTAAGGAAACCTATAAGAAAATTGACCAAATATCACAAGATGCTTCCGGATATAATCAGCTGACAAGAAATTCTCAAAGTTAACATATCAGGTAGAGAAGACTTGGAAAGACATTTGTCTGTGTAAGGAAATGTTATAGAACATTGTCAGAATTTTGCAGGATATCACTAAAGACTTGTGGTTAAGGATATAAAACGCTGACAAGAAATTCTCAAGGATATCGTATACGGTAGTGAAGACTTAGAAAGATATTCATCCATGTAAGGAAAACTTATGGAAAGTTGTCAGAATTTTCCAGGGTATCATAGAAGACTAATGGTTCAGGATATAAAAAACTGACACGAATTTCTCAAACATAACGTATGAGGTAGTTAAAATTTGTAAAGACATTCATCAGTGTAAGGAACTTTATAGAAGATGTGTGTTTGGAGGAATTTAGTAACAGTGACGTCAAAATTAATATAAAAATTATTTGTGGTTGGTTTATTGACACTCGTCACTTACTTTTTCATATATTTATGAGAGACTAGTTTCAAAGGCCCTGGCCTCCATTTTCAATCTCTTCCCAACTGGCAAATGTTGTTATCTGCTCTCTCTGGTGGTGGAACTATGAACTTTTTTGTCAAATTATCTGCTGGCGGGATTTCAAAGTTCATTACGCGATCCTTATTTTTCCAGATGAATATGTTCTCCCATGTTGTCAATCTATTTTGGTTTATCACTGCTTTTAATAATTTTGGATTTGGATCAATGTCATGGTTTTCATTCCAAAAATGAAATGCTACTGCTGACTTGTCTTCTTGTTTCAATCTGATGTTTCTAAAGTGTTCTTTGACTCTGGTTTTTAAATTTCTTTTTGTTTGACCTATGTAGCATTTTTCACAATTCTTGCAATTTATTTGGTATATTCCAGATTTGTTACCTGAAGGAATTTCATCTTTTGTTTTTGAATTTAGTAATTTTAAAATTGAGTATCTATTAGTAGGTGCCAAGATGATATTTTGTTCCTTGAATATCTTTTTAAATTTATTAAATGTTTTTGGATGATATGTGAATGAACTGAATATGCTGTTGCTTTCTTTTTCTTTAATAAATGTGGTTGTTTCCTTAATGGTTTTCTTTAGTTTAGATTTTCTAATTTTCTTCAACACCAAACTTTTGTTGTATCCGTTTTCTTCTGCTATGTGTATTATTGCTTTTTGTTCCTTGAAATATTCTTCTTTTTCCATGGGTATGTTGACTAGTCTGTGTGTAAGGCTGTTTATTATTGCATGTTTATGTGTAATTGGGTTGTGGCTATTATTTTTTATATAATTTTCTGAATGTGTTGGCTTCCTGTAAATTCCAAATTTTATTTTTGTATCATTCCTGATGATATTTAGATCCAAGAAAGGTAGTTGTCCATTGATTTCCTTTTCTATTGTGAATTTGATAGTCCTTTCTTGCAGATTGAGTAATTTTAATGCATCATCTAAATGTTTACTTGGTACAATTGCAAAGATGTCATCAACATATCTATACCAAACCTTGAAGATCAATGGGAAGGACTTTTTAATTTGTGTTTCAAATGCACTCATAAATAAGTTAGCCAAAAAAGGTGAAAGTGGATTGCCCATTGATAGTCCTGATTTCTGCTTGTAGTGTTTTCCATTAAAGCTAAAGAAGTTTTGTTCAATGCATATTTTTGTTAGAGAAATATATTCTTCTGCTTCTATTGCTTCCATATCAATTGTAGCTAGCCATTTTTTTTAACACAGTCTGCAATTTTTCTGTTGGTATGCTTGGAAATAAAGATGTGACATCAAATGAAACCAGTCTGTCATTTTTGTCCAAATTTATATCTTTGATTTTTTCTACTAAATCTAAAGAGTTTCTTAAATTTGCACTTTCAAATTTTGGAAAACTATTAAATTTACTTAGTAACCATTTGGCCAAATTATATGTGGGGGCATTTATGCTACTAGTAATAGGTCTCATGCCTTTCCCTGTTTTATGAATTTTTGGCAGCCCATATACTCTTGGTAATGTTGGATTATCTACTTTAATTTTGTGCAATTCTTTTTTGTTGATTATTTTGCTCTCTTTTAGCGTTTTATTTGTGGTTTCAATGCAGTACTTTAATGGATTAGTTTCTACTTTTTGGTAATTACTGTCTTCTAACAAATCTTCCATCCTCTTTGTGTATTCTTCTTTTTCCAGAATTACTAGTTTATTTCCCTTGTCAAATAAATTGCAAGAATTGTGAAAAATGCTACATAGGTCAAACAAAAAGAAATTTAAAAACCAGAGTCAAAGAACACTTTAGAAACATCAGATTGAAACAAGAAGACAAGTCAGCAGTAGCATTTCATTTTTGGAATGAAAACCATGACATTGATCCAAATCCAAAATTATTAAAAGCAGTGATAAACCAAAATAGATTGACAACATGGGAGAACATATTCATCTGGAAAAATAAGGATCGCGTAATGAACTTTGAAATCCCGCCAGCAGATAATTTGACAAAAAAGTTCATAGTTCCACCACCAGAGAGAGCAGATAACAACATTTGCCAGTTGGGAAGAGATTGAAAATGGAGGCCAGGGCCTTTGAAACTAGTCTCTCATAAATATATGAAAAAGTAAGTGACGAGTGTCAATAAACCAACCACAAATAATTTTTATATTAACTTTATAGAAAATTGTTAGAATTGTGCAGGATATCATAGAAGCCTCATGGCTTAGGGTATAAAAGCTGACAAGAATTTCTCAAAGATAACATATGACATAGTGAAGAACTGAGAAGCTATCCGTCAGTGTAGGGAAACCTTATAGAAAACTGTCCCAATTTTGCAGGATATCATAGAAGACTCATAGTTCAAGATATAAACAGTGGACAAGAAATTCTCAAAAATAACATATGAGGTAGTGAAGACTTAGAAAGACATTCATTAGTATAAGTAACCCTTAAAGAAAATTGCCCAAATATTGCAGGATATCATAGAAGACTCATGGTTCAGGATATAAACCGTCGACAAGAATTCTAAAAGATAACGTATGAGGTAGTAAAGACTTGATAAGCTATTAGACAGTGTAAGGAAACATTACAAAATTGTGGGAAGTTTGCAGATTATCATAGAAGTCCCAATTCTCTAAAATAACATATGAGGTAGTGAACTTGGGAACACATTCATTAGTGTAAGGAAACCTTATAGAAAATTGTCAGAATTTTCCAGGATATCATAGAAGACTCATGGTTCAGGATATAAAAAACTGACAAGAATTCCTCAAACATAATGTATGAGGTAGTGAAGACTTGGAACGACATTCGTCAGTGTAACGAAAACTTATATAAAGTTATCAGAATATTGTAGCATATTACAGAAAGTTAATGCTTCAGGATATAAAAAATTTACTGGACATTCACAGGATAACGTACGAGGTAGTGAAGACTTAAGAAGATATCTTTCAACATCAAGGAAAGCTTACAGAAATTTGTCAAAATTTTGCAGGTTAACATAGAAGACTCATGGTTCAAGATATAAACAGTTGGCAAGATCTCGATATTAGTTGACAAGATATTCTCAAAAATAACATATAAGGTAGTGAACATTTGGATAGACATTCGTCTGTGTAAGGAAACCTTAAAGAACATTGACCAAATAGTGCAGGATGTTTCAGGATATAAATAATTGACAAGATATTCTAAAAGATTACGTACAAAGTAGTGAAGACTTGGAACGACATTCTTCGGTGTAAGGAAAGCTCATAGAAAATTGCTCAAATATTGCAGGATATCATAGAAGACTCATGGTTCAGGATATATAAAGTTGAAAAGAAATACTCTTGTAACATATGACGTAATGAAGACTTGGGTGGACATTCATCAGCTTAAGGAAAGCTTAGTGAAAACTGTCTGACTATTGCAGAATGTCACAGAAGACAAATGTTACAGGATATGAATTATTAACAAGGAATTCTTAAAGATAACGTACGAGGTAATGATGACTTGAGAAGAAGGTCATCAGTGTAAGGAAACCTTATTGAAAATTGTCTGAAATTTGCAGGATATCATAGAAGAATAATGTTGCAGATAGGCAACATTTGATAGGCAAATTTCGAAGTTAATGATGAGGTAGTGATGACTTGTGAAGGCAGTGCAAGATAACCTTAATGAAAATTGTCTGAATATTTCAGGATATCATACAAGATTAATGTTGCAGGATACAGAATGTTGGTAGAAAATTTTCATAGAGAACGTATGAGGTACTGAAGAATTGGGGAGATATTCTTCAGATTCAGGAAACCTTAATGAACATTTTCTGTATATTGCAAGATATCATACGAGATTAATGTTGCAGGATAAAGAATGTTGGCAGAAAATTTTCAAAGATAACATATGAGACATCGAAGAATTAGGAAGATTATTAATTTTTCGCTTCACTGTGGTGTTCCAATACAGTTAAATCTCGATTACTCAGGAAAACTTATTGAAAATTAATATAAAATTATTTGTGGTTGGTTTATTGACACTCGTCACTTACTTTTTCATATATTTATGAGAGACTAGTTTCAAAGGCCCTGGCCTCCATTTTCAATCTCTTCCCAATTAATTTTGACGTCACTGTTACTAAATTCCTCCAAAACAAATAATTTTATATTAATTTTGACGTCACTGTTACTAAATTCCTCCAAACACACATCATTATTGAAAATTGTCTGAATTTTGTCTGGCTACAAAACATCTACTACAAAATCCAGAATATACAACCCTGACAAAAAAACCATTAAAGAAATACATAGAAACCACCAAAAAAGCAATTAAAGAAAATACCATAGTGCCAGATAAGATGAAAAACAGCATAATTCTAAACAACCCTAATTTGCCAAAATTATACTACCTACCTAAGTTCCACAAGACAGACAACAGCATGTGACCCATTATTAACAATATAGATGCCCCGACTTACAAACTGGCAAAATGGTTGGTGGAAATATTTGACAAGTTTGAAAAGTTTGAATCTCTAAGCATAAAGAATTCATTTGATTTGGTAAAGAAAATTGAAAACACAGTTATAAAAACTGAAGAGGTGATGGTGTCCATTGATATCAGATCTCTATTCACGAGCATACCAGTAGAAAAAAATTCCAAAATTGATGAATGGTTGGTTATCCAAAAGCAACGTTGCGAATGATAAAGTAGAGGAATACATCAAATTAACCATCCTATGTATTGAACAAAACAGCTTCACGTTCTCCAGCAAGATCTTCCAACAAACAGCAGGCTTGGACATGGGTAACCCTCTTTCACCATTACTAACTAATCTGTTCATGAGTAATTTGGAAACACACATTACTAAAGCGTTTCCACATATTTTCAAATGTTGGCATAGATATGTCGATGATGTGTTTGCTATTGTCCCTAGAAGACTAACCGAGGATGCTATAAAGTTGCTAAACCTATAAGAGAAATACATAGTTTTCACCATTGAAGTAGAGCAGGATGAATGGCTACCTTTTCTAGATTTGAAAATCATTAGAACACCAACAGGATTACAATTTGGAATATACAGAAAAGCAACACATGTTGACAATTACATTAAATGCAACCCATTCAACCCAGTACAACATCAATATGCAGTATTCCATAGTTTGGTTCACAGATTAATCAACATTCCGCTAACAAAAACAGAATATGAACAGGAGTACACTCACATACACCAGGTTGCCGAATATAACTATAACACAAACTTCATCAAAAAACTGATCTACAGACACAAAAGAAACAAAAACTTAAGGGACATTACTACGTTAAAAAAAAACTAGAAAACCCAAACACCAGATATGCCAAATTTACATTTCATCCAAAATACTTTAAAAAATTTGAAAAGATATTTAAGAGCTTCAACATAAAATTAGCCCCTCAGAACAAACATAACATCCGCAACTTACTAAACCACCCTCTAAAAAATAGCACACCAAAAACTCAATTATCAGGCATTTACCAAATGAGCTGCCAGGATTGTGACAAGATATACATTGGTAAGACCAAAAGGAATCTAGGAACAAGAATGAAAGAGCACTTCAGAAATATTAAATTCAAACACATGGACAAGTCGGCCGTAGTACATCACTTTTGGTCTGAGAATCACAACATAAAACAAGAAATAGAATTGATCAAACAGGCAAAGAAACCCCTGGAACTACGGATTTGGGAAAACATTTATTATGAAAAAACAGGACCTCTTGATGAATTTTGAAATTCCTGCCGTAGATGACGTCATCAAACTTACCAGAACATTAGATGGCAGCACGACACCAAGCCAGATGCAGACACTGGATGCATCATCAGTCAACCACAGAACTGACGATAGGGAAAAGGTTCCCAGAAACTAGTCTTCATCAAAAAACTTGTAAGTGGAGAAAAGTATATACAAGGTTGACTCACTTGCCTAATTTTAGTAACAATGGCACACCACTTTCTGAAATACTTCTTTTTATTCTATAAAACGACAAGATATTCTCAAAGATAACGTATGAAGTAGTGAAGACTTGGAACGATATTCGTCAGTGTATGGAAACCTTATAGAAAATTGCTCAAATATTGCAGGATATCATAGAAGACTCAGGTTCCGGATATATAAGTGTGAAAAGAAATTATCAGGTAACGTATGACGTAGTGAAGACTTGGGTGGAAATTTAACAGCTTAAGGAAAGCTTAGTGAAAGCTGTCTGAATATTGCAGAATGTCATAGAAGACAAATGCTACAGGATATAAATTATTGACAAGAAATTCTTAAAGATAATGTACGAGGTAACGATGACTTGAGAAGAAGGTTATCAGTGTAAGGAAACCTAATTGAAAATTGTCTGAACCTTGCAGGATATAATAGAAGAATAATGTTGCAGATTTAAAAATTTGGTAGGCAATTTTCTAAGTTAATGATGAGGTAGTGATGACTTGTGAAGTCAGTCATCAGTGCAAGAAAACCTTACTGAAAATTGTCTGAATATTGCAAGATATCATACGAGATTAATGTTGCAGGATAAAGAATGTTGGCAGAAAATTTTCAAAGATAACATATGAGGCATGCAAGAATTGGGAAGATATTCATCAGACTCAGGAAAATTTATTGAACATTAACTGTATTGGAACACCACAGTGAAGCAAAATAATTATGAATTTATAGATGAGTCGTATTTTTTACACATTGGCTTCACTCATGTCCTCAAAATAGGTACATAAGTGAAGCCGATGTGTAAAAAATATGACCCATCTATAAATTAATAATTATTAAAAATTGTCTGAATATTGCAGGCTATCATTTAAGACTTATGCTTGAGGGTATAGTAAGTTCACAAGAAACTCTTAAAGATAACATCAAGGTAGTGGAGTGTTGGGAAGACATTTGTCAGTGTAAGAAACCTTATTGAACATTGTCTGAATATTGCAGCATATCAAAGAAAACCAGTACTCCAGAATATAAAGCATTGATAAGAAATTCTCAAAGATAAATGGTAGTGCAGATTTTGAAGACAGTCATCAGTATAAGGAAACTTTGCTGATCATTGTCTAAATATTGCCGGAACTCACAGAAGTTTCGTGTTTCAGAATATAAAAATTTGACAAGAAATTCTTAAAGATAACCTATGAGATAGCGATGACCTGTGAACACAGTCATCAATGTAAAAAAGCCTTATTGAGAATTGTCTGAATATTGCTGGATATCATAGACTAATGTATCTGGATGTAAAAAAATTGACAAGAAATTCTCAAAGACAACAAACGAGGTAGCAAAGATTTCGGAAGACATACTTTAGTGTAAGGAAACCTTATTGAAAATTGTCTGAAAATTTCAGGATATCATAGCGGACTACTGCTTCAGAAGATAAGTTGAGAAGAAATTCTGAAAGATAACATAAGAGACAGAGAACACTTTTGAAGACATTCACCACTGTGAGGAATCCTAATTGAAAGTTGTCTGAATTTTGCAGGATATCATATAAAATAAAGTTTCAGGATATAAAATATTGACAAAAAATTTTCTAAGATAACGAATCAGGTATTGAAGACTTGGGAAGACATTCATCAGTTTAAGGAAATCTTAAAGAATATGGTCTGAAGATAGCAGGATATCATTAAAGTCTAAAGTTCTACTTCGTGAAAAATAGAAAGACCTTACAAAAATAACATATGAGATAGTGATGCCTTGTAAAGACTTTCCTCGGTGTAAGGACTGCTTAATGAAAATTGTTTGATAAGGATATCGAAAAAAAACTATTGTTTCACTTCATACAATGTGGAAAAGATATTCTCAAAGAAGACGTACGTGGTAGTAAATAATTGGGAAAATATTCATCAGTGTAACAGGACATTATAGAAAATTGTCTGAATATGGCAGGATATCATAGAAAACCAATTTTTCAGGATATAAAAATTGACAAAAAAATCTCAAACACAACGTATGAGGTAGCAATGACTTGTGAACACAGTCATCAGTGTAAGGACACCTTATTGAAAATTGAATGTTGCAATATATGATTGACAAATCAAGTTTCTTGGTATACATAAATTGAGAGAAAATTCTCAAAGATAACTTCAGAGGTAGTGAAGACTTGCAAAGACATTCATCAGTTTAAGGAAACCTTTTTGAAAATTTTCTAATCTTGCTGGATATCATTGAAGACTAATAGATCAGGAATAAAATTTGACAAGAAATTCTCAAAGATAACGTACAAGTTAGTGAAGAATTGGGAGCTTATTCATTAGTGTAACAAATCAATACTGAAAATTATCTGAATATTACAAGATCTCATAGATGAATAATGTTTCATAAAAGACTCCTAGTTCAAGATATAAACAGTGGACAAGAAATTTTCAAAAATAACATAAGAGATGGTGAAGCCTTGGAAAGACATTCATCAGTATAAGGAAACCTTAAAGAAAATTGCCCAAATATTTCAGGATATCATAGAAGACTCATGGTTCAGGTTATAAACAGTTGACAAGAAATTCTGAAAAATAACATTTGAGGTAGTAACGATTTAGAAAGGAAGGTGTAAGGAAACCTTAATGACAGTTGACCAAATAGTATTGGATGATTCAGGATATAAACAGCTGACATGAAATTCTCAAAGATAACAGATGAGGTAATGAAGTCTTGGAAAGATTTTTGTCAGTGTAAGGAAACCTTATAGAAAATTGTCATAATTTTGCAGGATATCATAGAGGACTCATGGTTCATGATATAAACAGTGGACTAGAAGTTCTCAAAAATAACATATGAGGTAGTGAAGACTTGGAAGGACATTCATCAGTGTAAGGAAACCTTATAGAAAATTGACCAAATATTGCAGGATGCTTCAGAATATAAATAGCTGACAAGAAATTCTCAAAGATAACATATGAGGTAGTGAAGACTTGGGAAGAATTTCATCAGTGTAAGGAAACCTTATAGAAAATTGTCAGAATTTTCCAGGATATCATAGAAGACCTATGGTTCAGGATATAAAAAGATGACAAGAAATTCTCAACGATATCGTATAAGGTAGTGAAGACTTGGAAAGAATTGGAATTGTTTCAGTTCATGAAAAATGGATAAATATTGTCAAAGATAACGTACGAGGTGGTGATGACTTGTGAAGACAGCCATCAGTATAAGGAAAATTTATCGAACATTTTCTGAATATTGCTGGATCTCAAAAGATTAATGTTTCAGGATATAAATGGTTGAAAAGAAATTTTCAAAGATAAGGTACGAGGTTCCAATTACAAGTGAACAAAGTCGAAAATGCAAAGAAACCTTATAGAAAATTTTATGAATATTGCTGGATGTCATAGAAGACGCATGATTCTGCATATGAAAATTTGACAAAAAGTTCTCAAAGATAATGTCTGAGGAAGTAACGACTTGGGAATATATTCCTCACTAAAGGAAACCATATGGAAAATTGTTTGAAGATTGTTTGATCTTGGCAGACAAGGGAAACTTATAAGGAATAAGGTGGATGTGGTCCCTTCTCAAAGGGAAACATTTCTAGTTCCCCATAACCATGCAGCTCTAACGAAACTCAAAACACCAAAAAGTGATACGTTGAAACTAGTGCACATTAATATACAGTGTCTGAAAAACAAGTTACAAGATTTAGACGTGATAGGTGAAAGTGAAAAACCTCAGGTTATATGTGTCAATGAACACTGGTGTAAAAAAGAGGAGTTAGTGTTGTACACTCCAAATAATTTTGTATTAGGTAGTGCATATTGACGTATAGAATTAAACAATGGTGGTGCATGCATATTTGTGAGGAAATATATTCGCTTTAACCCCTTAACACAGGCAACAAATATTTCAGGATATAACAAATTGACAATATATACTTAAAGATAACATATGAGTAAGTATATACTTGGGAAGGTATTCATTGCTATCAGGACACTTTCTTCAAAATTTTCTGAATATTCTTGGATATCATAGAACACTATATGTCTCAATATAAAAAACTGACAAGAATTCTCAAATATAACCTCTTAGGTAATCATGATATGTGAAGACTGTCATCAGCGTAAGGAAACCATATTGTAAATTTTCTGTATATTGCCGGATATCATAGAAGACTGTTTCAAGGTATAAAAAGTTCACCTGAAACTTTCAAATGTAAGGTAAAAGGCAGTGATGACTTGCAAACACAGCCATCAAAGTATGGAAACCTTATAAAAAACTTTTGGATAATTGAGGATATCATAGAAGACACATGTTTCAGGATATAAAAATTTGTCAAGAGATTCTCGAAGATAACGTATGAGGTAGTGAAGACTTGAGTAGCTATCCGTCAGTGTAAGGAAACCTTAGAGAAAATTGTCAGAATTTTGCAGGTTATCATAGAAGACTCATGGTTCAGGATATAAAACGTTTATAAGAAATTATCAAAGATAACACATGAGATAGTGAAGACTTGGAAACACACTTATTGGTATAAGCAAACCTTAGAGAAAATTGCCCAAATATTGCAGGATATCATAGAAGGCTGATGGTTAAATTTATCAAAATGTGGAAAGAAATTCTCAAACATAACGTATGAGGTAGTGAAGACTTGAGAAGTTATCCGTCAGTGTAAGGAAACCTTATAAAAAACTGTTGGAATTTTGCAAGATATCATAGAAGACTCATGATCCAAGATATAAGTAGTTGACTAGAAATTTTCAAAGATAGCATATGAAGTAGTGAAGGCTTGAAAACACATTCCTCAATGTAAGGAAACTTTAAGGAAAATTGCCCAAATATTGCAGGATATCATTGAAGACTCATGGTTCAGGATATAAAAAGGTGACAAGAAATTCTCAAAGATGACATGTAATGTAGCGAAGACTTGGAAAGACATTCATCTGTGTAAGAAAACTTTATAGAAAATTTCCCAATTTTGCAGGACATCATAGAAGAGTCATGCTTCTGAATATAAAAAACTGTCAAGAATTTCTTACAGATACCGTATGAGCTTGTGAAGTCTTGGAAAGACATTCTTTAGTGTAAGGAAAATTTATAGAATGTTGTCAGAATATTGCAACATATGATAGAAAGCTAAAGCTTCTGTATATCAAAAGTTCACAGGAAATTCACAAGATAACGTACGAAGTAGTGAAGACTTGGGAAGATATTGATCAACATCAAGGAAACCTTATAGAAAATTGTCAAGATCTTGCAGGATATCATAGAAGACTCATGGTTCAAGATATAAACAGTTGACAAGAAATTCTCAGAAATAATGTATGAAGTAGTGCAGATTTGGAAAGGCATTCGTCTATGTAAGGAAACCTTTAAGAAAATTGACCTAATAGTGCAGGACGATTCAGGATATAAACAACTCATAAGATACACTCAAAGATAGCATATGAGGTAGTGAAGTCTTAAAAATACTTTCATCAGTGTAAGGAAACCTTAAGCAAAATTGACCAAATATTGAAAGTATCATACTAGACTCATGGTTTAGGATATAAAAAACTGACAAGTATTTCTCAAAGATAACTTATAAGGTATTTAAGATTTGAAAAGACATTTGTCAATGTAAGGAACTTTCAGAAACTTGTAAGAATTTTGCCGGATATCATAGAAGACCCATAGCTCAGGATATAAAAGCTGACAAGAATTTCTCAAAGATAGCATATGACATAGTGAAGAACTGAGAAGCTATCCGTCAGTGTAAGGTAACCTTATAGAAAATTGTTGCAATTTTTTAGGATATCATAGAAGCCTCATAGTTCAAGATATAAACAGTGGACAAGAAATTCTCAAAAATAACATATAAGGTATTGAACATTTGGAAAGACATTCGTCTGTGTAAGGAAACCTTAAAGAAAATTGACAAAATAGTGCAGGATGTTTCAGGATATAGACAGCTGACAAGAAATTCTCAAAGATAGATTATGAGGTAGTGAAGTCTTGGAACAACTTTCATCAGTGTAAGGAAACCTTAAAGAAAATTGCACATATATTGCAGGATAGCATAGAAGACTCATGATTCAAGATAAAATATGAAGTAGTGAACTCTTGGAAAGACTTTCGTCAGTGTAAGAAAACCTTAAAGTAAATCGCCCAAATGTTGCAGGATATCAAAAAAGGCTCATGGTTCAGGATATAAAAAGTTGACAAGAGATTCTCAAGCTTAACGTATGAGGTAGTGAAGATCAGAGAAGCTATCGGTCAATGTAAGGAAGCCTTATAGAAAATTGTCTGAATTTTGCAGGATATCATTGAAGACTTATGGTTCAAGTTATAAAAAGTTGGTAAGAAATTCTCTAAGATAACATATCAAGTAGTGAAGACTTAGAAAGACATTCATCAGTGTAAGGAAACCTTAAGGAAAATTGACCAAATATTGCAGGATACTTCAGGATATAAACAGCTGACAAGAAATTCTTAGTGATAACCTATGAGGTAGTGAAGACCTTGGAAGACATTCATCAGTCTAAGAAAACCTTATAGAAATTTGTCAGAATTTTGCAGCATATCATAGAAGACCTACGGTTCAGGATATAAAAAACTGACAAGAAATTTTCAAAGATAACATATGAAGTAGTGAACACTTGGCATGACATCCGTCAGTGTAAGGAAACCTTATCGAAAATTGCCCAAATATTGAAGTACATGATTGAAGACTCATGGTTCAGGATAAAAAAAAACAGTCTAGAAATTCCAAAATATATTGTATGCGGTAGTAATGACTTCTAAAGACATTCGTCAATGTAAGGAATCCTTAAGGAAAATTGCGTAAGTATTGCAGGATATCATTTAAGAATTAATGTTTCAGGATATGAAAAATTCAAAAGAAATTCTCAAAGACAACGTATGAGATATGGAAGTCTTAGGAAGACATTCGTCAGTGTAAGGAAACATATAGAAAATTGGATATTGCAGCATATGTTAGAAAGCTAATTCTTCAGGATATAAAAAATGGACAGGAATTTCTAAAACATGACGTACTAGGTAGTGAACACTGGGAGATATTCATCAGTGTAAGGAAACCTTAGAGAAAATTGGCTGAATATTGCAGGATATCATAGAAGACTAATGTTTCAGGATATAAAAATTTTGACAAAAAATTCTTAAATATAACATACGAGATAGTGAAGACATGCAAAGACCTTCCTCACTGTAAGGAAACCTTTTTGAAAATTGTTTGGACATCTTAGGATATCATAAAAGTTTAATGTTTCAGGATATAAACAATTGACAAGATATTCTCATGGATAACATATGAAGTAGTGAAGACTTGGAGCGACATTCGTCAGTGTAAGGAAACCTTATAGAAAATTGCTCAAATATTGCAGGATATCATAGAAGACTCATGGTTCAGGATATATAAATTTGAAAAGAAATTCTCAGGTAACGTATGACGTAGTGAAGACTTGGTTGGACATTCATCAGCTTAAGGAAAGCTTAGTGAAAACTGTCTGAGTATTGCAGAATGTCATAGAAGACAAATGTTACAGGATATAAATTATTGACAAGAAATTCTTAAAGATAATGTACGAGGTAATGATGACTTGAGAAGAAGGTCATCAGTGTAAGGAAACCTTATTGAAAATTGTCTGAACCTTTCAGGATATCATAGAAGAATAATGTTGCAGATTTAAAAATTTGATAGCAATTTTCGAAGTTAATGATGAGGTAGTGATTACTTGTGAATGCAGTCATCAGTGCAAGAAAACCTTACTGAAAATTGTCTGAATATTGCAGGATATCATACGAGATAATGTTGCAGGATACAGAATGTTGGTAGAAAATTTTCAAAGAGAGTGTATGAGGTTGTGAAGAATTGGGACGATATTCTTCAGATTCAGGAAACCTTACTGAAAATAGTCTGAATATTGCAAGATATCATATGAGATTAATGTTGCAGGATACAGAATGTTGGCAGAAAATTTTCAAAGATAACATGTGGGGCAACAAAGAAATGGGAAGATATTCATCAGACTCAGGAAATCTTATTGAAAATTGTTTGAATATTGCAGGCTATCATTTAAGATTTATTCTTGAGGATGTAGTAAGTTCACAAGGAACTCTCAAACATAACATCAACGTAGTGGAGTTTTGGGAAGACATACGTCAGTGTAAGATTCCTTATTGAACATTGTCTGAATATTGCAGCATTGATAAGAATTTCTCAAAGATAAATGATAGTGCAGATGTTTGAAGACAGTCATCAGTATAAGGAAACTTTGCTGAACATTGTCTAAATATTGCTGGAACCCACAGAAGTTTCATGTTTCAGAATATAAAAATTTGATAAGAAATTCTTAAAGATAACCTATGAGATAGTGATGACTTGTGAACACAGTCAACAGTGTAAGAAAACCTTATAGAGAATTGTCTGAATATTGCTGGATATCAATAGACTAATGTATCTGAATATAAAAATTTGACAAGAAATTCTCAAAGACAACATACGAAGTAGCAAAGTCTTCGGAAGACATAATTTAGTGTAAGGAAACCTTATTGAAAATTGTCTGAAAATTGCAGGATATCATAGAAGACTAATGTTTCAGGATATAAACAATTGACAAGATTTCCAAAAGACAACGTACAAGATAATATAGCCTCTGGAATTCATACTTTCGTGTAAGGAAACCTTATTGAAAATTGTCTGAATACTGCAGAATATCATGGCGGACTACTGCTTCAGGAGATAAAAATTTGAGAAGAAATTCTGAAAGATAACATAAGAGGTAGTGAACACTTTTGAAGACATTCACCACTGTAAGGAATCCTAATTCAAAGTTGTCTGAATATAAAATAAGGTTTCAGGATATAAAATATTGACAAAAAAATTCTCTAAGATAACGAATCAAGTAAAGACATTCATCAGTTTAAGGAAATCTTAAAGAATATGGTCTGAAGATAGCAGGATAGCATTAAAGTCTAAAGTTCCACTTCGTGAAAAATAGAAAGACCTTATCAAAAATAACATATGAGTTAGTGATGCCTCGTAAAGACTTTCCTCTGTGTAAGGAATGCTTAATGAAGATTGTTAGATAAGGATATCCAAAGAGACTATTGTTTTAGCTTATATAATGTGGAAAATTGACCAAATATTGCAGGATACTTCCAGATATAATAAGCTGAAAAGAACTTCTCAAAGCTAACATATCAGGTAGAGAAGACTTGGAAGGACATTCGCTTGTGTAAGGAAATGTTATAGGAAATTGTCAGAATTTAGCAGGATATCATATAAGACCTGTGGTTAAGGATATAAAAAGCTGACAAGAAATTCTCAAAGATATCGTATACGGTAGTGAAGAACTAGAAAGACATTCAGGAGTGTAAGAAAACCTTATAGAAAATTGCCAAAATACTGCAGGATATCCTAGAAGACTAATTGTTCAGGATATAAAAAGCTGACTAGAAGTTCTCAAGGATAAATAATGAACTTGTGATCATTTGGAACCACATCCGACAGTGTAAGGGAATCTTCTCGAAAATTGCCCAAATATTGCAGGATATCATAGCATACTTATGGTTCAGTATATAAAATACTGAAAAGAAATTCTCAAAAATAACATATGAGGAAGTGAAGACTTGGAAAGACATTTATTAGTATAAGGACACCTTATAGAAAATTGAAAAATATTGCAGGATATCATAGAAGACTCATGGTTGAGGATATAAAAAGCTGACAAAAGAGATTCTCATACATAACATATGAGGTAGTTAAGACTTGAGAAGTTATCCATCAGTGTAAGGAAACTTTATAGAAAACTGTTGGAATTTTGCAGCATATCACAGAAAACCCATGGTTCAAGCTATAAGCAGTTGACAAGAAATTTTCAAAGATAGCATATGAAGTAGTGTAGGCTTGGAGAAACATTCCTCAAATTGCCCAAATATTGCAGGATATAATAGAATACACACGGCTCAGGATATAAAATACTGACAAGAAATTCTCAAAAATAACATATGAGGAAGTAAAGACTTGGAAAGACATTTATCAGTATAAGGACACCTTATAGAAAATTGGAAAATATTGCAGGATATCATAGAAGACTCACGGTTGAGGATATAAAAAGCTGACAAAAGAGATGCTCATACATAACGTATGAGGTAGTTAAGACCTGAGAAGTTATCCATCAGTGTAAGGAAACCTTATAGTAAACTGTTGGAATTTTGCAGGATATCATAGAAGACTCATGATTCAAGATATAAGCAGTTGACTAGAAATTTTCAAAGATAACATATGAAGTAGTAAAGGCTTGGAAACACATTCCTCAATGTAAGAAAATTTTAAGAAAAATTGCCCAAATATTGCAGGATATCATTGAAGACTCGTGGTTCAGGATATAAAAAGCTTACAAGAAATTCTCAAAGATAACATATGAAGTAGGGTCACTTGGAACCACATTCGTCAGAGTAAAGAAACCTTATCAAAAGTTGCCCAAATATTGCAGGAGATCGTTCAATACCCTTGGTTCAAGTTATAAAATACTGACAAGAAATTCTCAAAGATGACTTATGAAGTAGTGAACACTTGAAAAGACATTCATCAGTGTAAGGAGAAATTAAAGAAAATTGGCAAATATTGCAGAATATCATAGAAGGCTCATGGTTTAGAATATAAAAAATTGACAAAAGATTCTCAAAAATAACGAATGACGTAGTGAACCTATCCCTCGTTGTAAGGAATCCTTAGAGAAAACTGTCGGAATTTTGCAAGATATAATAGAAGACTCATGGTTCAAATTATAAGTAGTTGTCAAGAAATTCTCAGGATATAAACAGCTGACAAGAAATTCCCAAAGGTCTCGTATAAGGTAGTGAAGATATGGAAAGTCCTTCCTCAGCGCAAGGAAAACTTGTAGCACTTTCTCAGAATTTTGCAGGATATCATAGATTACTCATGGTTCAGTAAATAAAAAACTAACAACAATTTTTCAAAATAACTTTTGAGGTAGTGAAGACTTGGAAAGACTTTCGTCAGGGTGAGTAAAACATAATGAAAGTTGAATATTGCAGCAGATGATAAAAAGCTACTGCTTCATACTTTAAAAAGTTTACAGGAAATTCTCAAGATAATGTACGAGGTAGTGATGGCTTGGGAAGATATTCATCAACGTAAGGTAACCTTACTGAAAATTGTTGGAATATTTCAGGATATCATACAAGACTCATGGTTCAGGATATAAAAAGTTTACAAGAAATTCTCAAAGATAACATATGATGTAGCGAAGTGATGGAAACACATTCGTTTTTGTAAGGAAACCTTAAAGTAAATTGACCAAATATTGCAGGATATCATAGAAGGCTCATTGTTCAGAATATAAGAGGTTGATAAAAGATTGTCATACATAAAGTATGAGGTAGTTAAGACTTGAGAAGTTATCCGTCTGTGTAAGGAAACCTTATAGAAAACTGTTGGAATTTTGCAGGAAATCACAGAGGACCCACGGTTCAAGCTATAAGCAGTTGACAAGAAATTTCAAAGATAACATATGAAGTAGTGAAGGCTTGGAAACACATTCCTCAATGTAAGGAATCCTAGAAGACTCATTGTTAAGGTAAAAAAAAACTGACAAGAAATTCTCAAAGATAACATATGAAGTAGTGATCACTTGGAACCACATTCATCAGGGTAAGGAAACCTTTTCAAAGGTTGCACAAATATTTCAGGAGATCCTAGAATACTCATGGTTCAGGAAATAAAATACTGACAAGAAATTCTCAAAGATAACTTATGAAGTAGTGAACATTTGGAAAGACATTCGTCAGTGTAAGGAGACCTTAAAGAAAATTGGCAAATTTTGCAAGACATCATAGAAGAGTCATGGTTCGGGATATAAAAAACTGTCAGGAATTTCTTACAAATAATGTATGAGGTACTGCAGTCTTGGAAAGACATTCGTCAGTGTAAGGAAACCATATTGAAAACTGGCGGCATTTTGCAAGGTATCATAGAAGACTTATGCTTCAAGATATAAGCAGTTGACAAGAAATTCTCAAAGATAACATATGAGGTAGAGAACACTTGGAAAGAAATTTGACAATGCAAGGAACATTATAGAAAATTGTAAAAAATTTTCAGGATATCATATGAGCCTCATGGTTCAGGATATACAAAATTGACAAGAATTTCTCAAAGATAACGTATGAGTAGTGAAGACTTGAGAAGCTATCCGTCAGTGTAAGGAAACCCTACTGAAAATTGTCACAGTTTTGCAGAATGTCATAAAAGAATCATAGTTCAAGATATAAACAGTGGAAGAAATTCTCAAAAAGAGAAGACTTGGAAAGACATTCATCAGCAGTTGACAAGAAATTCTCAAAGATAAAATATGAGGTAGAGAAGACTTGGAAGGACATTTGTTTGTGTAAGGAAATGTTATAGGAAAATGTCAGAATTTTGCAGGATATTGTGACTTTGTGGGTTCGTGAAATAACAAGACGAGGTTACAAACTCAAGAACTACACTTTATTTTCCTAGCAATACACCGTTTCAACTCACAAATTGCTAGATCACCTCAAAACTGTTTATTTTTCAAACACTACACTCAACTGTCTGTCGCTTCCGGTAACGATCGGCCCCGAAGTTTCCCGAATCTCCACCGGCCATCATTTATTCATCGGCTTCGCAAGTCTACCGCCAGGGTGACACTGCTCCCTCCTCAAGGCTGGTCGTCCCGAACAGCGCCTTCGTAGCGGGCCAGGCGATCAAGGTGTACCACCAACATCTTTCCTAGGGGCACCTTCTGTATGCGGTAGACCACGTCATTAATCCTCTTCACCACATGGTACGGTCCTTGTCATGGCTGCTGAAGCTTCGGGCAGCGTCCCTTGGACCGGGTCGGGCGGTACAACCAGACCAGGTCACCTTGCTGGAACTCTTGGCTGTTGGCTTGCCTGTCGTATCGGGTTTTCATGCGGTCGCTCGCCTTCTGGATGTTCTGGCGAGCCATCTCGTGCATGTCGTGGAGGTGGTCCACCAGGTTCTCCACATCCCTCAAGAGTGGCCCCAAGTCTGCGTCCGCCAGCTGCTCCCTCCTCAGGCCTGCGCTATCCCAGCCATCCGCAGGCATTGCCGTGACTACTCGAACTGCTGCGGCACGCTCCTTCTCCTCCACTCTTGTGCATTGACCGCAATCTTCTGGACAGGGTCTTCGGGACCTAGCGTCCGCGTTACCGTGACTCTTCCCTCTGCGATGTTCCGAGGTGAAGTCGTACTCCTGCAGCCTCTGAACCCAGCGTGCCGTCTGGCCTTCCGGTCGCGCCGTCACCATCACCTCGCTCCTCGCGGGGACAACCACGTGTTCGTTCAAGATGACCCTGCAAATTCCAAGGCGCTCTTCTGGTTGACGGAGTATAACCTCTTCTCCGTTGAGCCTCAGGACCTTCCGGCCGACGTCGACCGTCGCCTCGTGGCTCCTGAGGGCATCCAGTCCCAGAATCACCTCCTGAGCCACCTTCGCGACGAACACCCACAGACGCACGGCACTCCGTCGCAAGGTCAGCTCCAGCAGGGCCTCCTTCTCCACAGGCAAGGTGTCGCCCGATGCCAACACAAGCTGGTATGGTCGGCTCGGCTACCTCGTCGGAAAACCATTCGCCACGTCAGGTCTGATTATGGTCACGGCTGCCCCAGTGTCCACTAGCACACAGCACGGCTTTCCTCCTACCCAGCCGTCCGCGATGAGGCTATCATCCATACGCCGGCTGACGGCGCGCAGCGTCACTCGAGGGGATGGTGGTGATGGCGCCGACGTGTCCCTCTCCACGCCGGGCCTTACTCGTTCTTCCAGCTGCCCTTCCTGGTGTGGGCAGTCTCTCTGCAGGTGTCCGGGCTGTCCACACCCCCAACACAGGCCACTAGGTGTTCGCCGGCGTCCCACAGCTGGTCTTCTGTCTCCGGCGTGGTGGACACTCCTCGTTCTCGACGTCGGGATAGATGCTACCTTGGCCGCCTCCATCCTTAATGCTGCTGTCAGCGCATTAGGCGCTGACAAATCTCCGTGTCCCGTACCCCGTCGACAAAGTTGTAGGCGGCTTCCCGGGATACGAACTCCAGTGACAGGTCAACCAAGGCCTTGCTAGCTAGCTGCTCAATCGCTATGGCTAACTCCTGTAGCGTCTCCCCCGGCTGCTGTGACCTTGCCTTTAGTTGGCTGCGGTACGCTGCGGCTAAGCGGTGGTTCCCGAAACGATTCTCCAGGGCCTCCCAGATGTCCTTGGGCGCCACCGTTGTCTGCACCGCGTTTAGGACACCCGCAGCCCGTCCCTGGAGGCTGGTTATTAGCTGTGTGGCCTCCTCCTCCGGTGACCATCTGTTGTGCTTGGCCACTGTGTCGAACTGGCGGCGGAAGACCTCAAATGTTGACGCGCCGTCATATTTCGGCGGTTTGACGCGCGCAGATGTGTCGCGTCCCGGCGCGTCGGCCTTCAAATCCTTCAGTTTCCTGACGACGACGTCCTCTACTATGGCGTTCAGGGACTTGACGCTGCTGTCGGCCTTTCCTTCCAGGTCGTCAACGCGGCTCGCCAGGTCCTCGACGCGCTCGTCCACTTGGCCCATCCGCTTGCCCAGCTCCGTCACGTTATCCCTCACGCCGGCCAACTGTTCTTCAAACTTCACGGCACGGGCCTCGTTTGCCGCTTTCATCTCCGTGGCCAGGCTGTCGTTCGCTGCCCTCATTTCTGTGGTCAATTCGGTCTTTATTTGTTTCAACTCCGCGGCCAGGTTGTTATTTGCAACTTCTGTTTTTGCAGCGAGGTTTTCATTTGCCGTCTTCATTTCTTCCATTTTCTCTAAAATCTTTGCCAATGCAGCTTCCATTGTCGTATATCCCACTTCTGACACCAGTTGTAACTTTGTGGGTTCGTGAAATAACAAGACGAGGTTACAAACGCAAAAACTACACTTTATTTTCCTAGCAATACACCGTTTAAACTCACAAATTGCTAGATCACCTCAAAACTGTTTATTTTTCAAACACTACACTCAACTGTCTGTCGCTTCCGGTAACGATCGGCCCCGAAGTTTCCCGAATCGCCACCGGCCATCATTTATTCATCGGCTTCGCGAGTCTACCGCCAGGGTGACAATATCATATAAGACCTGTGGTTAAGGACATAAAAAGCTGACAAGAAATTCTCAAAGTTATCGTATGAGCTAGTAAAGACTTTGAAAGACATTCCTCAATGTAAGGAAACCTTAAAGAAAATTGCCCAAATATTGCAAGATATCATAGAGGACTCATGGTTCAGGATATAAACCGTCGACAAGAAATTCTAAAAGATAACGTATGAGCTAGTAAAGACTTGATAAATTACTTTTATATAGCATTTCTCTGTGGGCTTTATATAGTTTATATTTATTTGCTTTTTCTACTTTATACTTTTGTTGGATCCTGTATCTGTTACAGTTTTTAGTCTTATGTTGCTTTTTATATTTATCTTTGTATCTTGAACTGACGAGTCCTATAACATAAGATAACGCATGAAGTAGTAAATACTCGGAACGATATTCGTCAGTCTAACGAATCCTGATAGAAAATTGCCCAAATATTGCATGAACCATAGCAGATTCATGGTTCAGTACATAAAAAATTGACAAGAAATTTTTAAAGATAACGTATGTAGCAGTGAAGAACTAGAAAGACATTCGTCAGTGTAAGGAAACCTTATAGAAACTTGCCAAAATATTGCAGGATATCATAGAACTCTCATGGTTGAGGATATAAAAAACTGAGAAGAAATTCTCAAAGATAACTGATGATGTAGCTAAGACTTGAAAGGACATTCGTTAGTGTAAGGAAACCTTAAAGAAAATTACCCAAACATTCCAGGATATCATTGAAGGCTCATGGTTCAGGATATAAAAAGTTAACAAGACATTATCAAAGAAAACATATGATGTAGCGAAGACTTTGAAAGACATTCGTCAGTGTAAGGAGACTGTAAAGAAAATTGGCAAATACTGCAATATATCATAGAAGGCTCATGGTTCGGGATATAAAAAGTTGACAAGTGGTTATCAAAGATAAAGTATGAAGTAGTGAAGACTTGAGAAGCTATCCGTCAGTGTAAGCAAACCTTATAGTAAACTGTCCGAATTTTGCAGGATATCATACATAACTCATGCTTCTGCATATAAAACATTGACAAGAAATTCTCAAAGATAACATATGAGGTAGTCAAGACTTGGAAAGACATTCGTTTGTGTAAGGAAATGTGATAGGAAATTGTCAGAATTTTGCAGGATATCATAAAAGACCTGTGGTTAAGGATATAAAAAGCTGACAAGAAATTCTCAAAGATATCGTATATGGTAGTGAAGACTTCGAAAGACATTCCTCAGTGTAAGGAAAACTTATATAAAGTTGTTAGAGTTTTCCAGGTTATTATAGAAGACTAATGGTTCAGGATATAAAAAACTGACAAGAATTTCTCAAACATAAAGTATGAGTTAGTTAAGATTTGAAAAGACGTTCGTCAGTATAAGGATTTTTATAGAAAATTTTAAGAATTTTGTAGGATATCATAGAAGCCTCATGGCTAAGGATATAAAAGCTGGCAAGAGTTTCTGAAAGATAACATATGACAGTGAAGAATTGAGAGGCTATATATCAGTGTAAGGAAATCTTATAGAAAATTGTCGCAATTTTGCAGGATATCATAGAAGATTCATAGTACAAGATATAAACAGTGGACAAGAAATTCTCAAAAATAACATATGAGGTAGTGAAGACTTGGAAAGACATTCGTCAGTGCAAGGAAACCTTATAGAAAATTGTCAGAATTTTCCAGGATATCATTGAAGACTCATGGTTTATGATATAAAAAACTGACAAGAATTTTTCAAAGATAACGTATGAGGTAGTGAAGACTTGGAACGACTTTCGTCAGTGTAAGGAAAACTTATAGAAAGTTGTCAGAATAGTTAGTTAGTTAGTTTTTATTCATCCTTTTGATCATATTACATGATATAGGATACGTCAAGTACTTATAACTAAAAATTATACAATATACATATATACAACACAAGTTTGGAATGAAAATTCAACTGTATGTACAGTATAATGATAATGATGATGATAATGATGATAGTAATAATAATAATAATAATAATAACAACAACAATAATAATAATAATAATAATAATAATAATAATAATAATAATAATAATAATAATAATAATAATAATAATAAAAATAATAATAATAATAATAATAATAATAATAATAATAATAATAATAATAATAATAATAATAATAATAATAATAATAATAATAATAATAATAATAATAATAATAATAATAATAATAATAATAATAATAATAATAATAATAATAATAATAATAATAATAATAATAATAATAATAATAATAATAATAATAATAATAATAATAATAATAATAATAATAATAATAATAATAATAATAATAATAATAATAATAATAATAATAATAATAATAATAATAATAATAATAATAATAATAATAATAATAATAACAATAACAATAACAATAACAATAACAATAGCAATAGCAATAGCAATAATAATAATAATAACAATAACAATAACAATAACAATAATAATAATAATAATAATAATAATAATAATAATAATAATAATAATAATAATAATAATAATAATAATAATAATAATAATAATAATAATAATAATAATAATAATAATAATAATAATAATAATAATAATAATAATAATAATAATAATAATAATAATAATAATAATAATAATAATAATAATAATAATAATAATAATAATAATAATAATAATAATAATAATAATAATAATAATAATAATAATAATAATAATAATAATAATAATAATAATAATAATAATAATAATAATAATAATAATAATAATAATAATAATAATAATAATAATAATAATAATAATAATAATAATAATAATAATAATAATAATAATAATAATAATAATAATAATAATAATAATAATAATAATAATAATAATAATAATAATAATAATAATAATAATAATAATAATAATAATAATAATAATAATAATAATAATAATAATAATAATAATAATAATAATAATAATAATAATAATAATAATAATAATAATAATAATAATAATAATAATAATAATAATAATAATAATAATAATAATAATAACAGTTCACTTGTAGTTAACATATTCAAACAATTCACCTATACTATAAAACATTAACATCATTAACATTAACAACATCAATTGTCAAAGTAATCATAATATTCTTTTATGCTATAAAAACAATGGAGTGAAAGAAGTTTTTTGAGAGAAATTCTAAATTGATGCAGTGCAGGTATTCGCTTCAGATAATTGGGTAATTTATTATAAAGCTGGAGGCTTCAAAAGAACTAGTGCTATGTGTGATTACATGAAGGTTATCTTTTCTTCTGGTATCATGAGAATGTATCTGTGAGTTTGTTGTGTACATACTGAGATTATTTTTTATGTAGCATAATGTTTCATATATGTAAATACAGGGGAGGGGCAATATATTTAATTCCTTAAATAATTGCCTACACCTGGTTCTTTTATTAACATGTAGTATTATCCTAATTGCCCGTTTTTGCATTTTAAAAATAGATTTTGCTCCTATTGAATTACCCCAAAATAATATTCCAAAGCTAAGAACAGATTGAAAATATGCATGATATAAAGATATGACCGATTTCAAGTCCATGATTTTTTAAATGACTGTGATGGCATAAGTTATTTTACTCAGTTTTTGAGATAGTTTTTGAATGTGAGCCGACCACTTTAAATTATTATCCACCCATACCCCTAGAAATTTTGTACTATCTGTGTATGAGATATATTTGCCCTGGAACTCTATAAAGGGATGACTGGCAAGTGTATTTTGTTTATGATGAAAAGCTATTGCTGTTGTTTTTTCTGTATTTATTAATAATCTATTAATGTTGAACCAGTTTAGCAATTCAGACATTGTCTGTTCTATCTTAAATTTTAAGGATCTCAAGTTGTAACCAGAAATATATAAGTTTGTATCATCAGCAAATAATGTTGGATAACTATTTTTTAAGGAACACTCTAGATCATTTATATATATCAGAAATAAAACAGGTCCAAGAATTGAACCTTGGGGGACACCATATTTTATTACTGCCATAGATGATAAATATGTTGTAATTTCATTTGTATTTACATGTGTATAAGTGATTTCTACCATCTGTTGTCGGGATGTTAAATATTCTTTAAACCACTTGTTCACTGTTCCACGTATACCAATAACAGCTAGTTTTTCCAATAAAATTTTGTGGTCTACTAAGTCGAATGCCTTTGACAAATATAAAAATATACCAATATTTTCTTCTTTTTTATCCATAGATTCATATATACGTTTAACAAAATCTGCTATTGCTGTGTTTATTGACTTGTCTTTACGAAATCCATGTTGTTTGTTTGTTATTATACTGTGTTTATCAAGGAATGATGTAAGTCTGACGTACATTACTTTTTCTATTAATTTTGAAAAAACGGATAGTAGTGATACAGGTCTATAGTTACCTACATCAAATTCTTCCCCCTTCTTAAAGAGAGGTTTCACCTTAGCCACCTTCAATTTTTCTGGAAATTCACCCGTTGATAGTGAGAGGTTTATTATGTAACATAGGGGTTTTATTAAATTTTGGTAGCAGTTCTTTATAACACTGTCAGGAATTTCATCAATACCACAAGATGAATATTGTAGCATATGATAGAAAGCTAATGCTTTAGGATATAAAAAATTCACTGGACATTCTCAAGGTAACGTACGAGGTGGTAAAGACTTGGAAAGATATCTTTCAACGTCAAGGAAAGCGTATAGAAATTTGTCAAAATTTTGCAGGTCAACTTAGAAGAGTCATGGATCAAGATATAAACAGTTGAGAAGATACTCTCAAAAATAACATATAAGGTAGTGAACATTTGGAAAGGCATTCGTCTGTATAAGGAAACCTTAAAGAAAATTGACCAAATAGTGCAGGATGTTTCAGGATATAAACAGCTGACCAGATATTCTCAAAGATAGATTATGAGGTAGTGAAGTCTTGGAACGACTTTCATCAGTGTAAGCAAAGCTTAAAGATAATTGCCTATATATTGCAGGATATCATAGAAGACTCATGGTTCAGGATATTGAAAACTGAGAAGATATTCTCAAAGATAACATATGAAGTAGTGAACTCTTGGAAAGACTTTCGTCAATGGAAGGAACGTTAAAGTAAAATGCCCAAATATTGCAGGATATCAACAAAGGCTCATGGTTCATGATATAAAATGTTGTCAAGAGATACTCAAGCATAATGTATGAGGTAGTGAAGACTAGAGAAGCTATCGGTCAATGTAAGGAATCCTTATAGAAAATTGTCTGAATTTTGCACGACATCATTGAAGACCCATGGTTCAAGATATAAACAGTGGACAAGAAATTCTCTAAGATAACATATCAGGTAGTGAAGACTTTGGAAGACATTCATCAGTGTCAGGAAACCTTATAGAAATTTGTAAGAATTTTGCAGGATATCATTGAAGACACAGGGTTCAGGACATAAAAAGCCGAGAAGAAATTCTCAAAGATAACATACGAAGTACTGAACACTTGGAAAGACATTTATCAGTATAAGGAAACCTAATAGAAAATTGCCGAAATATTGCAGGATATTATAGAAGACTAATGCTTCATTTTATGAAAACTAGACAAGAAATTCTCAAAGAAGATGTTCATGATAGTGATGATTTGTGAGGACAGCTGTCAGTGTAAGGAAATCTTAAACACAATTTACTAAATATTGCTGGATATCATTCAAGACCACTGTCTCATTTGATAAAAATTGGACCAGAAATTTTCAAGCATAACGTACAAATTAGTGATAACATATGAAGATGGTCACCAGTGTAAGGAAACCTTATTGAAAATTGTCTGAATATTACTGAAATTTCATACAAGAAAAAATTATTGAGATATAAAACATTGACGAGAAATTCCGAAAGATAATGTATGAGATAGCGATGACTTGCGAAGATAATCACCAGTGTAAGGAAATAGTCTGAAAATGGCTGAAAAATATTCAAGACTAACATTTCGCTTCATAAAAAAATGACAAAAATTCTTGAAGATAACGTACAAAATAGTGATGAAATCATAGAAGGATATCAAAGAAGACTCATGATTCAAGATATAAGCAGTTGACTAGAAATTTTCAAAGATAACATATGAAGTATTGAAGGCTTGAAAACACATCCTTGAATGTAAGAAAACTTAAAAGAAAAATTGTCCAAAAGTTGCAGGATAACATTGAAGACTCGTGGTTCAGGATATAAAAAGCTGAAAAGAAATTCTCAAAGATAACATATGAAGTAGTGAAGGCCTGGAAACACATTCCTGAATGTAAGAAAACTTTAAGAAAAATTGCCCAAATATTGCAGGATAACATTGAAGACACGTGGTTCAGGATATAAAAAGCTGACAAGAAATTCTCAAAGATAACATATGAAGTAGTGATCACTTGGAACCACATTCGTCAGTGCAAGGAAACCTTATCAAAAGTTTCCCAAATATTGCAGGAGATCATACAATACTCATGGTTCAAGTTATAAAATACTGACAAGAAATTCTCAAAGATAACTTATGAAGTAGTGAACACTTGGAAAGACATTCGTCAGTGTAAGGAGATCTTAAAGAAAATTGGCAAATATTGCAGAATATCATAGCAGGCTCATGGTTCAGGATATAAAAAGTTGACAAGAGATTCTCAAAATTAACGTATGAGGTAGTGAAGCTATCCCTCGTTGTAAGGAAACCATAGAGGAAACTGTCGGAATTTTGCAAGATATAATAGAAGACTCGTGGTTCAAATTATAAGTAGTTGTCAAGAAATTCTCAAAGATAACATATGAGGTAGTGAAGACTTCAAAGACATTCATCAGTATATGGAAACATTGAAGAAAATTGACCAAAACTGCAGGATCTTCTGGATATAAACAGCTGACAAGAAATTCTCAAATGTATCGTATAAGGTAGTGAAGACTTGGAAAGTCATTCCTCAGCGCAAGGAAAACTTGTAGCAGTTTCTCAGAATTTTGCAGGATATCATAGATTACTCATGGTTCAGTATATAAAAATCTGACAAGAATTTTTCAAAGATAACTTTTGAGGTAGTGAAGACTTGGAAAGACGTTGGTCAGTGTGAGTAAAACTTAATGAAAGTTGAATATTGCAGCATATGATAAAAAGCTAATGCTTCAGACTTTAAAAAATTCACAGGAAATTCTCAAGATAATGTACCAGGTAGTGATGGCCTGTGAAGATATTCATCAACGTAAGGTAACATTATTGAAAATTTTCGGAATATTTCAAGGTATCATACAAGACGCATGGTTCAGAATATAAAAAGCTGACAAGAAATTCTCAAAGATAGCATATGATGTAGCGAAGACTTGGAAACTCATTCGTATTTGTAAGGAAACCTTAAAGAAAATTGACCAAATTGTGCAGGATGTTTCAGGATATAAACAGTTCACAAGAAATTCTCAATGATAACATATGAGGCAGTGAAAATTTTGAACGACATTGATCAGTGTAAGGAAACCTTATAGAAAATTGCCCAACTCGTTCAGGTTATAAAACATTGACAAGAAATTCTAAGAGATAACATATCATGTAGCGAAGAATTGGAAAGACATTTGTCTGTGTAAGGAAACCTTAGAAAAAATTGAATAAATATGGCAGGATGCTTCAGGATAAAAATAGCTGACAAGAAATTCTCAAAGATAACATATAAGGTAGTGAAGACTTGGAAAGACAATCGTCAGATTAAGGAAACCTTTTAGAAAATTGTCAGAATTTTGCAGGACATCAATAGCTGACTTAACATAAATATAAAGGATATAAAAAGTTGACAAAAAATTCTCAAAGGTAACATGTGAAGTAGTGGACACATGGAACGATATTTATCAGTGTAAGTAAACCTAACAGAAAATTGCCCAAATATTGCAGGATATCGTACAAGACTCATGGTTCAGGATATAAAAAGCTGACAAGAGATTCTTAAACATAACATATGATATAGTGAAGCCTTGAGAAGCTATCCATCAGTGTAAGGGAACCTTAGAGAAAACTGTCGGTATTTTGCAAGATATAATAGATGACACATGGTTCAAGATATAAGCAGTTGACAAGAAATTCTCAAAGATATAATATGTGATACTGAAGACTTAGTAAAACATTCATCAGTGTCAGGAAACCTAAAAGAAAATTGACCAAATATTGCAGGATGCTTCAGGATATAAACAGCTGCCAAAAAATTTTCAAAGATAGCGTATAAGGTAGTGAAGAGTTGCAAAGATATTCTTCAGTGTAAGAAAAACTTATAGAAATTTGTTGAAATTTTGCAGGATATCATAGAAAACTTTGATTAAGGATACAAAAAGCTGACAAGAATTTCTGAAAAATAACATATGAGATAGTGAAGACTTGAAAATATGTTCGTCGGTGTAACAAAACTTTATGGAAAATTGTCAGCATTTTGCATGTGATGAGATATATGTATATAAGGGCGCTCAACTACGGCGGTCATCAGCGCCCTTTAAAAAACTAGTCATGGCAAAAGCCAGATATAAAACTTTCTGAAAACTTTACAAGTGTAACAAAACCTGTTAAAAATACACGTACATAAAAAACATCAATCAAAACCTACTAAAAATTTCGTTCACTAAATCCTAAACTCTAAACTAGACAAGAATCTAAAAACCTTCTCCACGGGTCTCCATGCACGGCCTACACGTGGGTGGGCCTGTTAACCGTCTCCCTCAACCACGAAGAGAAGCCCACACGAGGGAGACTGTTGGCTCGGGACCCCGGGTGCACCAAACCCGTACCTACCGAAGTAGGCCCCTGGGGGGACAGCATTTTGCAGGATACCATGGAAGTCTCATGCTTCAGGATATAAAAAACTGACAAGAATTTCTAATAGATAACATATGAGGCAATGAAGACTAGGAAAAACCTTCGTCAGTGTGAGTAAAAGTTATTAAAAATTGAATATTGCAGCATAAGATGGAAAGCTAATGCTTCTGGATGTAACAAATTCACACAAAGTTCTCAAGAAAACGTACGAGGTAGCGAAGACATGGAAAGATATTCTTCAACATAAGGAAATCTTATAGCACATTGTTGGAATTTTGAGGATATCATAGAAGGTTCACAGTTCAAGATATAAAAAACTGACAAGAAATTCTCAAAGATAACATACGAAGTAGTGATCACTTGGAACCACATCCATCAGTGTAAGGAAACCTTTTCGAAAATTGCCCAAATATTGCAGGATATCATAGAATACTAACGGTTCAGGATATAAAATACTAACAAGAAATTATCAGGGATAACTTATGAAGTAGTGAACACTTGGAAAGACATTCGTCAGTGTAAGGAGACCTTAAAGAAAATTGCCCAAATATTTCAGAATATCATAGAATGCTCATGGTTCAGAATATAAAAAGTTGACAAGAGATTCTCAAACATAACGTATGAGGTAGTGAAGACTTCAGAAGCTATCCGTCAGTATAAGGAAACCTTATAGAAAATTCTCAGAATTTTGCAAGATATCATAAAAGACTCATGGTTCAAGATATAAGCAGTTGACAAGAAATTCTCAAAAATAACATATGAGGTAGTGAAGACTTGGAAAGACATTTATCAGTATAAGGAAACCTTATTGAAAATTGCCCAAATATTGCAGGATATCATAGAAGACACAGGGTTCAGGATATAAAAACCTGAGAAGAAATTCTCAAAGATAACATATGAAGTAGTGAAGACTTGGAAGGACATTCGTCAGTGTAAGGAAACCTTAAAGAAAATTGCCCAAATATTACACGATATCATATAAGGCTCATGGTTCAGGATATAAAAGGTTGACAAGAGATTCTCAATCATAGCGTATGAGGTAGTTAAGACATGAGAAGCTATCCGTCAGTGTAAGGAAACCTTAGAGAAAACTGTTGGAATTTTGCAGGATATCATCGAAGACTCAGTGTTCAAGATATGAGCAGTTGACAAGAAATTTTCAAAGATAACTTATGAGGTAGTGAAGCCTTGGAAAGACATTCCTCAATGTAAGGAAACCTTATAGAAAATTGCCCAAATATTACAGGATATCATGGAACTCATGGTTCAGGATATAGAAAACTGTCTAGAAGATCTCAAAGATACCGTTTGAGGTAGTGATGACTTCTGAAGACAGTCATCAGTGTAAGGAAACCTTAAAGGAAATTGTTTGAATATTGCAAAACGTTATACAATGCTCGTGGTTCAGCATATAAAAAATTGTCTAGAAATTCTTGAAAATAACGTATAAGTTAGTGGAGACTTGGAAAGGCATTCATCAGTGTGAGAAAAGCTTATAGTAAATTGAATATTGCAGCATATGATAGAAAGCTAATTTTTCCGGATATGAAACTTTTTGACAAGAAATTCTTAAAGATAACGGATGAGGTAGAGAATACTTTAGAAGACATTCGACAGTTTAAGGAAACCTAAATGAAATTCCTATGAATATAGCAAATTTTTATACAAAACCAATTTTTTCGAGTATATAAAAATTAGACAGGGAATAAGGTAGTGAAGGATTTAGAACACATTCACCAGTTTCAGGTAACGTTATTAAAAGTATTCTGAATATTGCCGGATCTATTGCCGGATCTCATATAGCACTAATGTTTTAAGAAATCATTAAAGACCATTGTTTGACTTCA
This sequence comes from Mantis religiosa, assembly GCA_030765055.1. Taxonomy (NCBI): domain Eukaryota; kingdom Metazoa; phylum Arthropoda; class Insecta; order Mantodea; family Mantidae; genus Mantis; species Mantis religiosa. Next base: position 142,031,028 of record CM060955.1, on the reverse strand, counting down.
TAAAATATTGACAAGAAATTCTCAAGGAAGATGTACATGATGGTGATGACTTGTGAAGACAGCCTTTGTGTAAGTAATAAATAAAATTGTCTAAAAATTGCAGGATATCATTAAAGACTATTGTTTCTACTCATTAATAGTGGGCAAGAAATTTTTAAAGAAGATATATGTGGTGGTGACATCTTGTCAAGACAGCCATCAGTGTAAGGAATTCTTAAAGAAATTTCTTTAAAGATTGCAGGATAACATTAAAGACTGCTGTTTCATTTTATAAAACATGGACAAGAAATTCTTAATGAAGGAATTCTTAAAGAAATTTCTTGAAAGATCGCAGAATATCATTAAAGGCTATTGTTCCACTTCTTAAAACGTGGATAATAAATTCTTAAAGAATTCGTACGTGATAGTGATGACTTGTGAAGACAGCCCTCCGCGTAAGGAAATCATAAAGATATTCTCTAAAGATTGCAGGATATCATTAAAAACTATTGCTCCACTTCATAAAAAATAGTCAAGAAATCTTCAAAGAAGATGAACGTGATAGCGATGACTTGTGAAGACTGCCATCAGTGTAAGTAAATATTACAGCAAATTGTCTAAACATTGCAGGATACCATTAAAGACCATTGCTTCACTTCATAAAAAATTGGCAATAATGCCCTACAAACAAATAGATGATGCTTTGAAACTACTCAACCTGCAAGAACCCAGCATTCAATTCACAGTTGAAACTGAAGAGGACTGTACTCTACCTTTTTTAGACCTTAAAATCACAAAAAGCAATCAAAAACTAGAATTTGGTATGGAAAAGCAACACACACAGATAATTACATCAAAGCAAATAGTTTCAACCCAATTCTACACAAACATGCAACCATCAACAGTCTCACACACAGATTAGTAAATCTACCTCTCAGCCAGCAAGAATATCAAAACGAATACCATCAAATCTTAAAAACTGCAATTAAAAATGGATATGGAAAAAACCATGTAGATAAAAAACTGAAATCATTCAAACTTCAAAAGAGATTAAAACAGATCACAGCTCTCACACCAATAAAACAAGAAATTAGATTTGCTAAATTTACTTACCACCCCTGGGCCACAAAAAAGTTCCAGAAAATATTCAAGAAATACAATATAACATTGGCACCAAAAAACAATTACAACATTAAAAACCTACTTCACAGTAATAATACTGATAAGATAAAACCAGAGGAAAAGTCAGGCATTTACAAGATTAAGTGTAAAGACTGTGAAAAAATTTACATAGGGAGGACAAAAAGAAACATAGACACTAGAAAGAAAGAACACTTCAGGCACTTAAGATACAAAAATATTGATAAGTCCGCAATAGCAGCTCATTTCTGGTCTGAAAATCATGAAATTGAAGATAGCACAGAATTACTAAAATACGTACAAAAACATAGTGAACTCGTCATATGGGAGAAGATATACATAGAAAAACATAAAAACCAACTAATGAACTTTGAAATCCCGCCAGAAGAGAATCCCACATTTAAGTTCATCACTAAATCAACAGATGGCAGCAGCAACCCCAGAATTACCCACACCACTGGATCAAGCTTTGGTCGCATAAGAGCCGAAGATGCAAACGATGATTTGCGAAACATGTCCTCAAAATAGGTACGAAAGTGAAGCAGATGTGTAATAAATACGACTCATCTAAAAATTAATAATTTTCGCTTCACTGTGATGTTCCAATACAGTTAAATCTCGATAAATTGGAAAGTCATTCATCTCTGTAAGTATACCTTAGAGAAAGTTGAACATATATGGCAGGATGCTTCAGGATAAAAACAACTAACAAGAAATTCTCAAAGATAACATATGAAAGACTCTGAAAGACATTTATCAGTATAAAGAAACTTTATGGAAAATTGCACAAATATTCAGGATATCATAGACGACGCATGGTACAGAATATAAAATCTCACAAGAAGTTCTCAAAGATAACATACGAAGTAGTGGACACCTGGAACGATATTTGTCAATGTAAGTAAACCTTATAGAAAATTTCTCAAATATTGCAGGATATCATAGAATACTCATGGTTCAGGATATAAAAAAACTGTCTATAAGTTCTCAAAGATAACGTATGAGGTAGTGTAGAACTGAAAATATGTTAGTCGGTGTAAGGAAGCTTTATAGAAAATTGTCAGAATTTTGCAGGATATCATAGAAATCTCATGGTTTAGGATATAAAAAACTGAGAAGAATTTCTAACAGATAACGTATGAGGTACTGAAGACTTGGATATACCTTCGTCAGTGTAAGTAAAAGTTATTGAAAATTGAATATTGCAGCTAATACTTCCGGATGTAAAAAATTCACAGGAAATTCTCAAGAGAACGTACGAGGTAGTGAAGGCATGGCAAGATATTCATCAACGTAAGCAAACCTTAAACAACATTGCTGGAGATTTAACTGTATTGGAACACCACAGTGAAGCGAAAATTATTAATTTTTAGATGAGCCGTATTTATTACACATCTGGTTCACTTTCGTACCTATTTTGAGGACATGTTTCGCAAATCATCGTTTGCATCTACGGCTCTTATGCGACTAAAGCTTGATCCAGCGGTGTGGGTAATTCTGGGGTTGCTTCTGCCATCTGTTGATTTACTGATGAACTTAAATGTGGGATTCTCTTCTGGCGGGATTTCAAAGTTCATTAGTTGGTTTTTATGTTTTTCTATGTATATCCTCTCCCATATGACGAGTTCACTATGTTTTTGTACATATTTTAGTAATTCTGTGCTATCTTCAATTTCATGATTTTCAGACCAGAAATGAGCTGCTATTGCGGACTTATCAATATTTTTGTATCTTAAGTGCCTGAAGTGTTCTTTCTTTCTAGTGCCTATGTTTCTTTTTGTCCTCCCTATGTAAATTTTTCACAGTCTTTACACCTAATCTTGTAAATGCCTGACTTTTCCTCTGGTTTTATCTTATCAGTATTATTACTCTGAAGTAGGTTTTTAATATATAGAATAAAAAAAAGTATTTCAGAAAGTGGAGTGCCATTGTTACTAAAATTAGGCAAGTGAGTCAACCTTGTATATACTTTTCTCCACTTACAAGTTTTTTATGAAGACTAGTTTCTGGGGGCTTCTCCACTATCGTCAGCTCTGTGGTAGACTGATGATGCATCTGGTGTCTACATCTGGCTTGGTGTTGTGCTGCCATCTAACGTCCTGGTAAGTTTGATGACGTCATCTACCGCGGGAATTTCAAAATTCATCAAGAGGTCCTGCTTTTTCGTAATAAATATGTTTTCCCAAATCTGTAGTTCCAGAGGTTTCTTTGCCTGTTTGATCAGTTCTGAGAATCACAACATAAAACAAGAAATAGAACTGATCAAACAGGCAAAGAAACCTCTGGAACTACAGATTTGGGAAAACATATTTATTACGAAAAAACAGGACCTCTTGATGAATCTTGAAATTCCCGCGGTAGATGACGTCATCAAACTTACCAGGACATTAGATGGCAGCACAACACCAAGCCAGATGCAGACACCGGATGCATCATCAGTCTACCACAGAGCTGACGATAGGGGAGAAGTCCCCAGAAACTAGTCTTCATAAAAAACTTGTAAGTGGAGAAAAGTATATACAAGGTTGACTCACTTGCCTAATTTTAGTAGGTTTTTAATGTTGTAATTGTTTTTTGGTGCCAATGTCATATTGTATTTCTTGAATATTTTTTGGAACTTTTTTGTGGCCCAGGGGTGGTAAGTAAATAAAACCACACCAATAAAACAAGAAATTAGATTTGCTAAATTTACTTACCACCCCTGGGCCACAAAAAAGTTCCAAAAAATATTCAAGAAATACAATATAACATTGGCGTAAGCAAATCATAAAGAAAATTGTCTAAAGATTGCAGGATAACATTAAAAACTATCACTCCACTTCATAAAAAATAGTCAAGAAATTTTCAAAGAAGACGTACGTGATAGTGATGACTTGTGAAGACAGCCATCAGTGTAAGTAAATATTACAGCAAATTGTCTAAACATTGCAGGATACCATTAAAGACCATTGTTTCACTTCATAAAAAATGGACAAGAAGTTCTCAAAGCTAACGGGCGTGATAACGATGATTTTTTAAGACAGTTATCAATGCAAGGAAATGCTCTAAGAATTGTTTAAAGATTGCTGGATATCATTAAGGACTAATGCTTCATTTCATACAAACTGGACAAGAAATTCTCAAAGAAGACGTACGTGATAGCGATGATTTGTGAATACAGCCATCAGTGTAAGGAAATCTTAAACAAAATTTACTAAAGATTGCAGGATATCATTAAAGACTACTGTCTCATTTGATAAAAATTGGACAAAAAATTCTCAAGCATAACGTACAAATTAGTGATGACATATGAAGACAGTCATCAGTGTAAGCAAACCTCAATGAAAATTGTCTGAATACTGCTGAAATTCATACAAGATTAATTTATTGAGATATAAAACATTGACAAGAAATTCTGAAAGATAACGTATGAGATAGCGATGACTTGCAAAGGTAATCACCAGTGTAAGGAAATAGTCTGAAAATGACTGAATAATATTCAAGACTAACGTTTCGCTTCATAAAAGAATGACAAAGAATTCTCGAAGGTAACCTACAAAATAGTGATGACGTGTGAAGAATGTCATCAGTGTAAGGGTAAAGTCCCGCTATTCAAATGATTACCCTGGCTTTATCTTAGTTAACATAAAACCATGGTAACCTATTGAGCAGCGCAGCAATACCTTATTGAACATTCTCTGAAAATTGCAGGACATCATAGAAAACTAATGTTTAAGAATATAAAAAATTGAAAGTAACTCTCAAAGGTAACGTAGGAGGTAGTGAAGGCTTGGGAAGATATTCATCAGTGTAAGGAAACATTATTGAAAATTGTCTGATTACTGCAGGATATCATAGAAGATTAATGCTCCTGGATATAAGAAATTGACAAGAAGTTTTCAAAGCAAACATAGGAGATTGTGAAGACCTGGCAAGATATTCTTCAACGTAAGGAAACCTTAAACAACATTGTTAGAATTTTGTGGTTTATCATAGAAGGCTCACAGTTCAGGGTATAAAAAACTGACAAGAAATTCTCAAAGATAACGCATGAAGTAGCGAATACTTGGAAAAATATTTGTCAGTGTAACAAAAACTGATAGAAAACTGCCCAAATATTGCATGATACCATAAAAGACTCATGGTTCAGTATATAAAAAACCGACAAGAAATTTTTAAAGATAACGTATGAAGCAGTGAAGAACTAGAAAGACATTGAGTCAGTATAAGGAAACCTTATAGAAAATTGCCAAAATATTGCAGGATATCATAAAAGACTCACGGTTGAGGATATAAAAAACTGAGAAGAAATTCTCAAAGATAATATATGATGTAGCGAAGACTAGGAAGGACATTCATCAGTGTAAGGAAACATTATCAAAAGTTGCCCAAATACTGCAGGAGATCGTAGAATACTCATGGTACAGAATATAAAATACTGACAAGAAATTCTCAAAGATAACTTATGAAGTAGAGAGCATTTGGAAAGATATTCGTCAGTGTAAGGAGACCTTAAAGAAAATTGGCTAATTTTGCAGAATATTATAGAAGGCTCATGGTTCAGAATATAAAAAGTTGACAAGAGATTCTCAAACATAACATATGAGGTACTTAAGACTTGAGAAGTTATCCGTCAGTTTAAGGAAAGCTTATAGAAAACTGTTGGAACTTTGCAGGATATCATAGAAGTCTCATGATTCAAGATATAAGCAGTTGACTAGAAATTTTCAAAAATAACGTATGAAGTAGTGAAGGCTTGGAAACACATTCCTCAATGTAAGGAAATTTTAAGAAAAATTGCCCAAATATTGCAGGATATCACTGAAGATCGTGGTTCAGGATATAAAAAACTGACGAGAAATTCTAAAAGATAACATACAAAGTAGTGATCACTTGGAACCACATTCGTCAGTGTAAGGATACCTTATCAAAAGTTGCCCAAATATTGCAGGATTTTGTAGAAAGCTCATGGTTCAGGATGTATAATACTGAGAAGATGTTCTCAAAGAAAAGTGAACACTTCTCAAAGTGAACACTTGGAAAGACATTCGTCAGTGTAGGGAGACCTTAAAGAAAATTGGCAAATATTGCAGAATATCATAGCAGGCTCGTGGTTCAGGATATAAAAATTTGAAAAGGGATTCTCAAAATTAACGTATGTGGTAGTAAAACTATCCCTCGTTGTAAGGAAACCTTAGAGAAAGCTGTCGGAATTTTGCAAGATATAATAGAAGACTCATGCTTCAAATTATAAGTAGTTGTCAAGAAATTCTCAAAGATAACATATGACGTAGTGAAGACTTGGAAAGACATTCATCAGTGTATGGAAACCTTAAAGAAAATTGACCAAATACTGCAGGATCTTCAGGATATAAACAGCTGACAAGAAATTCTCAAAGGTATCCTATAAGGTAGTGAAGACTTGGAAAGTCATTCCTCAGTGTAAGGAAAACTTGAAGCAGGTGGTCAGAACTTTGCTGGATATCATAGATGACTCGTGGTTCAGTATATAAAAAACTGACAAGAATTTTTGAAAGATAACTTTTGAGGTACTGAAGACTTGGAAAGACGTTCGTCAGTGTGAGTAAAACATAATGAAAGTTGAATATTGCAGCATATGATAAAAGGCTAATGCTTCAGACTTTAAAAAATTCACAGGAAATTCTCAAGATAATGTACGAGGTAGTGATGGCTTGGGAAGATATTCATCAACGTAACCTTATTGAAAATTTTCGAAATATTTCAGGATATCATACAAGACTTATGGTTCAGGATATAAAAAGTTGACAAGAAATTCTCAAAGATAACATATGATGTAGCGAAGTTTTGGAAACACATTCTTGTTTGTAAGGAAAGCTTATAGAAAATTGACGAAATAGTGCAGGATGATTCTGGATATAAACAGTTCACAAGAAATTCTCAGAGATAACATATGAGGCAGTGAAGATTTTGAACGACATTGATCAGTGTAAGGAAACCTTACAGAAAATTGCCCAAATATTGCAGGATATCATAGAAGACTCATGGTTCAGGATGTATAAGTTGACAAGAAACTCTCAAAAATAACATATGATGTAGCGAAGACTTTGAAAAACATTTGTCAGTATAAGGATACCTTAAAGAAAATTGCCCAAATATTGCAGGATAACATAGAAGGGTCATGGTTCAGGATATAAAAAGTTGATAAGAGATTCTCTATGAGGTAGTTAAGAATTGAGAAGCTATCCGTCAGTGTAAGGAAACCTAATAGAAAACTGTTGGAATTTTGCAGGATATCATAGAAGACTCATGGTTCAAGATATGAGCAGTTGACAAGAAATCTTCAAAGATAACATATGAGGTAGTGAAGACTTGGAAAGGCATTCCTCAATGTAAGGAAATCTTATAGAAAATTGCCCAAATATTGCAGGATATCATGGAAGACTCATGGTTCACGAGATAAAAAAATGTCTAGAAATACTGAAAGATAACGTATGAGGTAGTGAAAACTTTTGAAGACAGTCATCAGTGTAAGCAAACTTTAATGAAAATTGTTTGAATATTGCAATACATTATACAAGGCTCATGGTTCAGGATATAAAAAACTGACAAGAAATTCTTGAAAATAATGTATAAGTTAGTGGAGACTTGGGAAGACGTTCAATAAGTGTGAGGAAAACTTATAGAAAATTGAATATTGCAGCATATGATAGTAAGCTAATTTTTCCGGATATTAAACTTTGACAAGAAATTCTTAAAGATAACGTATGAGGTAGAGAAGACTTTAGAAGACATTCATCAGTGTAAGGAAACAAAATGAAATTTCTATGAATATAGCAAAGTTTTATACAAAACCAATTTTTTCAAGTACATAAACATTAGACAGGGAATAAGGTAGTGAAGGATTTAGAACACATTCATCAGTGTAAGGTAACGTTATTAAAAATATTCTGAATATTGCCGGATCTCATATGGGATTAATGTTTTAAAATATCATTAAAGACCATTGTTTGACTTCATAAAATATGGACAAGAAATTCTCAAGGAAGACGTACATGATGGTGATGACTTGTGAAGACAGCCATTAGTGTAAGTAATAAATAAAATTGTCTAAAAATTGCAGGATATTATTAAAGACTATTGTTTGTACTCATAAATAGTGGGAAAGATTTTTTTAAAGAAGTTATATGTGGTGGTGACAACTTGTCAAGACAGCCATCACTGTAAGGAATTCTTAAAGAAATTTCTTTAAATATTGCAGCATAACATTAAAGACTGCTGTTTCATTTCATAAAACATGGACAAGAAATTCTCAATGAAGACATACGTGGTAGTGAAGGCATGTTAAGGCAGCCATCAGTGTAAGGAATTCTTAAAGAAATTTCTTGAAACATTGCACAGTACCATTAAAGACTATTGTTTCTCTTCATAAAATGTGGACAAGAAATTCTTAAGAATTCGTACGTGATAGTGATGACTTGTGAAGACAGCCCTCCGCATAATGAAATCATAAAGAAAATTGTCTAAAGATTGCAGGATATCATTAAAAACTATTGCTCCACTTCAGTAGTCAAGAAATTTTCAAAGAAGGCGTGCGTGATAGCGATGACTTGTGAAGACATCCATAGTAAGTAAATATTAGAGAAATTTGTCTAAACATTGCAGGATACCATTAAAGACCATTGTTTCACTTCATAAAAAATGGACAAGAAGTTCTCAAACCTGACGTACGTGATAGTGATGATTTTTAAGACAGTCATCAATGTAAGGAAATGTTAAAGAAATTGTCTAAAGATTGCTGGATATCATGAAAGACTATTAAGTAGTGAAGACACATGAGATAGTGAAGACTTGGAAACACATTCGACAGTGTAAGGAAATTCAATTCAATTCAAACCATATAGAAAATTGTCAGAATTTTGCAGTATATGATAGAAGACCTATGGTTCAGGATATAAAAATTTGACAAGAGCTTCTCAAACATAACATATGACGTAGTAAAGACTAGAGAAGTTATCCGTCAGTGTAAGGAAACCTCATAGAAAAATGTTGGAATTTTGCAGGATATCATAGAAGACTCATGGTTTAAGATATGAGCAGTTGACAAGAAATTTTCAAAGATAACATATGATTTAGTAAAGACTTGGAAAGACATTCCTGAATGTAAGGAAACCTTATAGAAAGTTGCCCAAATATTGCAGGATATCATGGAAGACTCATGGTTCAAGATATAAAAAACTGACAAGAAATTTTCAGGGTTAAAATATGAAGTAGTGAACACTTGGAATGACATTCGTCAATGTAAGGAAACCTTGTAGAAAATTGCCGTAATAATGCAGGATATCATAGAAGACTAATGGTTCAGGATATAATAAACTGTCTAGAAATTCTCAAAGATAACCCATGAGGTAGTGATGACTTCTGAAGACAGTCATCAGCGTAAGGAAACCTTAAAGGAAATTGTTTGAGTATTGCAGTACATTATACAAGGCTCATGGTTGAGGATATAAAAAATGACAAGAAATTCTTAAAAATAACGAATAGGTTAGTGGAGACTTGGATACTTGGATAATCATCAGTGTAAGGAAGTAGTCTGAAAATGGCAGAATAATATCCAAGACTAAATTTTCGCTTCTAAAAAAAAGGATAGAAAATTGTTGAAGATTGCATATAAAATAGTGATGATGTGTGAAGTCTATCATCTGTTTAAGGGTAGCTTTTTGAAAATTTTCTTAATATTGCAGGATAACATAGAAAAACAATGTTTAAGAATAAAAAATATTGAAAGTAACTCTCAAAGATAACATAGGAAGTAGAGAAGGCTTCGGAATGTATTCATCACAGTAAGGAAACATTATTGAAAATTGTCTGAATATTGCAGGATATCATAGAAGACTAATGTTTAAGAATATAAAAAATTGAAAGTAACTCTGAAAGATAGCGTACGAGGTAGTGAAGGCTTGGGAAGATATTCATCAGTGTAAGGAAATATTATTGAAAATTTTCTGAATAATGCAGGGTATCATAGAAGATTAATGCCCCTGGATATAAGAAATTTACAAGAAATTCTCAAAGCTAACATACGAGTAGTGAAGACTTGGAAAGAGTTTCGTCAGTGTGAGTAAAAGTTATTGAGAACTGAATATTGCAGCATAAGATAGAAAGCTAATGCTTCCAGATATAAAAAAATTCACAGGAAATTCTCCTGATAACATACGAGGTAGTGAAGACATTACAAGATATTCGAGGTAGTGAAGACTTGGCAAGATATTCACCAACGTAAGGAAACCTTAAACAACATGGTTGGAATTTTGCAGGATATCATAGAAGGTTTACATCCAGCGTATAAAAATCTGACAAGAAATTCTCAAAGATAACGCATGAAGTAGTGAATACTTGGAACGATATTCGTCAGTGTAACGAAACCTGATAGAAAACTGCCCAAATATTGCATGATACCATAGAAGATTCATGGTTCAGTATATAAAAAATTGACAAGAAATTTTCAAAGATAACATATGAGGTAGTGAAGACTTGGATAGACATTCCTCAATGGAAGGAAACCTTATAGAAAGTTTCCCAAATATTGCAGGATATCATAGAAGACTAATGGTTCAGGATATAAAAAACTGACAAGAAATTTTCAGGGATAAATATGAAGTAGTGAACACGGAATGACATTCGTCGATGTAAGGAAACTTAAAGAAAATTGCCCAAATATTGCAGGATAACATAGAATACTTATGGTTCAGGATAAGAAATATTGGAAAGAAATTTTTTAAAATAACATATTCATAAAATATGGACAACAAATTCTCAAGGATGACGTACATGATGGTGATGACTTGTGAAGACAGCCATTAGTGTAAGTAATAAATAGAATTGTCTAAAAATTGCAGGATATCATTAAAGACTATTGTTTCTACTCATGAATAGTGGACAAGAAATTTTTAAAGAAGATATATGCGGTGGTGACAACTTGTCAAGACAGTCATCAGTGTAAGGAATTCTTAAAGAAATTTCTTGAAAGATTGCAGAATATCATTAAAGACTGTTGTTCCTCTTCGGAAAATGTGGACAAGAAATTCTTAAAGAATTTGTATGCGATAGTGATGAATTGTGAAGACAGCCCTCTGTGTAAGGAAATCATAAAGAAAATTGTCTAAAGATTGCAGGATATCATTAAAAACTATTGCTCCACTTCATTAAAAAATAGTCAAGAAATTTTCAAAGAAGGCGTGCGTGATAGCGATGACTTGTGAAGACATCCATAGTAAGTAAATATTAGAGAAATTTGTCTAAACATTGCAGGATACCATTAAAGACCATTGTTTCACTTCATAAAAAATGGACAAGAAGTTCTCAAACCTGACGTACGTGATAGTGATGATTTTTAAGACAGTCATCAATGTAAGGAAATGTTAAAGAAATTGTCTAAAGATTGCTGGATATCATGAAAGACTATTAAGTAGTGAAGACACATGAGATAGTGAAGACTTGGAAACACATTCGACAGTGTAAGGAAATTCAATTCAATTCAAACCATATAGAAAATTGTCAGAATTTTGCAGTATATGATAGAAGACCTATGGTTCAGGATATAAAAATTTGACAAGAGCTTCTCAAACATAACATATGACGTAGTAAAGACTAGAGAAGTTATCCGTCAGTGTAAGGAAACCTCATAGAAAAATGTTGGAATTTTGCAGGATATCATAGAAGACTCATGGTTTAAGATATGAGCAGTTGACAAGAAATTTTCAAAGATAACATATGATTTAGTAAAGACTTGGAAAGACATTCCTGAATGTAAGGAAACCTTATAGAAAGTTGCCCAAATATTGCAGGATATCATGGAAGACTCATGGTTCAAGATATAAAAAACTGACAAGAAATTTTCAGGGTTAAAATATGAAGTAGTGAACACTTGGAATGACATTCGTCAATGTAAGGAAACCTTGTAGAAAATTGCCGTAATAATGCAGGATATCATAGAAGACTAATGGTTCAGGATATAATAAACTGTCTAGAAATTCTCAAAGATAACCCATGAGGTAGTGATGACTTCTGAAGACAGTCATCAGCGTAAGGAAACCTTAAAGGAAATTGTTTGAGTATTGCAGTACATTATACAAGGCTCATGGTTGAGGATATAAAAAATGACAAGAAATTCTTAAAAATAACGAATAGGTTAGTGGAGACTTGGATACTTGGATAATCATCAGTGTAAGGAAGTAGTCTGAAAATGGCAGAATAATATCCAAGACTAAATTTTCGCTTCTAAAAAAAAGGATAGAAAATTGTTGAAGATTGCATATAAAATAGTGATGATGTGTGAAGTCTATCATCTGTTTAAGGGTAGCTTTTTGAAAATTTTCTTAATATTGCAGGATAACATAGAAAAACAATGTTTAAGAATAAAAAATATTGAAAGTAACTCTCAAAGATAACATAGGAAGTAGAGAAGGCTTCGGAATGTATTCATCACAGTAAGGAAACATTATTGAAAATTGTCTGAATATTGCAGGATATCATAGAAGACTAATGTTTAAGAATATAAAAAATTGAAAGTAACTCTGAAAGATAGCGTACGAGGTAGTGAAGGCTTGGGAAGATATTCATCAGTGTAAGGAAATATTATTGAAAATTTTCTGAATAATGCAGGGTATCATAGAAGATTAATGCCCCTGGATATAAGAAATTTACAAGAAATTCTCAAAGCTAACATACGAGTAGTGAAGACTTGGAAAGAGTTTCGTCAGTGTGAGTAAAAGTTATTGAGAACTGAATATTGCAGCATAAGATAGAAAGCTAATGCTTCCAGATATAAAAAAATTCACAGGAAATTCTCCTGATAACATACGAGGTAGTGAAGACATTACAAGATATTCGAGGTAGTGAAGACTTGGCAAGATATTCACCAACGTAAGGAAACCTTAAACAACATGGTTGGAATTTTGCAGGATATCATAGAAGGTTTACATCCAGCGTATAAAAATCTGACAAGAAATTCTCAAAGATAACGCATGAAGTAGTGAATACTTGGAACGATATTCGTCAGTGTAACGAAACCTGATAGAAAACTGCCCAAATATTGCATGATACCATAGAAGATTCATGGTTCAGTATATAAAAAATTGACAAGAAATTTTCAAAGATAACATATGAGGTAGTGAAGACTTGGATAGACATTCCTCAATGGAAGGAAACCTTATAGAAAGTTTCCCAAATATTGCAGGATATCATAGAAGACTAATGGTTCAGGATATAAAAAACTGACAAGAAATTTTCAGGGATAAATATGAAGTAGTGAACACGGAATGACATTCGTCGATGTAAGGAAACTTAAAGAAAATTGCCCAAATATTGCAGGATAACATAGAATACTTATGGTTCAGGATAAGAAATATTGGAAAGAAATTTTTTAAAATAACATATTCATAAAATATGGACAACAAATTCTCAAGGATGACGTACATGATGGTGATGACTTGTGAAGACAGCCATTAGTGTAAGTAATAAATAGAATTGTCTAAAAATTGCAGGATATCATTAAAGACTATTGTTTCTACTCATGAATAGTGGACAAGAAATTTTTAAAGAAGATATATGCGGTGGTGACAACTTGTCAAGACAGTCATCAGTGTAAGGAATTCTTAAAGAAATTTCTTGAAAGATTGCAGAATATCATTAAAGACTGTTGTTCCTCTTCGGAAAATGTGGACAAGAAATTCTTAAAGAATTTGTATGCGATAGTGATGAATTGTGAAGACAGCCCTCTGTGTAAGGAAATCATAAAGAAAATTGTCTAAAGATTGCAGGATATCATTAAAAACTATTGCTCCACTTCATTAAAAAATAGTCAAGAAATTTTCAAAGAAGGCGTGCGTGATAGCGATGACTTGTGAAGACATCCATAGTAAGTAAATATTAGAGAAATTTGTCTAAACATTGCAGGATACCATTAAAGACCATTGTTTCACTTCATAAAAAATGGACAAGAAGTTCTCAAACCTGACGTACGTGATAGTGATGATTTTTAAGACAGTCATCAATGTAAGGAAATGTTAAAGAAATTGTCTAAAGATTGCTGGATATCATGAAAGACTATTAAGTAGTGAAGACACATGAGATAGTGAAGACTTGGAAACACATTCGACAGTGTAAGGAAATTCAATTCAATTCAAACCATATAGAAAATTGTCAGAATTTTGCAGTATATGATAGAAGACCTATGGTTCAGGATATAAAAATTTGACAAGAGCTTCTCAAACATAACATATGACGTAGTAAAGACTAGAGAAGTTATCCGTCAGTGTAAGGAAACCTCATAGAAAAATGTTGGAATTTTGCAGGATATCATAGAAGACTCATGGTTTAAGATATGAGCAGTTGACAAGAAATTTTCAAAGATAACATATGATTTAGTAAAGACTTGGAAAGACATTCCTGAATGTAAGGAAACCTTATAGAAAGTTGCCCAAATATTGCAGGATATCATGGAAGACTCATGGTTCAAGATATAAAAAACTGACAAGAAATTTTCAGGGTTAAAATATGAAGTAGTGAACACTTGGAATGACATTCGTCAATGTAAGGAAACCTTGTAGAAAATTGCCGTAATAATGCAGGATATCATAGAAGACTAATGGTTCAGGATATAATAAACTGTCTAGAAATTCTCAAAGATAACCCATGAGGTAGTGATGACTTCTGAAGACAGTCATCAGCGTAAGGAAACCTTAAAGGAAATTGTTTGAGTATTGCAGTACATTATACAAGGCTCATGGTTGAGGATATAAAAAATGACAAGAAATTCTTAAAAATAACGAATAGGTTAGTGGAGACTTGGATACTTGGATAATCATCAGTGTAAGGAAGTAGTCTGAAAATGGCAGAATAATATCCAAGACTAAATTTTCGCTTCTAAAAAAAAGGATAGAAAATTGTTGAAGATTGCATATAAAATAGTGATGATGTGTGAAGTCTATCATCTGTTTAAGGGTAGCTTTTTGAAAATTTTCTTAATATTGCAGGATAACATAGAAAAACAATGTTTAAGAATAAAAAATATTGAAAGTAACTCTCAAAGATAACATAGGAAGTAGAGAAGGCTTCGGAATGTATTCATCACAGTAAGGAAACATTATTGAAAATTGTCTGAATATTGCAGGATATCATAGAAGACTAATGTTTAAGAATATAAAAAATTGAAAGTAACTCTGAAAGATAGCGTACGAGGTAGTGAAGGCTTGGGAAGATATTCATCAGTGTAAGGAAATATTATTGAAAATTTTCTGAATAATGCAGGGTATCATAGAAGATTAATGCCCCTGGATATAAGAAATTTACAAGAAATTCTCAAAGCTAACATACGAGTAGTGAAGACTTGGAAAGAGTTTCGTCAGTGTGAGTAAAAGTTATTGAGAACTGAATATTGCAGCATAAGATAGAAAGCTAATGCTTCCAGATATAAAAAAATTCACAGGAAATTCTCCTGATAACATACGAGGTAGTGAAGACATTACAAGATATTCGAGGTAGTGAAGACTTGGCAAGATATTCACCAACGTAAGGAAACCTTAAACAACATGGTTGGAATTTTGCAGGATATCATAGAAGGTTTACATCCAGCGTATAAAAATCTGACAAGAAATTCTCAAAGATAACGCATGAAGTAGTGAATACTTGGAACGATATTCGTCAGTGTAACGAAACCTGATAGAAAACTGCCCAAATATTGCATGATACCATAGAAGATTCATGGTTCAGTATATAAAAAATTGACAAGAAATTTTCAAAGATAACATATGAGGTAGTGAAGACTTGGATAGACATTCCTCAATGGAAGGAAACCTTATAGAAAGTTTCCCAAATATTGCAGGATATCATAGAAGACTAATGGTTCAGGATATAAAAAACTGACAAGAAATTTTCAGGGATAAATATGAAGTAGTGAACACGGAATGACATTCGTCGATGTAAGGAAACTTAAAGAAAATTGCCCAAATATTGCAGGATAACATAGAATACTTATGGTTCAGGATAAGAAATATTGGAAAGAAATTTTTTAAAATAACATATTCATAAAATATGGACAACAAATTCTCAAGGATGACGTACATGATGGTGATGACTTGTGAAGACAGCCATTAGTGTAAGTAATAAATAGAATTGTCTAAAAATTGCAGGATATCATTAAAGACTATTGTTTCTACTCATGAATAGTGGACAAGAAATTTTTAAAGAAGATATATGCGGTGGTGACAACTTGTCAAGACAGTCATCAGTGTAAGGAATTCTTAAAGAAATTTCTTGAAAGATTGCAGAATATCATTAAAGACTGTTGTTCCTCTTCGGAAAATGTGGACAAGAAATTCTTAAAGAATTTGTATGCGATAGTGATGAATTGTGAAGACAGCCCTCTGTGTAAGGAAATCATAAAGAAAATTGTCTAAAGATTGCAGGATATCATTAAAAACTATTGCTCCACTTCATTAAAAAATAGTCAAGAAATTTTCAAAGAAGGCGTGCGTGATAGCGATGACTTGTGAAGACATCCATAGTAAGTAAATATTAGAGAAATTTGTCTAAACATTGCAGGATACCATTAAAGACCATTGTTTCACTTCATAAAAAATGGACAAGAAGTTCTCAAACCTGACGTACGTGATAGTGATGATTTTTAAGACAGTCATCAATGTAAGGAAATGTTAAAGAAATTGTCTAAAGATTGCTGGATATCATGAAAGACTATTAAGTAGTGAAGACACATGAGATAGTGAAGACTTGGAAACACATTCGACAGTGTAAGGAAATTCAATTCAATTCAAACCATATAGAAAATTGTCAGAATTTTGCAGTATATGATAGAAGACCTATGGTTCAGGATATAAAAATTTGACAAGAGCTTCTCAAACATAACATATGACGTAGTAAAGACTAGAGAAGTTATCCGTCAGTGTAAGGAAACCTCATAGAAAAATGTTGGAATTTTGCAGGATATCATAGAAGACTCATGGTTTAAGATATGAGCAGTTGACAAGAAATTTTCAAAGATAAC
This sequence comes from Mantis religiosa, assembly GCA_030765055.1. Taxonomy (NCBI): domain Eukaryota; kingdom Metazoa; phylum Arthropoda; class Insecta; order Mantodea; family Mantidae; genus Mantis; species Mantis religiosa. The sequence continues at coordinate 142,013,888 of CM060955.1, read as the reverse complement.
ATATGATTTAGTAAAGACTTGGAAAGACATTCCTGAATGTAAGGAAACCTTATAGAAAGTTGCCCAAATATTGCAGGATATCATGGAAGACTCATGGTTCAAGATATAAAAAACTGACAAGAAATTTTCAGGGTTAAAATATGAAGTAGTGAACACTTGGAATGACATTCGTCAATGTAAGGAAACCTTGTAGAAAATTGCCGTAATAATGCAGGATATCATAGAAGACTAATGGTTCAGGATATAATAAACTGTCTAGAAATTCTCAAAGATAACCCATGAGGTAGTGATGACTTCTGAAGACAGTCATCAGCGTAAGGAAACCTTAAAGGAAATTGTTTGAGTATTGCAGTACATTATACAAGGCTCATGGTTGAGGATATAAAAAATGACAAGAAATTCTTAAAAATAACGAATAGGTTAGTGGAGACTTGGATACTTGGATAATCATCAGTGTAAGGAAGTAGTCTGAAAATGGCAGAATAATATCCAAGACTAAATTTTCGCTTCTAAAAAAAAGGATAGAAAATTGTTGAAGATTGCATATAAAATAGTGATGATGTGTGAAGTCTATCATCTGTTTAAGGGTAGCTTTTTGAAAATTTTCTTAATATTGCAGGATAACATAGAAAAACAATGTTTAAGAATAAAAAATATTGAAAGTAACTCTCAAAGATAACATAGGAAGTAGAGAAGGCTTCGGAATGTATTCATCACAGTAAGGAAACATTATTGAAAATTGTCTGAATATTGCAGGATATCATAGAAGACTAATGTTTAAGAATATAAAAAATTGAAAGTAACTCTGAAAGATAGCGTACGAGGTAGTGAAGGCTTGGGAAGATATTCATCAGTGTAAGGAAATATTATTGAAAATTTTCTGAATAATGCAGGGTATCATAGAAGATTAATGCCCCTGGATATAAGAAATTTACAAGAAATTCTCAAAGCTAACATACGAGTAGTGAAGACTTGGAAAGAGTTTCGTCAGTGTGAGTAAAAGTTATTGAGAACTGAATATTGCAGCATAAGATAGAAAGCTAATGCTTCCAGATATAAAAAAATTCACAGGAAATTCTCCTGATAACATACGAGGTAGTGAAGACATTACAAGATATTCGAGGTAGTGAAGACTTGGCAAGATATTCACCAACGTAAGGAAACCTTAAACAACATGGTTGGAATTTTGCAGGATATCATAGAAGGTTTACATCCAGCGTATAAAAATCTGACAAGAAATTCTCAAAGATAACGCATGAAGTAGTGAATACTTGGAACGATATTCGTCAGTGTAACGAAACCTGATAGAAAACTGCCCAAATATTGCATGATACCATAGAAGATTCATGGTTCAGTATATAAAAAATTGACAAGAAATTTTCAAAGATAACATATGAGGTAGTGAAGACTTGGATAGACATTCCTCAATGGAAGGAAACCTTATAGAAAGTTTCCCAAATATTGCAGGATATCATAGAAGACTAATGGTTCAGGATATAAAAAACTGACAAGAAATTTTCAGGGATAAATATGAAGTAGTGAACACGGAATGACATTCGTCGATGTAAGGAAACTTAAAGAAAATTGCCCAAATATTGCAGGATAACATAGAATACTTATGGTTCAGGATAAGAAATATTGGAAAGAAATTTTTTAAAATAACATATTCATAAAATATGGACAACAAATTCTCAAGGATGACGTACATGATGGTGATGACTTGTGAAGACAGCCATTAGTGTAAGTAATAAATAGAATTGTCTAAAAATTGCAGGATATCATTAAAGACTATTGTTTCTACTCATGAATAGTGGACAAGAAATTTTTAAAGAAGATATATGCGGTGGTGACAACTTGTCAAGACAGTCATCAGTGTAAGGAATTCTTAAAGAAATTTCTTGAAAGATTGCAGAATATCATTAAAGACTGTTGTTCCTCTTCGGAAAATGTGGACAAGAAATTCTTAAAGAATTTGTATGCGATAGTGATGAATTGTGAAGACAGCCCTCTGTGTAAGGAAATCATAAAGAAAATTGTCTAAAGATTGCAGGATATCATTAAAAACTATTGCTCCACTTCATTAAAAAATAGTCAAGAAATTTTCAAAGAAGGCGTGCGTGATAGCGATGACTTGTGAAGACATCCATAGTAAGTAAATATTAGAGAAATTTGTCTAAACATTGCAGGATACCATTAAAGACCATTGTTTCACTTCATAAAAAATGGACAAGAAGTTCTCAAACCTGACGTACGTGATAGTGATGATTTTTAAGACAGTCATCAATGTAAGGAAATGTTAAAGAAATTGTCTAAAGATTGCTGGATATCATGAAAGACTATTAAGTAGTGAAGACACATGAGATAGTGAAGACTTGGAAACACATTCGACAGTGTAAGGAAATTCAATTCAATTCAAACCATATAGAAAATTGTCAGAATTTTGCAGTATATGATAGAAGACCTATGGTTCAGGATATAAAAATTTGACAAGAGCTTCTCAAACATAACATATGACGTAGTAAAGACTAGAGAAGTTATCCGTCAGTGTAAGGAAACCTCATAGAAAAATGTTGGAATTTTGCAGGATATCATAGAAGACTCATGGTTTAAGATATGAGCAGTTGACAAGAAATTTTCAAAGATAACATATGATTTAGTAAAGACTTGGAAAGACATTCCTGAATGTAAGGAAACCTTATAGAAAGTTGCCCAAATATTGCAGGATATCATGGAAGACTCATGGTTCAAGATATAAAAAACTGACAAGAAATTTTCAGGGTTAAAATATGAAGTAGTGAACACTTGGAATGACATTCGTCAATGTAAGGAAACCTTGTAGAAAATTGCCGTAATAATGCAGGATATCATAGAAGACTAATGGTTCAGGATATAATAAACTGTCTAGAAATTCTCAAAGATAACCCATGAGGTAGTGATGACTTCTGAAGACAGTCATCAGCGTAAGGAAACCTTAAAGGAAATTGTTTGAGTATTGCAGTACATTATACAAGGCTCATGGTTGAGGATATAAAAAATGACAAGAAATTCTTAAAAATAACGAATAGGTTAGTGGAGACTTGGATACTTGGATAATCATCAGTGTAAGGAAGTAGTCTGAAAATGGCAGAATAATATCCAAGACTAAATTTTCGCTTCTAAAAAAAAGGATAGAAAATTGTTGAAGATTGCATATAAAATAGTGATGATGTGTGAAGTCTATCATCTGTTTAAGGGTAGCTTTTTGAAAATTTTCTTAATATTGCAGGATAACATAGAAAAACAATGTTTAAGAATAAAAAATATTGAAAGTAACTCTCAAAGATAACATAGGAAGTAGAGAAGGCTTCGGAATGTATTCATCACAGTAAGGAAACATTATTGAAAATTGTCTGAATATTGCAGGATATCATAGAAGACTAATGTTTAAGAATATAAAAAATTGAAAGTAACTCTGAAAGATAGCGTACGAGGTAGTGAAGGCTTGGGAAGATATTCATCAGTGTAAGGAAATATTATTGAAAATTTTCTGAATAATGCAGGGTATCATAGAAGATTAATGCCCCTGGATATAAGAAATTTACAAGAAATTCTCAAAGCTAACATACGAGTAGTGAAGACTTGGAAAGAGTTTCGTCAGTGTGAGTAAAAGTTATTGAGAACTGAATATTGCAGCATAAGATAGAAAGCTAATGCTTCCAGATATAAAAAAATTCACAGGAAATTCTCCTGATAACATACGAGGTAGTGAAGACATTACAAGATATTCGAGGTAGTGAAGACTTGGCAAGATATTCACCAACGTAAGGAAACCTTAAACAACATGGTTGGAATTTTGCAGGATATCATAGAAGGTTTACATCCAGCGTATAAAAATCTGACAAGAAATTCTCAAAGATAACGCATGAAGTAGTGAATACTTGGAACGATATTCGTCAGTGTAACGAAACCTGATAGAAAACTGCCCAAATATTGCATGATACCATAGAAGATTCATGGTTCAGTATATAAAAAATTGACAAGAAATTTTCAAAGATAACATATGAGGTAGTGAAGACTTGGATAGACATTCCTCAATGGAAGGAAACCTTATAGAAAGTTTCCCAAATATTGCAGGATATCATAGAAGACTAATGGTTCAGGATATAAAAAACTGACAAGAAATTTTCAGGGATAAATATGAAGTAGTGAACACGGAATGACATTCGTCGATGTAAGGAAACTTAAAGAAAATTGCCCAAATATTGCAGGATAACATAGAATACTTATGGTTCAGGATAAGAAATATTGGAAAGAAATTTTTTAAAATAACATATTCATAAAATATGGACAACAAATTCTCAAGGATGACGTACATGATGGTGATGACTTGTGAAGACAGCCATTAGTGTAAGTAATAAATAGAATTGTCTAAAAATTGCAGGATATCATTAAAGACTATTGTTTCTACTCATGAATAGTGGACAAGAAATTTTTAAAGAAGATATATGCGGTGGTGACAACTTGTCAAGACAGTCATCAGTGTAAGGAATTCTTAAAGAAATTTCTTGAAAGATTGCAGAATATCATTAAAGACTGTTGTTCCTCTTCGGAAAATGTGGACAAGAAATTCTTAAAGAATTTGTATGCGATAGTGATGAATTGTGAAGACAGCCCTCTGTGTAAGGAAATCATAAAGAAAATTGTCTAAAGATTGCAGGATATCATTAAAAACTATTGCTCCACTTCATTAAAAAATAGTCAAGAAATTTTCAAAGAAGGCGTGCGTGATAGCGATGACTTGTGAAGACATCCATAGTAAGTAAATATTAGAGAAATTTGTCTAAACATTGCAGGATACCATTAAAGACCATTGTTTCACTTCATAAAAAATGGACAAGAAGTTCTCAAACCTGACGTACGTGATAGTGATGATTTTTAAGACAGTCATCAATGTAAGGAAATGTTAAAGAAATTGTCTAAAGATTGCTGGATATCATGAAAGACTATTAAGTAGTGAAGACACATGAGATAGTGAAGACTTGGAAACACATTCGACAGTGTAAGGAAATTCAATTCAATTCAAACCATATAGAAAATTGTCAGAATTTTGCAGTATATGATAGAAGACCTATGGTTCAGGATATAAAAATTTGACAAGAGCTTCTCAAACATAACATATGACGTAGTAAAGACTAGAGAAGTTATCCGTCAGTGTAAGGAAACCTCATAGAAAAATGTTGGAATTTTGCAGGATATCATAGAAGACTCATGGTTTAAGATATGAGCAGTTGACAAGAAATTTTCAAAGATAACATATGATTTAGTAAAGACTTGGAAAGACATTCCTGAATGTAAGGAAACCTTATAGAAAGTTGCCCAAATATTGCAGGATATCATGGAAGACTCATGGTTCAAGATATAAAAAACTGACAAGAAATTTTCAGGGTTAAAATATGAAGTAGTGAACACTTGGAATGACATTCGTCAATGTAAGGAAACCTTGTAGAAAATTGCCGTAATAATGCAGGATATCATAGAAGACTAATGGTTCAGGATATAATAAACTGTCTAGAAATTCTCAAAGATAACCCATGAGGTAGTGATGACTTCTGAAGACAGTCATCAGCGTAAGGAAACCTTAAAGGAAATTGTTTGAGTATTGCAGTACATTATACAAGGCTCATGGTTGAGGATATAAAAAATGACAAGAAATTCTTAAAAATAACGAATAGGTTAGTGGAGACTTGGATACTTGGATAATCATCAGTGTAAGGAAGTAGTCTGAAAATGGCAGAATAATATCCAAGACTAAATTTTCGCTTCTAAAAAAAAGGATAGAAAATTGTTGAAGATTGCATATAAAATAGTGATGATGTGTGAAGTCTATCATCTGTTTAAGGGTAGCTTTTTGAAAATTTTCTTAATATTGCAGGATAACATAGAAAAACAATGTTTAAGAATAAAAAATATTGAAAGTAACTCTCAAAGATAACATAGGAAGTAGAGAAGGCTTCGGAATGTATTCATCACAGTAAGGAAACATTATTGAAAATTGTCTGAATATTGCAGGATATCATAGAAGACTAATGTTTAAGAATATAAAAAATTGAAAGTAACTCTGAAAGATAGCGTACGAGGTAGTGAAGGCTTGGGAAGATATTCATCAGTGTAAGGAAATATTATTGAAAATTTTCTGAATAATGCAGGGTATCATAGAAGATTAATGCCCCTGGATATAAGAAATTTACAAGAAATTCTCAAAGCTAACATACGAGTAGTGAAGACTTGGAAAGAGTTTCGTCAGTGTGAGTAAAAGTTATTGAGAACTGAATATTGCAGCATAAGATAGAAAGCTAATGCTTCCAGATATAAAAAAATTCACAGGAAATTCTCCTGATAACATACGAGGTAGTGAAGACATTACAAGATATTCGAGGTAGTGAAGACTTGGCAAGATATTCACCAACGTAAGGAAACCTTAAACAACATGGTTGGAATTTTGCAGGATATCATAGAAGGTTTACATCCAGCGTATAAAAATCTGACAAGAAATTCTCAAAGATAACGCATGAAGTAGTGAATACTTGGAACGATATTCGTCAGTGTAACGAAACCTGATAGAAAACTGCCCAAATATTGCATGATACCATAGAAGATTCATGGTTCAGTATATAAAAAATTGACAAGAAATTTTCAAAGATAACATATGAGGTAGTGAAGACTTGGATAGACATTCCTCAATGGAAGGAAACCTTATAGAAAGTTTCCCAAATATTGCAGGATATCATAGAAGACTAATGGTTCAGGATATAAAAAACTGACAAGAAATTTTCAGGGATAAATATGAAGTAGTGAACACGGAATGACATTCGTCGATGTAAGGAAACTTAAAGAAAATTGCCCAAATATTGCAGGATAACATAGAATACTTATGGTTCAGGATAAGAAATATTGGAAAGAAATTTTTTAAAATAACATATTCATAAAATATGGACAACAAATTCTCAAGGATGACGTACATGATGGTGATGACTTGTGAAGACAGCCATTAGTGTAAGTAATAAATAGAATTGTCTAAAAATTGCAGGATATCATTAAAGACTATTGTTTCTACTCATGAATAGTGGACAAGAAATTTTTAAAGAAGATATATGCGGTGGTGACAACTTGTCAAGACAGTCATCAGTGTAAGGAATTCTTAAAGAAATTTCTTGAAAGATTGCAGAATATCATTAAAGACTGTTGTTCCTCTTCGGAAAATGTGGACAAGAAATTCTTAAAGAATTTGTATGCGATAGTGATGAATTGTGAAGACAGCCCTCTGTGTAAGGAAATCATAAAGAAAATTGTCTAAAGATTGCAGGATATCATTAAAAACTATTGCTCCACTTCATTAAAAAATAGTCAAGAAATTTTCAAAGAAGATGTGTGAGATAGCGATGATTTGTGAAGACAGCCATCAGTGTAAGTAAATATTAGAGCAAATTGTCTAAACATTGCAGGATACCATAAAAGACCATTGTTTCACCTCATAAAAAATGCACAAGAAGTTCTCAAAGCTGACGCACGTGATAGCGATGATTTTTTAAGACAGTCATCATTGTAAGGTAATGTTAAAGAAATTGTCTAAAGATTGCTGGATATCATTAAAGACTAATGCTTCATTTCATAAAAACTGGGCAAGAAATTCTCAAAGAAGACGTACGTGATAGTGATGATTTGTTAAGAGAGCTGTCAGTGTAAGGAAATCTTAAACAAAATTGTCTAAAGATTGCAGGATATCATTAAAGACTACTGCCTCATTTGATAAAAGTTGAACTAAAAATTATCAAGCATAACACACAAATTAGAGATGACATGTGAAGACAGGCATCAGTATAAGGAAACCTCATTGAAAATTGTTGAATATTTCAGAAATTCATACAAGGATAATTTATTGAGATATAAAACATTGACAAGAAATTCTGAAAGATAAGGTATGAGATAGCGAAGACTTGCAAAGATAATCACCAGTGTAAGAAAAAAGTCTGAAAATGGCTGAATAATATTCAAGACCAACGTTTCGCTTCATAAAAAAATGACAAAAAGTTCTCGAAGAACACGTACAAAATAGTGATGACGTGTGAAGACTGTCATCAGTGTAAGGGTACCTTATTGAAAAATCTCTGATAGTTGCAGGATATCATAGAAGACTAATGTTTAAGAATTTAAAAAATTGAAAGTAACTCTCAAAGATAACGTCGGAGGTAGTAAAGGCTTGGGAAGATATTCATCATTGTAAGGAAACCTTAAAGAAAATTGACCAAATACTGCAGGATCTTCAGGATATAAACAGCTGACAAGAGTTTCTCAAAGGTATCGTATAAGGTAGTGAAGACATGGAAAGTCATTCCTCAGTTTAAGGAAAACTTGCAGCAGTTTGCAATTCCTTTCTTGGAAGTGCAGAAGACAGTGTTGCTAAGATAAATTAAATTTAAAGGGAGTCGATTAATGACATTAAAAAAAACTTACTTTTAAATTTTTCCAGAACATGTTTCAGAGACTTTGCCTCTATCCAGTCGATGGCCGGCTGAGGATAGAGGCAAAGTCTCTGAAACATTTTCCAGAATAATTTAAAAGTAAGTGTTGTTTAGTCTCATTAATGGACTACCTTTAAATTTAATTGTAGGAGGTTGTCAGAATTTTGCAGCATATCATGGACGACTCATGGTTCAGTATATAAAAAACTGACAAGATATTCTCAAAGTAAACATATGATGTATCAAAGACTTGGAAAGACATTCGTTTTTGTAAGCAAACCTTAAAGAAAATTGACCAAATAGTGCAGGATGTTTCAGGATATAAACAGCTCACAAGAAATTCTCAATGATAACATATGAGGAAGTGAAGATTTTGAACGACATTGATCAGTGTAAGGAAACCTTATAGAAAATTGCCCAAATATTGCAGAACATTATAAAAGACAAACCGTTCAGGATATAAAATGTTGACAAGAAATTCTCAGAGATAACATATCATGTAGCAAAGAATTTGAAAGACATTCGTCTGTGTAAGGAAACCTTAGAGAAAATTGAACAAATATGGAAGGATGCTTCAGGATAAACACAGCTGACAAGAAATTCTCAAAGATAAAATATGATGTAATGAAGACTTTGAAAGACATTTTTCAGTATAAGGAAACTTAATGGAAAATTGCACAAATATTCAAGATATCATAGAAGACTCAAGGTTCAGGATATAAAAATTGACAAGTAACTCTCAAAGAAAACATATGATGTAGCGAAGACTTTGAAAAACATTTGTCAATGTAAGGAAACCTTAAAGAAAATTGCCCAAATATTGCAGAATAGCATAGAACGCTCATGGTTCAGGATATAAAAGGTTGACAAGAGATTGTCAAACATAACGTATGATATAGTGAAGACTTGAGAAGCTATCCGTCAGTGTAAGGAAACCTTATAGAAAACTTTCGGAATTTTGCAAGATATAATAAATGACTCATGGTTCAAGAAATAAGCAGTTGACAAGAAATTCTCAAAGATAAAATATGAAATACTGAAGACTTAGAAAAACATTCATCAGTGTCAGGAAACCTTAAAGAAAATTGACCAATTATAATTGATGCTTCAGCATATAAACAGCTGCCAAGAAATTTTCATATATATCGTATAAGTTAGTGAAGACTTGCAAAGATATTCCTCAGTGTAAGGAAAACTTATAGAAATTTGTCGGAAATTATGCAGGATATCATAGAAAACTAATGATTCAGGATACAAAAGCTGGCAAGAATTTCTCAAAAATAACGTATGAGGTAGTGAAGACTTGAAAATATAATATAAAAAAATTATTTGTGGTTGGTTTATTGACACTCGTCACTTACTTTTTCATATATTTATGAGAGACTAGTTTCAAAGGCCCTGGCCTTTGAATAAACCAACCACAAATAATTTTTATATTAATTTTGACGTCACTGTTACTAAATTCCTCCAAACACACAACTTGAAAATATGTTCGTCAGTGTAAGGAAACTTTATGGAAAATTGTCAGAATTTTGCAGGATATCATATAAGTCTCATGGTTCATGATATAAAAAACTGACAAGAATTTCTAATAGATAACATATGAAATAGTGAACATTTGGAAAGACATTTGTCAGAGTAAGGAGACCTTAAAGAAAATTGGCAAATATTGCAGAATATCATAGGAGGCTCATGGTTCAGGATATAAAAAGTTGACAAGAGATTCTCAAACATAACGTATGAGGTAGTGAAGACTTGAAAAGCTACCCCTCGGTGTAAGGAAACCTTAGAGAAAACTGTCGGGATTTTGGAAGATATCATACAAGACTCATGGTTCAAGATTATAAGCAGTTGACAAGAAATGCTCAAAAATAACATATGAGGCAGTGAAGTCTTGGAAAGACGTTTATCAGTATAAGGAAACCTTATTGAAAATTGCCCTAATATTGCAGGATATTATAGAAGACTCATGGTTCAGGATATAAAAAACTGACAAGAATATCTTATAGATAACATATGAGGTAATGAAGACTATAAAAAACCTTCGTCAGCGTGAGTAAAGTTATTGAAATTTTAATATTGATGCATAAGATAGAAAGCTAGTGCTCCCGGATGTAAAAAATTCGCAGGAAATTCTCAAGACAACCTACGAGGTAGTGAAGACATGGCAAGATATTCTTCAACGTAAGGAAACCTCATACAACATTGTTGGAATTTTGCAGGATATCATAGAAGGTTCACAGTTCAGGATATAAAAAACTGACAAGAAATTTTTAAGATAACATATGAAGTAGTGATCACTTGGAACCACATCCGTCAGTGTAAGGAAACCTTATAGAAACTGTTGGAATTTTGCAAGATATCATAGAAGACTCATGATTCAAGATATAAGCACTTGACTAGAAATTTTCTAAAATAACATAAGAAGTAGTGAAGGCTTGGAAACACATTCCTCAATTTAAGGGAACTTTACGGAAAATTGTCCAAGTAAGGCAGGATATCATAGAAGACTCGTGGTTCAGATTATAAAAAACTGACAAGAAATTCTCAAAGATAACATATGAAGTAGTGATCACTTGGAACCACATTCGTCAGTGTAAGGAGACCTTAAAGAAAATTGGCAAATATTGCAGAATATCATAGAAGGCTCATGGTTCAATATATAAAGAGTTGACAAGAGATTCTCAAAATTAATGTATGAGGTAGTGAAGACTTGAGAAGCTATCCCTCGGTGTAAGGAAACCTTGGAGAAAACTGTCGGAATTTTGCAAGGTATACTAGAAGACTCATGGTTCAAATTATAAGTTGTTTTCAAGAAATTCTCAAAGATAACATATGAGGTAGTGAAGACTCTGAAAGATCTTCATCAATGTATGGAAACCTTAAACAAATTAACCAAATACTGCATGAACTTCAGGATATAAACAGCTGACAAGAAATTCTCAAATGTATCGTATAAGGTAGTGAAGACTTGGAAAGTCATTCGTCAGTGTAAGGAAAATTTATTGCTGGTTGTCAGAATTTTGCAGGATATCATAGATGATTCATGGTTCAATATATAAAAAACTGACAAGAATTTTTCCAAGTTAACTTTTGAGATAGTGAAGACTTGGAAAGACGTTCGTCAGTGTGAGTAAAACATAATGAGAGTTGAATATTGCAGCATATGATAGAAAGCTAATGCTGCAGACTTTAAAAAATTCACAGGAATTTCTCAAGATAATGTACGAGCTAGTGATGGCTTGGGAAGATATTCATCAACGTAAGGTAACCTTATAGAAATTGCCGGAATATTGCAGGATATCATAGAAGACTCACGGTTCAGGATATAAAAAGTTGACAGGAGATTCTCAAACATAACTTATGAGGTAGTGAAGACTTGGAAAGACATTTCTCAATGTATGGAAACCTTATAGAAAATTGCCCAAATATTGCAGGATATCATGGAAGACTCATGGTTCAGGATATAAAAACTGTCTAGAAATTCCCAAATGATAACGTATGAGGTAGAGATGACTTCTGAAAACAGTCATCAGTGTAAGGAAACCTTAATGGAAATTGTTGAATATTGCAATACATTATACAAGGCTCATGGTTCAGGATATAAAAAGCTCACAAGACATTCTTGAAAATAACATATAAGTTAGTGGAGACCTGGAAAGACGTTCATCAGTGTGAGGAAAACTTATAGAAAATTGGATATTGCAGCATATGATAGAAAGCTAATTTTTCCGGATATGAAACTTTGACAAGAAATTCTTAAAGATAACTTATGAGGTAGAGAAGACTTTAAAAGATATTCATCAAGGTAAGGAAACCTAAATAAAATTTCTATGAATATAGCAAATTTTTATACAAAACCAATTTTTTCGAGCATATAAGCATTAGACAAGGATAAGGTAGTGAAGGATTTAGAACACATTCATCAGTGTAAGGTAACGTTATTAAAAATATTCTGAGTAATGCCGGATCTCATATAGGATTAATGTTTTAAGATATCATTAATGACCATTGTTTCACTTTATAAAATATTGACAAGAAATTCTCAAGGAAGACGTACATGATGGTGATGACTTGTGAAGACAGCCATTAGTGTAAGTAATAAATAGAATTAGTACAAAATTGAATCGAGAATATATTGACACATTGCTTCACTCACACTGTTTATTCACAGGACATGTTTCAAGACTCAGTCGAGTATCAGCTGAGGATAGGAGCAAGAGCTCTTGAAACATGTCCTGTGAATAAACAGTGTGAGTGAAGCAATGTGTCAATATATTCTCGATTCAATTTTGTACTAATTTGTGCTTCACTGTCCCTACGCTTCTTTCAAGTTTATACTTTAATAAATAGAATTGTCTAAAAATTGCAGGATATCATTAAAGATTATTGTTTCTGCTAATAAATAGTGGGCAAGAAATTTTTAAAGAAGATATATGTGGTGGTGACAACTTGTCAAGACAGCTATCACTGTCAGGAATTATTAAAGAAATTTCTTTAAAGATTGCAGGATAACATTAAATACTGCTGTTTCATTTTATAAAATGTGGACAAGAAATTTTCAGTGAAGATATACATGGAAGTGAAGACTATGTCAAGACAGCCATCAGTGTAAGGAATTCTTAAAGAAATTTCTTGAATGATTGCAGAATATTATTAAAGACTATTGTTCCACTTCTTAAAACATGGACCAGAAATTCTTGAAGAATTCGTACGTGATAGTGATGACTTGTGAAGACAGCCCTCCGCGTAAGGAAATCATAAAGAAAATTGTCTAAAGTCTGCAGGATATCATTAAGGACTATTGCTCCACTTCATTAAAAAATAGTCAAAAAATGTTCAAAGAAGATGTACGTGATAGCAATGACTTGTGAAGACAGCCATCAGTGTAAGTAAATATTATAGCAAATTGTATAAACATTGCAGGATACCATTAAAGACCATTATTTCACCTTATAAAAAATGGACAAGAAGCTCTCAAAGCTGATGTACATGATAGCCATGATTTTTGGAGACAGTCATCAATGTAAGGAAATGTTAAAGAAATTGCTTCATTTCATAAAAACTGGACAAGAAATTCTCAAAGAAGACGTACGTGATAGCGATGGTTTGTGAAGACAGCCATCAGTGTAAGGAAATCATAAACAAAATTTACTAAAGATTGCAGGATATCATTAAAGACTACTGTCTCATTTGATAAAATTTGGACAAGAAATTCACAAGCATAACGTACAAATTAGTGATGACATATGAAGACAGTCATCAGTGTACGGAAACCTCATTGAAAATTGTCTGAATATTAAAGAAATTCAAACAAGAATAATTTATTGAGATATAAAACGTTGACAAGACATTCTAAAAGATAACGTATGAGATAGCGATGACTTGCGAAAATAATCACCAGTGTAGGGAAATAGTCTGAAAATGGCTGAATAATATTCAAGACTAACATTTCGCTTCATAAAAAAATAACAAAAAATTCTCGAAGATAACGTACAAAATAGTGATGACGTGTGAAGACTGTCATCAGTCTAAGGGTACCTTATTGAAAATTCTCTGAATATTGCAGGATATCAGAGAAAACTAATATTTAAGAATATAAAAAATTGAAAGTAACTCTTAAAGATAACGTACGAGGTAGTGAAGGGTTGGGAAGATACTCATCAGTGTAAGGAAACATTATTGAAAATTGTCTGATTACTGCAATATATCATAGAAGATTAACGCTCCTGTATATAAGAAATTGACAAGAATTTCTCAAAGCTAAAGTACGAGGTTGTGAAGACATGGCAAGATATTCAACAACATAAGGAAACCCTGAACAACGTTGTTCGAATTTTGCAGTTTATCAAAGAAGCTTCACAGTTCAGGGTATAAAAACTGACAAGAAGTTTTCAAAGGTAACGTATGAAGTAGTGAAGAACTAGAAGGACATTCGTCAGTGTAAGGAAACCTTATAGAAAATTGCCAAAATACTGCAGGATATCATAGAAGACTAATATTTCAGGATATAAAAAACTGACTAGAAGTTCTCAAAGATAAATAATGAAGTTGTGATCACTTGGAACCACATCCGTCAGTGTAAGGAATCCTTATCGAAAATTGCCCAAATATTGAAGGATATCATAGCTTACTTATGGTTCAGGATATAAAATACTGACAAGAAATTCTCAAAGATAACTTATGAAGTAGTGAACACTTGGAAAGACAATCATCAGTGTATGGAAACCTTAAAGAAAATTGACCAAATACTACAGGATCTTCAGGATATAAACAGCTGAAAAGAATTTCTCAAAGGTATCGTATAAGGTAGTGAAGATATGGAAAGTCATTCCCCAGTATAAGGAAAACTTATAGCAGGTTGTAAGAATTTTGCAGGATATCATAGATGTCTCATGGTTCAGTATATAAAAAACTGACAAGAATCTCTCAAAGGTAACTTTTGATGTAATGAAGACTTGGAAACACGTTCGTCAGTGTGAGTAAAACTTAATGAAAGTTGAATATTGCAGCATATGATAGAAAGCCAATGCTTCAGACTTTAAAAAATTCACAGGAAATATTCAAGTAAATGTACGAGGTAGTGATGACTTGGGAACATATTCATCAACGTAAGGTACCCTTACAGAAAATTGTCGGAACATTGCAGGATATCATACAAGACTGATGGTTCAGGATATAAAAGGTTGACAAGAAATTCTCTCAAAGATAACATATGATGTAGCGAAGTTTTGGAAACACATTTGTGTTTGTAAGGAAACCTTAAAGAAAATTGACCAATAGTGCAGGATGATTCAGGATATAAACAGTTCACAAGAAGTTCTCAATGGTAACATATGAGGCAGGAAGATTTTGAAAAACATCGATCAGTGTAAGGAAACCTTATAGGATATTATGGAAAACTCATGGTTCAGTATATAAAAAACTGTCTAGAAATTCTCAAAGATAACGGATGAGATAGTGATGACTTGAAAATATGTTCATCGGTGTAAGGAAACTTTATCGAAAATGTCAGAATTTTGCAGGATATCATAGAAATCTCATGGTTCAGCTTATAAAAAACTGACAAGAATTTCTAATTGATAACATATGAGGTAATGAAGACTAGGAAAGATCTTCGTCAGTGTGAGTAAAAGTTATGGAAAATTGAATATTGCAGCATAAGATTGAAAGCTAATGCTTCCGGATGTAAAAAATTCACACGAAGTTCTCAAGATAACGTGCGAGGTAGTGAAGACATGGCAAAATACTTCAGAAGACATGGCAACATAAGGAAATCTTATACAGCATTGTTGGAATTTTGCAGGATATCATAGAAGGTTCACAATTCAGGATATAAAAAAGTGACAAGAAATTTTCAAAGATAACATATGAAGTAGTGATCACTTGGAACCACATCCTCAGTGTCAGGAAACCTTATCGAAAATTGGCAAACATTGCAGAACATCATATAACACTCATGGTTCAGGATATAAAAAACTGACAAGAAATTCTCAAAGATAACATATGAAGTAGTGATCACTTGGAACCACATCATCAGTGTAAGGAAACCTTATCGAAAGTTGGCAAATATTGCAGAACATCATAGAACACTCATGGTTCAGAATATAAAAAACTGACAAGAAATTCTCAAAGATAACATATGAAGTAGTGATCACTTGGAACCACATCCATCAGTGTAAGGAAACCTTATCGAAAATTGGCAAATATTGCAGAACATCATAGAACACTCATGGTTCAGGATACAAAAAGTTGACAAGAGATTCTCAAACATAACGTATGAGGTGGTGAAGACTTCAGAAGCTATCCATCAGTATAAGGAAACCTTATAGAAAATTCACGGCATTTTCCAAGATATAATAGAAATCTCATGGTTCAAGATATAAGCAGTTGAGAAGAAATGCTCAAAATTAACATATTAGGCAGTGAAGACTTGGAAAGACATTTATCAGTATAAGGAAACCTAATAGAAAATTGCCCAAATATTCCAGGATATCATAGAGCACTCATGGTTGAGGATATAAAAAACTGAGAAGAAATTTTCAAAGATAACATATGATGTAGTGAAGACTTGGAAGGACATTTGTCAGTTTAAGGAAACCTTAAAGAAAATTGCCCAAATATTACAGGATAACATAGAACGCTCATGGTTCAGGATATAAAAAGTTGACAAGAGATTCTCAAACATAACGTATGAGATAGCTAAGATTTGAGAACCTATCCATCAGTGTAAGTAAACCTAATAGAAAACTGTTGTTATTTTGCAGGATATCATCGAAGACTCATGGTTCAAGATATGAGCAGTTGACAACAAATTTTCAAACATAACATATGAGGTAGTGAAGACTTGGAAAGACATTCCTCAATGTAGGGAAACCTTAGAGAAAATTGCCCAAATATTGCAGGATATCATGGAAGACTCATGGTTCAGGATATAAAAACTGTCTAGAAATTCTCAAAGACAACGTATGAGATAGTGATGACCCTTGAAGACAGTCTTCACTGTAAGGAAACCTTAATGGAAATTGTTTGAATATTGCAATACATTATACAAGGCTCATGGTTCAGGATATAAAAAACTGACAAGAATTTCTTGAAAATAATGTATAAGTTAGTGGAGACTTGGAAAGACGTTCATCAGTGTGAGGAAAACTTATAGAAAATTGGATATTGCAGCATATGATAGAAAGCTAATTTTTCCGGATATGAAACTTTGACAAGAAATTCTTCTTAAAGATAACGTATGAGGTAGAGAAGACTTTAGAAGACATTCATCAGTGTAAGGAAACCTAAATGATATTTCTATGAATATAGCAAATCTTTATACTAAACCAATTTTTTCGAGTATATAAAAATTAGACAGGGAATAAGGTAGTGAAGGATTTAGAACACATTCATCAGTGTAAGGTAACATTATTAAAAATATTCTGAATATTGCCGGATCTCATATAGGATTAATGTTTTAAGGATATCATTAAAGACCATTGTTTCACTTCATAAAATATTGACAAGAAATTCTCAAGGAAGTGATGACTTGTGAAGACAGCATTAGTGTAAGTAATAAATAAAATTGTCTAAAAATTGCAGGATATCATTAAAGACTATTGTTTCTGCTCATAAATAGTGGGCAAGAAATTTTTAAAGAAGATATATGTGGTGGTGACAACTTGTCAAGATAGCCATCAGCGTAAGGAATTCTTAAAGAAATTTATTTAAAGATTGCAGGAGTGAGTGAGTGAGTGAGTAGGGTTTTAGGGCCCGTCGACAACAAGGTCATTTGGGCCAAGATTGCAGGATAACATTAAAGACTATTGAACCTCTTTGTAATATGTGGACATGAAATTCTTAAAGAATACGTACGTGATAGTGATGACTTCTGAAGACAGCCATCAGTGTAAGGAATTCTTAAATAAACTTCTTGAAAAATTGCAGAACATCATTAAAGACTATTGTTCCTCTATGGTTCAGGATATAAAAAACTGACTAGAAGTTCTCAAAGATATATAATGAAGTTGTGATCACTTGGAACCACATCCGTCAGTGTAAGGAAACCTTAACGAAAGTTGCCCAAATATTGAAGGATATCATAGCATACATGTGGTTCAGGATATAAAATACTGAAAAGAACTTCTCAAAAATAACATATGAGTAAGTGAAGACTTGGAAAGACATTTATCAGTATAAGTACACCTTATAGAAAATTGCACAAATATTGCAGGATATCATAGAAGGCTCATGGTTCAGAATATAAAAAGTTAACAAAGATTCTCAAACATAACGTATGAGGTAGTTAAGACTTAAGAAGTTATACATCAGTGTAAGGAAACCTTATAAAAAACTGTTGGAATTTTGCACGATATCACAGAAGACCCATGGTTCGAGCTATAAGCAGTTGACAAGAAATTTTCAAAGATAACATATGAAGTAGTGAAGGCCTGGAAACACATTCCTCAATGTAAGGAAACTTTAAGGAAAATTGCCCAAATATTGCAGGATATCATTGCAGACTTGTGGTTCAGAATATAAAAGACTGACAAGAAATTCTCAAAGATAACATACAAAGTAGTGATCACTTGGAACCACATTCGTCAGTGTAAATAAACCTTATCAAAAGTTGCCCCAATATTGCAGGATATAATAGAATACTCATGGTTCAGGATATAAAATACTGACAAATTCTCAAAGATAACTTATGAAGTAGTGAACACTTGAAAAGACATTCGTCAGTGTAAGGAGACCTTAAAGAAAATTGGCAAATATTGCAGAATATCATGGAAGGCTCATGGTTCAGGATATAAGAAGTTGACAAGAGATTCTCAAAATTAGTGTATGAGGTAGTGAAGCTATCCCTTGTTGTAAGGAAACCTTAGAGAAAACTGTCGGAATTTTGCAAGATATAATAGAAGACTCATGGTTCAAATTATAAGTAGTTGTCCAGAAATTCTCAAAGATAACGTATGAGGTAGTGAAGACTTGGAAGGATATTCATCAGTGTAAGGAAAACTTGAAGCAGGTTGTCAGAATTTAGCAGGATATCATAGATGACTCATGTTTCAGTACATAAAAAACTAACAACAATTTTTCAAAATAACTTTTGAGGTAATGAAGACTTGGAAAGACGTACGTCAGTGTGAGTAAAACGTAATGAATGTTGAATATTGCAGCATATGATAGAAAGCTAATGCTTCAGACTTTAAAAAATTCACAGGAAATTCTCAAGATAATGTACGAGGTTGTGATGGCTTGGGAAGATATTCATCAACATAAGGTAACCTTATAGAAAATTGTCGGAATATTGTAGGATATCATACAAGGCTCGTGGTTCAGGATATAAAAGGTTGGCAAGAAATTATCAAAGATAACATATGATGTAGCGAAGACTTGGAAACACATTCGTTTTTGTAAGGAAACCTTAGAGAAAATTGCTAAATAGTGCAGGATGATACAGGATATAAACAGTTCATCAGAAACTCTCAATGATAACATATAAGGCAGTGAAGATTTTGAACGACAACGATCAGTGAAAGGAAACCTTATAGAAAATTGCCCAAATATTGCAGGATATCATAGAAGACAAATCGTGCAAGATATAAAACGTTGACAAGAAATTCTCGGAGATAACATCTGATGTAGCGAAGAATTGGAAAGACATTCGTCTGTGTAAGGAAACCTTAGAGAAAATTGAACACATATGGCAGGATGCTTCAGGATAAAAACAGCTGACAAGAAATTCTCAAAGATAACATATGATGTAGCGAAGACTTTGAAAGACATTTATCAGTATATGGAAACTTTATGGAAAATTGCACAAATATTCAGGATATCACAGAAGACACATGGTAAGAATATAAAAATCTCACAGGATGTTCTCAAAGATAACATATGAAGTAGTGGACACCTGGAACGATATTTGTCAATGTAAGTAAACCTTATAGAAAATTTCTCAAATATTGCAGGATATTATGGAAGACTCATGGCTCAGAATATAAAAAACTGTCTAGAAATTCTCAAAGATAACGTATGAAGTTGTGAATAATTGAGAATATGTTAGTCGGTGTAATGAAGATTTATAGAAAATTGTAAGAATTTTGCAAGATATAATATAATATAACTCTCAAAGATAAAATGTGAGATATTGAAGACTTGGAAGAACATTCATCAGTGTCAGGAAAACATAAAGAAAATTGACCAAATATTGCAGGATGCTAAAGGATATAAGCAGCTGACAAGAAATTCTCAAAGGTAACATATGAGGTAGTGAAGACTTGGAACGGCTTTCATCAGTGTAAAGAAACCTTAAAAAAAATTGCCCATATGTTGAAGGATATCATAGAAGACTCATGGTTCAGGATATAGAAAACTGAGAGGATATTCTCAAAGATAACATATGAAGTATTGAACTCCTGCAAAGACTTTCGTCAGTGTAAGGAAACCTTAAAGTAAATCGCCCAAATATTGCAGGATATCAACAAAGGCTCATGGTTCAGGATATAAAATGTTGACAAGAGATTCTCATGCATAACGTATGAGGTAGTGAAAATTAGAGAAGCTATCGGTCAATGTAAGGAATACTTATAGAAAATTGTCTGAATTTTGCAGGATATCATTGAAGACTCATGGTTCAGGATATAAATAGTTGACAAGAAACTCTAAAAGATAACATATGATGTAGCGAAGACTTTGAAATACATTTGTTAGTGTAAGGAAACCTTAAAGAAAATTGCCCAAATTTTTAAGGATAACATAGAAGGTCCATGGTTCAGGATATAAAAGGTTGACAAGAGATTCTCATACATAACGTAGTGAATGTAGTGAAGACTTGAAAAGCTATCCATCAGTGTAAGAAAACCTTATAGAAAATTGTCAGAATTTTGCAGGATATCATAGATGACTCATGGTTCAGGATATAAGCACTTGACAAGAAATTCTCAAAGATAAAATATGAGATGCTGAAAACTTGGAAAAACATTCAGGAAGCCTTAAAGAAAATTGACCAAATATTGCAGGAAGCTTCATGATATAAACAGCTGCCAAGAAATTTTCAAAGATATCGTATAAGTTAGTGAAGACTTGCAAAGAGTGTTTCAGTGTAAGGAAAACTTATAGAAAATTGTCGGAATTTTGCACAGAAAACTAATGATTCAGGATACAAAAGCTCATAAGAATTTCTCAAAGATAACGTATGAGGTAGTGAAGACTTGAAAATATTAAATTTAAAGGGAGTCGATTAATGACACTAAACAACACTTACTTTTAGATTTTTCCGGAACCTGTTTCAGAGACTTTGCCTTTATCCTCAGCCAGCCATCCCTTAGGATAGAGGCAAAGTCTCTGAAACATGTTCCGGAAAAATCTAAAAGTCTTGTTTAGTGTCATTAATCAACTCCCTTTAAATTTAATTTATCATAACAACACTGTTTTCAACACTTCCAAGAAAGGACTTGAAAATATGTAGATAACTTATAGAAAATTGAATATTGCAGCAAATGATAGAAAGCTTATGTTTCCGGATATGAAACTTTGACAAGAAATTCTTAAAGATAACGTATGAGGTAGAGAAGTTTTAGAAGACATTCATCAGTGTAAGGAAACCTAAATGAAATTTCTATGAATATAGCAAATTGTTATACAAAACCAATTTTTCGTGTGTATAAAAAATAGACAGGGAATAAGATAGTGAAGGATTTAGAACACATTCATCAGTGTAAGGTAACATTATTAAAAATATTCTGAATATTGCCGGATCTCATATAGGATTAATGTTTTAAGATATCATTAAAGCCATTGTTTCCACTTCAGAAAATATGGATAAGAAATTCTCAATGAAGACGTACATGATGGTGATGACTTGTGAAGACAGCCATTAGTGGAAGGAATTCTTAAAGAAATTTCTTCAAAGATTGCAGAATATCATTAAAGACTATTGTTCCACTTTATAAAATGTGGACAAGAAATTCTTAAGGAATTCATACGTGATAGTGATGACTTGTGAATACAGCTCACCATGTAAGGAAATCATAAAGAAAATTGTTTAAAGATTGCAGGATATCATTAAAATGTATTGCTCCATTTCATAAAAAATAGTCAAGAAATTTTCAAAGAATACGTACGCGATAGTGATGACTTGTGAAGACAGCCATCAGTGTAAGTAAATATTAGAGCAAATTGTCTAAACATTGCTGGATATATCGAGATTTAACTGTACTGGAACACCATAGTGAAGCGAAATAATTATTAATTTTTAGATGAGTCGTATTTATTACACATGTGCTTCACTTTCGTACCTATTTTGAGGACATTTGAAACTGGTAAAATTACTAGGAAACACAGCTTCGGACCATTTAGAGAATAAATCATTTGAACATATAAATTATAAAGTCAAAGAGAAAGTTTATCGTCAAAAAAAGAAACTAAAGCATAACCATAATCATTGGCAACAAAAACATAACAAAATTTCAGCAAAGAACACATCCCTAGACAATGTAATTAATCTCTCAAAGCAAAATGTTAACACTGGAGAAATAGATGTGCTTAACCAAGGCCTAAAAACATGTATAACATACTCCAAAAACCCGGATGAATTCATTGCAGATATAGAATTAGCAGTAGAAGGCTTGGAAACCATGGACAAAAATATAATTAGGAAAAAATCATCTCCTATATTGGAAAATTTAATAAATAAAAAACCAGGAAAACATTTGAAACAAATTAAGATAATTAAATCTTTAAGGAAAAAGGATGTAATCTTCTCAAGGGCTGATAAAGGGAACAAAATAGTAATTTTAGACACAGCTACATACAAGGAAAAAATGTTAGAGCTACTACAACAAAAAGAATTCCAAGAAATAGATTCTAATCCACTCAACCGATGCATAAAAGATGTACAAAAAACCATCATTAATAGTAAAATTTTAACAACTGCAGAACAAAAAACTATCAAACCGGACAACCCTACCCTTGCAAGACTATATGGTTTGCCTAAAATACACAAACCCAACATACCCATGAGACCCATTGTAAATAATGTAAACACTCCTACTTACCTACTGGCAAAATGGCTGTCCAAAAAATTTCAGTCCATTCCACAATTCCATACTCTGAGCATAAAAAACTCTTTAGACCTGGTAGAAAAAATTCAAAATCTTAAACTAAAACCTCATGACACTTTAGTATCCTTCAATGTCCGCTCCCTCTTCCCTAGCATTCCATTAGACAAACTTTTGTTTCAACTGAAAAAATGGCTAAATTCTATAAACCTAGATGCCAATGCAATAGAAGAATATTTGGCAATGACTGAAATATGTATACATCAAAATTATTTTGTCTTCGATGGAAAATATTATAAACAAATTTCAGGACTAGCTATGGAAAGCCCGCTATCTCCATTTTTGGCCAATCTATAAATGAGCTTTTTCGAAACACATATAACTAAATCCTTCCCTCATATGTTTAAAACATGGTACAGATATGTAGACGACATCTTTGCAATAGTGCCCTACAAACAAATAGATGATGCTTTGAAACTACTCAACCTGCAAGAACCCAGCATTCAATTCACAGTGGAAACTGAAAAAGACAGTACTCTACCTTTTTTGGACCTTAAAATCACAAAAAGCAATGAAAAACTAGAATTTGGTATCCATAGAAGAGCAACACACACAGATAATTACATCAAAGCAAATAGTTTCAACCCAATTCCACACAAACTTGCCACCATCAACAGTCTCACACACAGATTAGTAAATCTCAGCCAGCAAGAATATCAAAACGAATACCATCAAATCTTAAAAACTGCAATTAAAAATGGATATGGAAAAAACCTTGTAGATAAAAAACTAAAATCATTCAAACTTCAAAAGAGATTAAAACAGATCACAGCTCTCACACCAATAAAACAAGAAATTAGATTTGCTAAATTTACTTACCACCCCTGGGCCA
Source organism: Mantis religiosa (assembly GCA_030765055.1). Classification (NCBI taxonomy): domain Eukaryota; kingdom Metazoa; phylum Arthropoda; class Insecta; order Mantodea; family Mantidae; genus Mantis; species Mantis religiosa. The sequence goes on along the minus strand of CM060955.1, from coordinate 141,989,952 downwards.
CAAAAAAGTTCCAAAAAATATTCAAGAAATACAATATAACATTGGCACCAAAAAACAATTACAACATTAAAAACCTACTTCACAGTAATAATACTGATAAGATAAAACCAGAGGAAAAGTCATTTACAAGATTAAGTGTAAAGACTGTGAAAAAATTTACATAGGGAGGACAAAAGAAACATAGGCACTAGAAAGAAAGAACACTTCAGGCACTTAAGATACAAAAATACTGATAAGTCCGCAATAGCAGCTCATTTCTGGTCTGAAAATCATGAAACTGAAGATAGCACCGAATTACTAAAATACGTAATAAAACATAGTGAACTCATCATATGGAGAGAATATACATAGAAAAACATAAAAACCAACTAATGAACTTTGAAATCCCGCCAGAAGAGAATCCCACATTTAAGTTCATCACTAAATCCACAGATGGCAGCAACAATTCCAGAATTACCCACACCACTGGATCAAGCTTTAGTCGCATAAGAGCCGAAGATGCAAACAACGATTTGTGAAACATGTCCTCAAAATAGGTCCGAAAGTGAAGCAGATGTGTAATAAATACGACTCATCTAAAAATTAATAATTGCTGGATATCATTAAAGACCATTCTTTCACTTCATAGAAAATGGACAAGAAATTCTCAAGACAGACCTACATGGTACTGACGACTTGTGAGGACAGCCATCAATATAAATAAGTCATAAAGAAAATTGTCTAAGGATTGCAGGATATCAATAAAGACTATTGTTTCACTTTATAAAAGATGGACAAGATATTCTCAAAGAAGATGTGGTATTGGCGACTTGTGAAGACAGCTATCAGTATAAGTAAGTCATAAAGAAAATTGTTTCACTTCATAAAATATTGACACGAAATTCACAAAGAAGACCTACATGGTATTGACGACTTGTGAAGACAGCCATCAGTATAAGTAAGTCATAAAGAAAATTGCCTAAAGATTGCAGGATTTCATTACAGACTATTGTTTCACTTCATAAAAAATAGACAAGAAATTCACAAGGAAGACATACATAGTATTCACGACTTGTGAAGACAGCCATCAGTATAAGGAAATCTTAAAGAAAATTGTTTCAGGATTGCAGGATATCAATAAACAATATTCTTTCGCTTTATAAAAAATAGACAAGAAACTTTCAAAGAAAACCTACGTGATAGAGATGACTTGTATAGAGTCATCAGTGTAAGGTAATCTTAAACAAAATTGTCTAAAGATTGCAGGCTTTCATTAAAGACTATTGCTTCACTTCATAAAAAATGGACAAGAAATTCTAAAAAAAAAGACGTTCTTGGTAGTGACGACTTATGAAGACTGCCATCAGTATAAGGAATTCTAAAAGAAAATTGTTTAAAGATTGTAGGATAACTTTAAAAACTACTGCCTGACTTCATAAAAAATGGACAAGAAATTCTCAAAGAAGACGTATGTGCTAGTGATGACATGTGAAGACAGTCATTAATGTAAGTAAATGTTAAAGAAAATTGTCTAAATACTGCTGGATATTATTAAAGCCTATTGTTTCACTTCATAAAAAATGGACAAGAAATTCTCAAAGAAGACATATGTGGTGTTGGCTGCTTGTGAAGACAGCTATCAGTATAAGTAATCAAGGATTGCAGGATATCTTTTAAGACTATGGCTTCACTTCATCTTAAATGGACAAAAATGATCAAAAAAAAAACCACGTGATAGCGAAGTTTTACGAAGACAGACATCAATGTAAGGAAATGTTACACATAATTGTATAAATATTGCAGGATATCAATAAACACTATAGTTTCACTTCATAAAAAATGGACAAGAAACTCTCAGAGAAGACGTACGTGGTAGTGAGGACTTGTGAAGAGTCATCGGTGTAAGGAAATCCTAAAGAAATATGTCTAAAGATTGCAGGCTTTCATTAAAGATTGTAGCTTCACTTCATAAAAAATGGACAACAAATTCACAAAGAAGACGTATGTGGTATTGACCACTTGCAAAGACAGCCATCAGTATAAGGATATCTAAAAGAAAATTGTCTAAAGATTGTAGGATATCATTACAGACTATTGCTGCACTTCATAAAAAACGGATAAGGAGTTCCCAAAGAAGATGTACGTGCTAACGATGACATGTGAAGACAGTCATCAGTGTAAGGAAATCCTAAAAAAAGCTGTCTAAAATTGTAGGATATCATTAAAGACTATTGTTTCACTTCATAAAACGTGGACAAGAAATTCTTAAATAAATAGTACTTGGTAGTGATGACTTGTGAAGAAAGACATCAATGTAAGGAAATGTTACAGAACATTGTCTAAAGATTGGAGTATATCATTAAAGACTATTGTTTCACTTCATAAAATGTGAAGAAAATTGTGTAAACATTGCAGGATACCATTAAAGACCATTGTTTTACTTCATCAAAAATGGACAAGAAATTCTCAAAGAAGACATACGCGATAGCGATGACTTGTGAAGACAGACATCAATGTAAGGAAATGTTAAACAAAATTGTCTAGAAATTGCAGGATATCATTAAAGACTATTGTTTCACTTCATAAAAGATGGACAAGACATTTTTAAAGAAGACGTACGTGGCATTGGCGACTTGTGAAGACAGCTATCAGTTTAAGTAAGTCATAAAGAAAATTGTTTCACTTCATAAAAGAAGGGCAAGAAATTCTCAAAGAGGATGTGCCTGGTAGTGAGGACTTGGAAACTCAGCCATCAGTATAAGTAAGCCATAAAGAAAATTGTCTAAAGATTGCAGGATTTCATTACAGACTATTGCTTCACTTCACAAAAAATGGACAACAAATTCACAAAGAAGACGTATGTGGTATTGACCACTTGTAAAGACAGCCATCAGTATAAGGATATCTAAAAGAAAATTGTCTAAAGATTGTAGGATATCATTACAGACTATTGCTGCACTTCATAAAAAACGGACAAGGAATTCCCAAAGAAGATGTACATGCTAACGATGACATGTGAAGACGGTCATCAGTGTAAGGAAATCCTAAAAAAAGCTGTCTAAAATTTTAGGATATCATTAAAGACGATTGTTTCACTTCATAAAAAGTGGACAAGAAATTCTTAAATAAATAGTACTTGGTAGTGATGACTTGTGAAAAAAGACATCAATGTAAGGAAATGTTACAGAACATTGTCTAAAGATTGGAGTATATCATTAAAGACTATTGTTTCACTTCATAAAACATGGACAAGAAATTCTCAATTCTAATGTTTTGCTGCATAAAAAATGAAACTTTAATTCTCAAAGATAACGTACAGAGTAGTGATGACATGTGAAGACTGTCATCAGTGCAAGGGTACTATATTGAAAATTCTCTGAATATTGCAGCATATCATAGAGAGCTAATGTTTAAGAATATGAAAATTTGAAAGTAACTCTCAAAGATAACGTACGAGGGAGTGAAGACTTGGGAAGACATTCATCAGTGTGAGGGAACCTTATTGGAAATTGTCTGAATATTTCAGGATATAAAAGAAGACTAATGTTTCAGGACATAGAAATTAGACAGGACATTTTCAAAGATAACGTGCAAAGTAGTGATGAATTGGGAAGACATTCATCACTGTAAGGACACCTTATTGAAAATTGTCTGATAATTGCAGTATATCATAGAAGATTAATGTTTCAGGATATAAAACTTTGACAAGGAATCCTTAAAGATAACTTATGATCTAGTGAGGACTTGGGAAGATATTCATCAGTGTAAGGAAGCCATAGAAGACCTATGTTTCAGGTTATAAAAAGTTGACAAGCAAATCTCAAAGCTAACATATGAGGTAGTGCAGCCTTGGGAAGTCATTCATCAGTGTAAGGAAATCTTATTGAAAGTTGTCTGTATATTGCAGTATATCATACAAGAGTACTGTTTCAGGATATAAAAACTTGGCAATACATTCTCAAAGATAATGTATGTGGTATGGAAGACTTCTGTACACAGTCATTAACGTAAGCAATCCTTATAGAAAATTGTCTGAATATTGCAGGATACCATAGAAGACCAATTTTCCATGATATAAAAAGTTGACAAGAAATTTTCTAATATGACATATGAGGTAGTGATGGCTTGTGTACACAGTCATTAACATAAGCAAACCTTATAGAAAATTGTCTGAATATTGCAGCATATCATAGAAGACTAATGCATCAGCATATAAAAATTTGACAGGAAATTCTCAAAGATAACATCTGAGGTAGTGACGACTTCGGAAGACATTGGACAGCGTAAGGGAACCTTATAGAAAATTGTAAATTTAGCATCTCATAGAAGATTAAGGTTTCAGGATACAAAAAGTTGAGGGTACTTATCAAAAATAATCTTATTGAAAAATGAGTAATGTAGGATATCATAGAAAACGAAAAAATTTGAAAGCGAATTCTCGAAGATAACTCAAATAATAATTTATAACTCAAATAAATAAGATAATTCTCAAAGACATAGGAAGACATTCGTCAGTGTAAGGAAACCTTATTGAACTTTGTCTGAATATTGCAGGGTACCATGGAAGACTAATGTTTGACGATATAAGAATTAGAAAAACATTCTCAAACATAATGTACGAGGTAGTGAGGAATTGGGAAAATATTCATCAATGTAACAAAAACTTATTGAAAATTGTCTGATTATTGCAGGATGTCATAAAATATTAATTTCTCAGGTTATAAAAAATTAATAGGAAATTCTCAAGATAAGTTCAGAGGTAGTGAAAACTTGGGAAGACATTCATCAGTGTAAGGAAACTTTATTGAAAATATTCAGATTTTTGCAGCATATGATAAAAGACTTATATCTCTGGTTTTAAAAAATTGACAAGAAATTCTCAAAGATAACGTGGGATGAAGTGAAGAATTGCAAGACAGTCATCAGTGTAAGGAAATCTTTTTGAAAATTGTCTGTTTACTGTAGGATATCATAGAGGATTGCCGTTTCAGGATATAAAAATTTGACAAGAAATTCTCAGAGATAATGTATGAGGTAGTGACAACTTTTGAAGACAATTCATCAGTGCAAGGAAAACTTACAGAAAATTGTCTGAATATTGCAAGATATCATCAAAGACTAATGTTTCAGGAGATAAAAAATTGATTAGAAACTGATTAGAAACTCTCAATGATAATGGACGAATGAGGTAGTGATTACTTTTCAAGACTGACATGGAACCTCATCGAAAATTGTCTGAACATTGCAGGATATTATACAAGATTAATATTTCAGCATATAAAAAGTTGACAAGAAGTTCTCAAAGATTATGTACGAGGTAGTGAAGACCTAGGAAGACAGTCATATGTGTAAGGAAACTTGTCAGAATATTGCAGGGTTTCATAGAAGACTGATGTTTCAGGATATAAAAAGTTGACAAGAAGAAATTCTCAGACAACAATTGAGGTAGTGAAGACTTGTGAGGACATTCATCAGTGTAAGGGAACCTTATTGAAAACTGTCTGAATATTGCAGGACATCATAGAAGACTAATGTTTCAAGATATAAAAAGTTGACAAGCATTTCTCAAAGAAAAGGTATGAGGTAATAATGACTTGTGAAGACGTTCATCAGTGTAAGAAAAACTTATTGAAAATTCTCTGAATATTACAGGATCTCATAGAAGACTGTTTAACTTCATACAGAATGAACAGAAATTCTCCAAGATAATACAGGAGGTAGTGAGAACTTGTGAAGACATTGGTAAGTGTAAGGATACCTTATTGAGAATTGCCTGAATATTACATTATATCATACAGGACTAATGTTCCAGCATATACAAAGTTGAAAAAATACTCAAAGATAACGTGAGAGGTACTAAAGAACAGAGAAGATATTCATCAGTGTAAGGAAACCTTATTTTAAATTGTCTGAATATGGCAGGATATGACACAAGACTAATGTTTCAGGATATAAAAGGTTGACAAGAAATTCTGAAAGATAACATATGACGTAGTGAAGACTTTGCAAAATCTTCCATTAGTGTAAGGAACCCTTACTGAAAATAGTATAAAAATGGCAGGGTATCATAGAGGACCAATGGTTCAGAATATAAGAAATTTTTAAGAAATACTTGAAGATAATGTATGAGGTAGTGGAGACTTGGGAAGACATTCATCAGTGTAAGTAAACCTTATTGAAATTTCTCTGAATATTGGAGCATATAATAGAAAACTAATGCTTTAGGATATACAAAATGGACAAGAAATTCTCAAATATATCTTATAAGCTAGTGATGATTTGTAAAGACATTCTCTGATGTAAAAGAGACCTTATTGAAACTTGTCTGAAGATTGCAGGATATCATAAAATGCAATCTTACACGTCATAAAAAATGGACAAGAAATTCTCAAAACTAACATGTGAGGTATCGGTTACTTAAATTAGGCAAGTGAGTCAACCTTGTATATACTTTTCTCTCTAAGTGGAGAAAAGTATATACAAGGTTGACTCACTTGCCTAATTTTAGTAACAATGGCACTCCACTTTCTGAAATACTTCTTTTTATTCTATATATCGGTTACTTATTTAAGACAGCCATCTATGTAAGGAGACCTTATTGAAAATTGTCTGAATATTGCAGGGTATCATAGAAGATTTAAGCTTGAGGATATAAAAATATGACAAGAAATTCTGAAAGTAAATGTATGACAAAGTGAAAATTTTAGAAAACTCCATTAGTGTAAGGAAACCCTACTGAAAATTCTCTGAATATTGCAGGATATCATAGAAGGCTAATGTTTCAGGTTATGTAGCTTTGACACGAAAATTCTCAGAGATAACGTACGTGTTAGTGAAGACTTGGGAAGACATTCATCAGTGTAAAGAAACCTTATTGAAAATTGCCTGAATATTGCAGAATATCATAGAAGCCAATTGTTTCAGAATATAAAAAATTGACAAGAAACTCTCAAAGATTACGAATGAGGTAGTGCAGGATTTGGAAGACATTCATCAGTGTAAGGAAACTGTTTTGAAAATTATCTGAAAATTGCAGACTAATGTTTCAGGATATACAGAATTTCCAAGAAAAACTTGAACCTATTGTATGAGGTAGTGAGAACTTGGGAAGACATTCATCAGTGTAAGCAAACCATATTGAAAGTTCTCTAAATATTGGAGGCTATCATAGTACACTAATGTTTTAGGATATACAAAATTGACAAGAAATTCTCAAATATAATGTATGAGCTGTGATGACTTCTGAAGACATTCTTCAGTGTTAAGAGACCTTATTGAAAATTGTTTGAAGATTGCAGGATATCATAAAACGTGATCTTTCGCTTCAAATAAATGGACAAGAAATTCTCAAAACTAACATGTGAGGTATTGGTTATTTATGAAGACAGTAAACTGTGTAAGGAGAACTTATAGAAAATTGTCTCAATATTGCAGGATATCATAGAAGACAAATGTTTCAAAATATAAAAGTTTGACAAGAAATTCTCAAAGATATCGTACGAGGTAGGCAACACTTGTGAAGACATTTATCTGTCTAAGGATACTGAAAATTGTCTGAATTTTGCAGGATGTCATAGAAGACTAATGTTTCAGAATATAAAAACTGACAGGAAAATTTCAAAGACTACGTACGAGGCATTGATGACTTGGGAAGACATTCTTTAGTGTAACAAAACCTTATTGCATATTGTCTGAATATTGCAGAATATCATAGAAGACTAATGCTACAGAATATAAAAAGTTGGCAGGAAATTTTCAAAATTAACATCTGAGGTATTGATGGCTTGGGAAAACATTCATGGGTGTAAGGAAGCCTTATGGAAAATTTTCTGAATATTACAGGATATTATAGAAGACTAATCCTTCATAATATAAAAATTTGATCAAAAATTTTGGTAGATAACATAAGAGGTTGTGAAGACTTAGGGCGACATTCATCAGTGTAATGAAACCTTATTAAAAATTGCTTGAATATTGCAGGATGTCATAGAAGACTAATGATAAACGATATAAAAAATTGACAAGAAAAACTCAAAGATCATGTATGAGGTAGCGAAGACTTGGGGAGACATTGATCAGTGTATGTAAACCATACTGAAAATTCTCTGAATTTTGCAGATTATCATAGAAGCTTTAAGTTTCAGTATTTTAAGATTTGACAAGAAATTCTCACAGAAAACATATGAGTTACTATTAATTTTTAGATGAGTCGTATTATTACACATCTGCTTCACTTTCATGAATCTCGATATATGAGTTACTGTTCACTTAGAAAGACATTCATCAGTGTAAGGAAACCTTATTGAAAATTGTCTGAATACTGCAGGATCTCATAGATGGCCAATACTTCAGGATATAAAGATATGACAAGAAACTATCACAGATAACATACAATGTTGTGAAGACTTGGGAAGACATTCATCAGTGTAAGGAAGCTTAATTGAAGATTGTCTGAATATTACACGATAGCATTGAAGACTTATGTTTCATGATATAGCAAGTCAACAAGAATTTCTGAAAAATAACGTATGATGTACTGAAGACTTTGGAAAACTTCCATTAGTGTAAAGAAACCTCACTAATAATTGCCTGAAAATTGCAGGGTATGATAGAGACTAATGTTTGAGGTTATAAAAGTATGAGAGGAAATTCCGAATGATAATATAGGACATAGTGAAGACTTTGAAACACTCCCATTTGTTTAAGGAAACCTTATTAAAAATTGTCAGAGTATTACAGGATATCATACAACTCTAATGTTTCAGGATAAAAGAAGTTGACAAAAAATTCTAGAAGGTAATGTATGAGGTAGTGAAGACCTTGGAAGACATCCATTAGTTTAGGGAAACCTTATCGAAAATATCTGATTATTGTAGGATATTATAGACGACTAATCTTTAAGGAATAAACATTTGACAAGAAATTTTAGTAGATAACGTATGAGGTAGTGAAGCCTTGGGAAGACATTCATCAGTGTAAGGAAAACTTATTGAAAATTGCTTGAATATTGCAGGATGTCATAGAAGGCTAATGTTCCATGATATATAAAACTGACAAGAAAATCTCAAAGATAATGTATAAGGCTTGGCGAGACATTGATCAGTGTATGTAAACCATACTGAAAATTCTCTGAATTTCGCAGGATATCATAGAAGACTGATGTTTCAGTATATAAAAATTGACAGGAAATTTTCAAGGATAACGTACGAGGCATTGATGACTTGGGAAGACATTCTTCAGTGTAAAGACACCTTTTTGCACATTGTGTGAATATTGCAGCATATCATAGAAGAATAATATTACAGGATATAAAAAGTTGACAAGAAATTTTCAAAGATAACATCTGAGGTAGTGACAGCTTGGGAAGACATTCATAAGTGTAAGGAAACTATATTGAAAATTGTCTGAATATTGCAGGATAGCACAAAAGACTACTGTTTCAGGATGTAAAGATTTGACCATAAATTCTTAATGATAGCATACAAGGTAGTGAAGAACTTGGAAGACATTCATCTGTGTAAGGAAACCTTATTGAAAATTGCCTCAATATTGCAGAATATCATAGAAGACTAATGTTCCAAGATATAAAATTTTGACAAGACATTCTCAGAGATATTGTACGAGTTAGTGAAGACTTGTAAAGACATTCTCAGTGTAAGGTAACCTTATTGATAATTGCCTCAATATTGCAGGATATAATGGAAGGCTAATGTACCAGGATATAAAAATTTGACAAGAAATTGTCAAAGATATTGTATGAGGTAGTGAAGCCTTGGGAACACATTCATCAATGTAGAGAAAACTTACTGAAATTTAATATTGGCCAGGGCCTTTGAAACTAGTCTCTCATAAATATATGAAAAAGTAAGTGACGAGTGTCAATAAACCAACCACAAATAATTTTTATATTAATTTTGACGTCACTGTTACTAAATTCCTCCAAACACACATTACTGAAATTTGTCTGAATATTCCAGGATTATATAAGTCTAATGTTTCAGGTAGTAAAAAGTTGACAGGAAATTTTCAAGGGTAGCATATGAGGTATTGATGACAAGACATTCTTCAGTGTAAGGAAACCTTATTAGAATTGTCCGAATATTCCAGGATATGTCGAGATATAGCAAATTGGTAGGAAATTTTCAAAGATAAGGTACGTGGTAGTGATGTCCTTGGAAAACATTCTTTACTGTAAGGAAACCTTATTGAGTATTGTTTGAATATTGCAGGATATCATAGAAGGCTAATGTTTCAGAATATAAAAAATTGACATCAAATTCTCAAAGATAACATACGAGGCAATGAACAATTGTGAAGACATTCCTCAGTGTACGGAAACCTTATTAAAAATTGTCTGAATATTGCAGGGTCTCATACAAGACTAATGTTTCAGGATATAAAAATTTGACAAGAAGTTTTCAAAGAGGTATGAGGTAGTGATCACTTGTGAAGACATTCATCAGTGTAAAGGAACCTTATAGAATGTTGTCTGAATATTGTAGGATCTCATAGAAGACTACTGTTTCAGGATACAAAATTTTGACAAGAAAGTCTTAAAGATAACGTATGAGGTAGTGTAGACTTGGGAGGGCATTCATCAGCATTAGAAAATCTTGTTGAAAATTGTTTGAAGATTGCAGGATATCTTAGGAAACTAATTTTTTAGGATATGAAAGACTGACAAGAAATTCTCTGAGATAACATATGACGCAGAAATGACTTATGAAGACAGTCATCAATGTATGGAAAGTTTATTGAAAATTGTCTGAATATTGCAGGTTATCATGGAAGACTAATATTTCAGGATATAGAAAATTGACAGGATATTTTGAAAGATAACGTACGAGGTACTCATGACTTGGGAAGACATTCTTCAGTGTAAGAAAACCTTACTGAAAATTGTCTGAATATTTTAGGATATCCTAGATGATTTGAAGTTTCAGGATATAAAAAGTTGACAAGAAGTTCTCAAAGATAATGTACGAGGTAGCAATGACTTGTGAAGAGATTCATCAGTGTAAGGAAACCTAATTGTAAATTGTCTGAATATTGCATGATATCATTGAAGACTATTGTTTCAGGATATAAAAAATTGACAATAAATTCTGAAAGATAACGTATGATGTAGTGAAGACTTTGAAAACTTCCATTAGTGTAAGGAACTCTTACTGAAAATTGTCTGAAAATTGCAGCATATCATGGAAGACTAATGTTTCAGATATAAAAGTTGACGAGAAATTCTTAAAGATAACGTATAAGCTATTGAAGACTTGGAAAGACATTTAACAATGTGAGGAAACCTTATTGAAAATTGTCTGAATATTGGAGGATATCATAAAAATCTAACGTTTCAGAATATAAAAGAACATTGGACAAGAAATATTCAAAAAAGCCTGTCGTCTCATAATTTTAAAAGTGGTGTATGTTACAAGGTGAAACAATATGAAAGCAGTTAGATTCTGATTCTTTGTGAAGACAGCTATTGGCACAGATTATTTAATAATATGAATTTTAAAAACTTGTTACCATAAACTACTGACACTTCACAATCCAAAAACATCTATGATAAAAAGAAAAGATATTACCTGTAAGATATTAAAGATTTTTTACCAACTTACCAGAGCAATGAATTTGAAATAAAAGAATCCTGCGGATCAGGGATGTTGAACAAAACTCTATGGTTTCAGAATTCCTTGTGGATTCCTGGCAAAGAATGCCAAATCAAGTTTATATATACTGAAGATATTTTGAAGATAAGTATCATTATTTTTAAAAGAACCTTGAAACACATAGATATACCATAAAGACTTGTCATTATATGTCTATTTTTGAAGTCAGGCATTACTGAATACAGTGATTAATAAAAGAATTTTGAAAAGTTAGGAATTTATAGTTAGTGATGTTTAGCTATCTAACCTAACTTATCTTTATAAATTACTAAGACATTGGTGTTTCTAATACATCTACTCAATTGTAATCATAAGTAAAATGTTTTAACAGTATGCTCTTGTACTGGAACTGTATTTCTCAGCTAAGTGATTGAAGTACATGTTCCACTCTAGTAATTGCTATTGTTAAATTATTATTTCTTATATTGCTTTTTATTTTATTGTAGAATGGACTTTGTTTATATAACTTACTATTTAAAATAGTTTTTACATATTTTACTTAACCTAGTTGTTTAAGCTGTCTGTATATACTTGCTTGGCGCCCAGGCCTTCTAACATTCCTCAATAGAATAAACATCTATTTTCAAAAAACCATCTATGTTCTAGTCATATGTCCTCCATTTCTACAGAAGATGTAGCTTTTCCTATTTCCAAACACCAACTATTCCTGCTTCCCATTGTCTTTTATTGATTCATAGATACCTTTAGGATCTTATGATCATCTTTCGTCAAGCATTTATATCAACATTTCAAGATTCTTTCAATTATTACACCTTTTCTTGTAGTTTCACCTAATTTTATTAAGCTAAGCATTTCTTTAGCAAATTATTTGTTAATTACTTTTGACATCTCCCATATTTCTGCAACATACATCATACTTTACATTCTCTCTGACCATTTGTTTGACATATCAAATTTCAGTTTACATATGCTTATTTCTGACATTGCTGCCTTTCTTTTGTTTACCCTCTTCGTGATTGTTAGTAGATTTGTTTACCAATTTGTTAGAATGTGTTAATTTCAGTTTAAAAAAACAAGAATAAGATTGCAGCAAGAGTCATCAGAAATACTTTATATTTTGAGTAGTTACTTTCATAATTTAGAGTCAGTTATCTTTCTGGTTCAAAGCTGATACCACACCAAAAGTTCTGCAGCTATGTCTCAGCACATGCATGACAATAATTAAAGACATCTGAGGTTTGGCTACAGTTAAAGGTCCAATTGGAGCTGAGGTACATCGGTAGACTGCGTCACACAACCCCCCATCCCGCACTTCTGAGAGCGTGAGACAGTGGACTACTTACAGGCTACCCAACCTGAAAGAGAAAACAACCTAACGGGAGGGTGGAGGACCAACTACTAGGGTCATGGGAAGGAGTCTACGTACCTCAGCCTTGCTTTATGTGCCCGGACCACCGTCCACCCACCTTACTGCCTCCAGGTGGGGTCAACCTGGTTGACAGCAGGCAAAGTTTGTGCAATGGGGGTCACAAAGCTGTTTCCGAGAGATATGTCACTAAATACATATCATAAAATATTGAACCAATAACCTCATATTAGTCACCTCAAGATGCTATACAGACCTTTTGATGTCTTCAGAGCTGGACCTACCTGTAACAAAATGAATATTCAATGCACATTACTTTCACTTGCTTATTGGAGTTATAGATAAGATAGCTGTCCAAGGCTTTTGACTGTTAATCATGAAATTCTTATAGAAAAGCTAAAGTTTTATGGAAGTAACAATGTGCATCTTAGTTGGTTGAAGTCATCAGGGGCAGAGATCTCTTGGGAGATAATTAAGAATGCAGTTCACAAAGTTCAATTCATGATCTGCTACTCTTCTTAATTTTGTGGGAAGATCGTATGGTATCCAATACCTTAGTAAAATCTGATATTGTAAAAAAAATAAACAAATATGATTTTTAGAAACTGTAATTCTATACTAGAACACTTACTAAATTATACCTTTGAAATAATATTATAATATAGATACTGTCTCATACATAATTTTATTAAGAAAAACAATTATTTGAAATGTGTTCTGACAAGTAATTAACTAATTTTGAAAGTATAGACCATTAGATTCTATGATTTTGAACCATCGTTCAGCGAGGTTTATTATCCCATGATGGTACCAGTCTCTAGTTTTTTATGCAAAGAATTCGGTGGCATCCACTTGCATTTTTGAAAAATTTCTTCCACGTAGAAAATGGACCATGGATCAAAAAAGATGATAATCTGATAGTGCGAGATCAGAGCTGTATGCTTGGTGTGGTAACAGTTCGATTCCTCCCAATTCCTGAATTTTTTCCATGGTTGTTCGTGCAGTATGAGATGTTACATTGTCCTGTTGCAATATAACTCTATTTCGGTTAACTAATGCTGAGTTCTTCGTCTCAAAATTTCATAAACTCGTTCCATTTGTTGAGAATAACTATTTGTTTACTCACCCCTAGTCTGGACTCGACTGGACTACGTTACAGAAGGGATTTGACATGGAGTTCCAGTCTTGGTCTATTGTACCTATGCTCATATGAGGCATCCCCGAGAGGAAGGATGAGACGAGAGGAGACAGAGGTGGATCCCAAGGAGTCACACAAGTGCAGAGGGCAGGGTACCTACAATTGATCACCTGGAAACTCCCCGGCAAGCCAGCACAACTTTACTTTTTGTAAAATTGGTTTTTTTATTCAAGTTTCCAACGAAATTAATATCAAACTTTTGGGTTAAATAAAATACCTCTTCTGCTTACTGCAAGTAAATAGTGTAGGAAGTAATAGATTGTCCAGGAAGGCAACTACGCAACTATCTTCTTTCATTATTACAATTATTATATTTAAATTCAAAAAATTAACAGTAGTTACTAATACTACTAGAGTTATTTTAATGACCAGCATTCAGTTGTTTTGAGAACTGTTACGGTGTGCACTTTTACATTAATATAATGCTGAAATAGTTATTTATTGAACTTGTGAGATAAGTTGATGTTTACTAGCGAGTGAAAAAATATAACGCCCGTGGAACATGATAAACATCAAACCTCGCTAGTCCCATCGTAATTTTATCCATTACCTAAGAATATCGTCTTCAATTATGAATTATAAAAAAATATTTTACAAAAGATTTACAATCGATGTTTTTACTAATTGTAAGATGATACTGGAGGCTTTGAATAGCGAAGAACCGTAACTATGGTGATGCAAAAATAACAAATGGTAAACTGTATGTCAAAATAAGTGATTCAGGCGACGAAAGTTTTATACCTGAAGAAATTCGAGATGAAGCTCAAATTGCTAATCTTAGTTTTCTGCCACAAAAGTCGCCTGCAATTTATGACAAGAAATATTTATGATTTAAGAACTGGTGCAGTTCAAAAAGTTTTACGAATATTTGCGAGGAAGTGATTTTAGAAGATAAATCGGATCTACAATAAATCTACGAGGTAATCGATAGTCAAATGTCTTTGACACTATATTAGAGTACCCGTTCCTGAAGAATGTGTTTTTGTCTCGTAAATTTTAACATTAGTCTTTTGCTTCGCCTGCTATATGGACTATGACAGAGATAATTCGACTCTTTGTAAAGATTATTGACGTCTATCAATAAAATGCCTACTTTTCAGTAGCAAAAGTATCGCGTAATGGTGTGCTTCTTCTTATGATGGCGGGTAAAATACAATTTCCACTTTTAATTTCTCTATTGCGTACAGTTAATTTATAATATACTTTCAGAAATGCAGTAGAAAAAAGAAAACGCTCTTAATAATGATATTGCGTTAAGTTTACAGGTTCCAGAAAAATAAATATAATTACATTGTGTTAAAAAGTACAGAATGTGCGAGTCAGAGAAGCAATTTTGGAAATGATGTGACTTATTGCTTAATTGCGCCTGGAGCCTCTAGAAGTTTCCATAGCAACGCAATTGCACCATTTAATAATTACACAAAACTGGTAACCACTATAAGGCGAAACTATTGTGTTCTGCTTTTCGCTGTTTTCCTTAATTGAATTCAGAAGGGAATGGGAGTAAACCATACTTAACAGCAAAAGAAACGTAATTAAAATACTTACCATTCAGCTTGCCAGGTCGGCACTGCATCAGCTTGGGAAAGTTAACAAACTTACGAATAAATGTTCAACGAAAAGAGTAATTGACTGTTTAACACGTAGTAATTTTAATTGGCTTTAAAATTAGTCACAAAAATTACAACTGATTAGACATAAAAGTGGTATTTTATAAATTTAATAGCCTGCTCCGATGCAAGAGAGCTTGTCCACCCAATAGCTGGATTTAAAATGGCGCTCTTATTCGACACTTGCTTCCGCTGCCTCTCTGTGCTACTCTGGCGACACCTGTGGAGTCACCTAAGCCAGAATATTTGATGTACATTAATTTTCGCGTACTTCACTCGAAAACTATATTTTAATCATTTAAACTGGCGAATATTAAACAGTAAAACCGTTTTTATAATATGTCTTAATAATATATAGCTAAAATATATTTATATATCTATTTATTAATTAAAGTTTATATATTAAATATACTAAAGTTTCTGGCAATGTATTACGTAGCAACAAAAGAAGATTAATAAATCAAAATGGCGTCTGGCAATGAATCTCATTATCTTTTTTTTTGGGTAATTTACGTCCTTTAACGTTAAGTCATATCGGACAACTCATTATCTTATTCCTATGAGAAAGCAATGAATAGATACTAAATACACAGATTTTGAAATTGAATAAATAAAATTCAATGGAGAACGCAGATATTTATTAAAGAGTAAAATATAACTTATTCATTTTTAATTTCCCTTCAAATGTTTATAAGCAAATGCAATTTGGTAGTTTTACTTGTCTTTTGTCAGTATTGGCAATTGTTTAAACAAGTAGATACTATTTACAGGATACTCTGTCATTTAAGTTTTACAGAATAAAATGATTTGTAGCATAAGTGCTCACTAAAACCACTCAAATTACTAATTTTTCCTTTAAGATCATTAGGAAGTGTACAATATTAACCAGCGCTCGACGTAGCTGAGTTTAGGTATGATATAACTACTTTATGTGAGCTTTCCAATTTAAATGTCTATCTACTTGAATGCCCAGAAATTTAATGCTGTCAATTTCTTCTAATAACACATCAATAATCCCAGTTTCTACCGGAGAGAATTTCTTACGCTAAACACATTAAATTTGGGGAACTGTTTCAGGCAAACGTTTCTCCAAAAAGAAAATGAATTACCCTCCTAGTGGAAAGAAAAACCAAGTAAACGTAAATTACACGAGAAATCTGAACAACTACAATCAAACTCTACAAAAGTATGAACATTTACAATGAATCTGCATTACTGGCGTCTCTTCTTTTTCGTCAGTGAATGAGTTTCGTCGTTGCTCGGGAATTAATTTTCGCGTTTCTTGACACCACCTGATATGACGTATTTGATCAAAGAGACTGGAGGGAAAGTTATACCGCACCATACTGCGGCGTACGTAAACGCAGACGATACCATTCACTGATGGATTTATAAAAGAACAAATATGAGATTTGGATATAACGTCTTAATATGTAATATTTTAAACAAATGATGATGATGATGATGATGATGATGATGATGATGATGATGATGACGACGACGTTGATGATAAATTTACAACACAAGCCTGAAAGAATGAAGAGAGTAAATTTCTCTTATTTTTGCATAATTTGAGAAAACAGGCCGTTAATTTTAGCAGAAAACTAAACACAACTGAAAGATAGGAATGAAGTAAAATATTTTCTTCGAATTAGTGGAGAAATTGCCAAATCTCTGCACTCATATATACGTTGATGGCTCAAAAGTTGCTGCAAAGGGTGTGTGAGTAGCAGTTTATATCCATAATAATGAAGACGGCATTAAAATTAAGCTAAATCAAGAGTTAATCTATACACTCACCTGAATTTATCACCATTCAAACAGCTATCTCATATATTATGAATTACAAGATCAATAAAAGTATTCTATTTTAAGATTCTTGCCATATTTCGAGAAAATTAAAAGGAACCAGCTATGAAGCAAGGTTTACTGTAGTAGAAATGTAAATAAAACAGAAAATACACATGGCTAATCGGGAAGGATTAATTCTCAAAGTGGACAAGAAATGAGGGTAAATTTGTGGATTTTCAACTCACTAGTCAAAATATGTGTGCCAAATTACAGAATAATGTAAGATAATGGGTGAGTGAACTGCTTGAAGATCTTGGGTAAATAAAATAAATACAGCTTAAAAGAGTGTTTTTTGCTACGAATGATCTGCAAGACATTTTTAAAATTAAGTTACACACAGCCTTAACACCCCTACTACTGTACAGATGTAATCATAATTATACAAAGAATGTTTACATACACCATTTAAATTCATTAACATTATAACTTCTATAAAACAAATTAGAAAATACAAAATTTAAAATATCCCAAATAGAAGGTACTTAATGAAAATCTAGCTTTTATTTAAATACAATTTTTAAATACAATTGATCCTAATTAAAGGTGTTTTTAACTTTAAAATAAATAAATAAAGAAGAAATAATTAAAGAAAGAAATAAAGAAGAAATATAAACTACCCCATTACTCTTAGGAATCTTTAAAATCGGTTCTTTGTTCATTTTTACTCCCAGTTTCATTGAGGATGCATTTTTCACACTATTGTGATTTTTATCCCAAAAACAGATGTGTTAAAATTCCCACTAGTATAAAAAATATTTTAAGTGGCTTTCATCGAAAATAGTTTTACATTACCAACTTTTAAAAAATTGAATAAAGCAATGTTTCTCTTATGTTACTATAAAACAGGCCCATCCCTGCCGAGAATTCTCAAAATTTTCGCTGAACGTTTCCCACTCTGTTATACGTTAGGGTTAGTATTTTTATTACACCAAGCACCAGCTATTTCTAAAAATATCCCAAATATCCTAAGTTTACACATACCACAAAATTAAATAGCATTTTACTGTGTAAAAACGTCCAGAATGGAAACTGTATGATTTATCGGATAGTTGCGCCTGGAACTTGTACTCAGGTTGCTATGGCAACATTGCTTCAAATTACGCAAAAGAGAAAACCATCGAATAAACTAAAAATCATACACTTCTGCTCTTTTGTCCCAAGTTTTCATTTCCAAAGGAAATATTTCCTTAATTAAATAGAGAAGGAAATGTGGGTAAACTTTATATATAGCAGCAAAACAAAAGTATTCTGGAATGCATACCTTATAGCTCGCCGGCTAGGCACTGCAGCATCTTGCCAAGGTTACAGACTTGCGAATAACAATAAGAATGATTCGGTATTTAATACTTAAATGTACTATTTAATACCTAGTAACAGTACTTGACTTTAACATCGAAGACAAAGGGTAATAGAAGGCATTTTGGAAATGTTTCATGCAGCCTTGATGCAACAGGTCTTTTCCATCAAGTAGCACGATTTAAAATGGCGCTCTGGTATACCACCTTAGTCAAGATGCGTTCTTTTTCACTCCCTCTGCATTATCTAAGATGAACGATGCACATTTTATTTGCAAAATATATTTTAATAAATAAAATTATAAATATTAAACAACACAATGTTAAATCAAGTTACAATACAATAACAGATAGATAAATAATGTTTTATAAATTATTTAAATTTACCTCGCACAGTATTACGTAACAGCACAAAGAACATTAACAAAACGAACAAAGCAAATATAGCGACTGGCGACGAATCTAAATTTTATAATAATTACATAATCATACTAATGAATTATTATTAATAATACAATTTTTAAATTCAGCTTAAAGGTTAAAAGGCATGTGTAAATTAGTGAAAATATAAAATATTTTAAGGAATAATCATAAATATAGGGATTAACCGCCGTCTTATTTACGCTGTGAGTTTTATGATAACTCAGTTCCCAATGTCTTGTCTTCTTTGGGTGAATAAATCTGCATCTGAATAACATATTCTTTGATTTTAATCTTAGTTTTTAATATTACATTTTGCATTTTCGTTTTTGTTAAGCCAAGTTTGTATAATTTCTATATATGTAGCATTGCTGTGTTTAAGCGCAAATAAGTAAATAAATAAATAAATAAATAAATAAATAAATGAATGAATGAATGAATGAATGAATGAATGAATGAATGAATGAATGAATGAATGAATGAATGAATGAATGAATGAATGAATGAATGAATGAATGAATGAATGAATGAATGAATGAATAAATAAATAAATAAATAAATAAATAAATAAATAAATAAATAAATAAATAAATAAATAAATAAATAAATAAATAAATAAATAAATAAATAAATAAATAAATAAATAAATAAATAGACAGACAGATGAATAAATAAATAGACAGACAGATAAATAAATAAATAAATAAATAAATAAATATAAATTAATATAGTACAGAAAAGGTCAATTGAAAGCAGTGGCGTAATTTAGTGGGGTGAGACAGGAAGATCAATTCACCCCTACCCGAGTTACGAGAAACAAGATAAATTCCTGCCAACAGAAAATTAATATCTCTTCTGGTCCAAAGATACTCAGTAAACATAAATTACGTGAGAAATGCTATTAAAAGCTGGGAGATTGTCACGAAACATTCGGAAATATTGGTTCGTATTAAAGCGAGTTTACTTTATGGTGAATCTGCATTATTCGAGATGTGCGGAAAGCATTTTTCAGTTCCTCGAACCATCTTAGCAAGATGACACCAAAGTGGCGTGGTCAAAGACACCAGAAGGAGAAGATATTCAACTCCATCGCTGTATGACATTGCCAACTGAAGGAACTTGCCGTCCCAGTTGCAAGAGAAAATTAGAGACATATTTGCTGTTTTTAAAAATAACTTTAGAAATCGTATTTTACCAGAGTTAGGACAAATAACTCTCCGTTAAATTTTCTCTTGCGGTTTAATATTCTGTATACTTCATTAGCATAAACGTATAGCATGACAAATGAAAACATTCGCGTGATTACATCATACCAAAGTTATTATCAATAAATAGAGCAATAATAATAATAATAATAATAATAATAATAATAATAATAATAATAATAATAATAATAATAATAATAATAATAATAATAATAATAATAATAATAATAATAATAATAATAATAATAATAATAATAATAATAATAATAATAATAATAATAATAATAATAATAATAATAATAATAATAATAATAATAATAATAATAATAATAATAATAATAATAATAATAATAATAATAATAATAATAATAATAATAATAATAATAATAATAATAATAATAATAATAATAATAATAATAATAATAATCATCATCATAATAATAATAATCATCATAATAATAATAATCATCATAATGATGATAATGATGATAATGATGATAATGATGATAATGATGATAATGATGATAATGATGATAATGATGATAATGATGATAATGATGATAATGATGATAATGATGATAATGATGATAATGATGATAATGATGATAATGATGATAATGATGATAATGATGATAATGATGATAATGATGATAATGATGATAATGATGATAATGATGATAATGATGATAATGATGATAATGATGATAATGATGATAATGATGATAATGATGATAATGATGATAATGATGATAATGATGATAATGATGATAATGATGATAATGATGATTATGATGATAATGATGATAATGATGATAATGATAATAATAATAATAATAATAATAATAATAATAATAATAATAATAATAATAATAATAATAATAATAATAATAATAATAATAATAATAATAATAATAATAATAATAATAATAATAATAATAATAAATAGAAATTCTTTGTCACTTCTCCTTTTAGTATTATAAGCTTTGTAAACAATATATCCTTCCTCCAGCAGGAAGGATAAGGCGAGAGTAGATAAAGGGTGGCCGTCCCAAAGGAGTCACGATAGTGTAGAGGGTGATCTCCCTACATTTTTACTTATATAGAAACCTCCCCCGGTAGGCCAGGAAAACGGATATCTCCCCTACTGTGGTTTGGAAACGGGCCTACAGCCGGTTCGAAGACTGGCAACCGACATACCGGAGGAGGAAGTGGTTCACCTAGACCATATCATCCTGCCATGCAGCGCCGAGACACCCTCCTACACTTCTATCTGGAAAGAGACCACCGGATGAGATATGATGTGAAATGATAATGGATAAGAAATGGAGGGACAGGAAATTAGGAGGATGTAATTAACCTATCCAGTATTTGCTTGGTGACCCGAGAAAACCCTAAAAAAGAACATGCGTCAGGTAGGTCGGCCATGGGAATCGAACTCGGACCTCCCGAATGCGAGCCATAGACGAAACCTTAACCAATGGGTGTCGAGACTTTCAAAGCAAGGGAGGCTCCAAATAATAATGTTCATTAAAATAAGAGAGAATAATGACTCAAAGAACTAAGGCCACTCCTTAGTACTCTTTCTGTTGTGCAGTCACACGTAGGCCCAGTACTGAGGCGTGGGAAGCTCCAAATAATAATTTTCATTAAAATAAGAGAGAATAATGACAAACAACTAAGGCTACTCTTCAGTAATCTTTCTATTGTACAGTCACACATAGGTCCAGCAGCAAGGTGTGACTTTCAAAGCGAGAGAAGCTCCAAATATCAATTTTCACTAATATAAGAGAGAATAATGACTCAAAGAACTAAGTCTACTATTTAGTACTCTTTCTATTGTACAGTCACACGTAGGTCCAGTAGCGAGGTGTGACTTACAAAGCGAGAGAAGCTCCAAATATTAATTTTCACTAAAATAAGAGAGAATGATGACTCAAAGAACTAAGTCTACTCTTTAGTACTCTTTCTATTGTACAGTCACACGTAGGTCCAGTAGCGAGGTGTGACTTCCAAAGCAAGGGAAGCTCCAAATATTAATTTTCATTAAAATAAGAGAGAATAATGACTCAAAGAACTAAGTCTACTCTTTAGTACTCTTACTATTGTACTGTCACACGTAGGTCCAGTAGCGAGGTGTGACTTTCAAAGTGAGAGAAGCTCCAAATAATAATTTTCACTAAAATAAGAGAGAATAATGACTCAAAGAACTAAGTCTACTCTTTAGTACTCTTTCTATTGTACTGTCACACGTAGGTCCAGTAGCGAGGTGTGACTTTCAAAGCGAGAGAAGCTCCAAATAATAATTTTCACTAAAATAAGAGAGAATAATGACTCAAAGAACTAAGTCTACCCTTTAGTACTCTATTGTACTGTCACACGTAGGTCCAGTAGCGAGGTGATACTTTCAAAGCGAGAGAAGCTCCAAATATTAATTTTCGCTAAAATAAGAGAGAATAATTACTCAAAGAACTAAGTCTACCCTTTAGTACTCTTTCTATTGTACAGCAACACGTAGGTCCAGTAGCAGGGTGTGACTGTCAAAGCGAGAGAAGCTCCAAATATTAATTTTCGCTAAAATGAGAGAGAATAATGACTCAAAGAACTAAGTCTACTATTTAGTACTCTTTCTATTGTACAGTCACACGTAGGTCCAGTAGCGAGGTGTGACTTGCAAAGCGAGAGAAGCTCCAAATATTAATTTTCACTAAAATAAGAGAGAATGATGACTCAAAGAACTAAGTCTACTCTTTAGTACTCTTTCTATTGTACAGTCACACGTAGGTCCAGTAGCGAGGTGTGACTTCCAAAGCAAGGGAAGCTCCAAATATTAATTTTCATTAAAATAAGAGAGAATAATGACTCAAAGAACTAAGTCTACCCTTTAGTACTCTTTCTATTGTACAGCAACACGTAGGTCCAGTAGCAGGGTGTGACTGTCAAAGCGAGAGAAGCTCCAAATATTAATTTTCGCTAAAATAAGAGAGAATAATGACTCAAAGAACTAAGTCTACTCTTTAGTACTCTTTCTATTGTACTGTCATACGTAGGTCCAGTAGCGAGGTGTGACTTCCAAAGCAAGGGAAGCTCCAAATATTAATTTTCATTAAAATAAGAGAGAATAATGACTCAAAGAACTAAGTCTACTCTTTAGTACTTTTACTATTGTACTGTCACACGTAGGTCCAGTAGCGAGGTGTGACTTTCAAAGTGAGAGAAGCTCCAAATAATAATTTTCACTAAAATAAGAGAGAATAATGACTCAAAGAACTAAGTCTACTCTTTAGTACTCTTTCTATTGTACTGTCACACGTAGGTCCAGTAGCGAGGTGTGACTTTCAAAGCGAGAGAAGCTCCAAATAATAATTTTCACTAAAATAAGAGAGAATAATGACTCAAAGAACTAAGTCTACCCTTTAGTACTCTATTGTACTGTCACACGTAGGTCCAGTAGCGAGGTGTGACTTTCAAAGCGAGAGAAGCTCCAAATATTAATTTTCGCTAAAATAAGAGAGAATAATTACTCAAAGAACTAAGTCTACTATTTAGTACTCTTTCTATTGTACAGCAACACGTAGGTCCAGTAGCAGGGTGTGACTGTCAAAGCGAGAGAAGCTCCAAATATTAATTTTCGCTAAAATAAGAGAGAATAATGACTCAAAGAACTAAGTCTACTCTTTAGTACTCTTTCTATTGTACTGTCATACGTAGGTCCAGTAGCGAGGTGTGACTTCCAAAGCAAGGGAAGCTCCAAATATTAATTTTCATTAAAATAAGAGAGAATAATGAGTCAAAGAACTAAGGCTACTCTTTAGTACTCTTTCTGTTGTACAGTCACACGAAGGTCCTGCTCACACTACAAGCAGACATATTCCTGTTTCCCCTCTCCACTCAGACGTTTCAATTTTTCCTTCAGCTGACCTACACCGCGTGAACTGTTATTAGAAAGTATGCAATTCACACACACTTTTGCTAATAACTTAAAACTTCAAAAGAATCTCCCATTTGTCACCACCAAATACCAATCTACGTAAAATACTATTGCTATTGAAATATAATTACAGTTGTATTTAAAAGCGCCTCATAAAACAAACAAAAAGAAATATACTTTTCTTCACACGCTACAGTGACTTCAAGTGACAAAAACTATCAGTGCTTTCTAACTAGAAGAATCGCGATTGGTTCCGGAAGCCTACGAAGATTACCAATGCGTAAATGCAGTAGATATTGAATGAGCTCGCGGAACTGGTCACTCGAATCTAGATGTCAAATTGCCCGCATCACCGAGGATGTTGTAAAAATGTATCCAGAGCAAATAAAATATTGTTTCGCATGAATTTTCTTGTTTTGCTTGTTTTTTCCTGAAATTCTTGGGGTAGCGGTGCATTGCATGCTTCGCCAGTGTAACCAACTCCACCTAAGCAGTATTGAATCTCGGGACTTCTTGAATATAGCAGACACGCTCTGCTGCCTTATGTAAATGTAATGACATTGTAATATACCACGTTTTTAAAGTGCACTACAAAGTTTAAAATTCTGAGCTTTGTTTCAAGTCTCCATCTCATCAGGAATTTGGTTTCAAATTCACTGCAAAGGTTGTACTGAACTAAGTGAAGAAAATAATACGAATTAAATAAATAGAATAATAAATTTTTACAAGAATGGTTTGTAAACAAGTGAACGTCATGTCAATGCAGGACATCAGATGTTCAACGGTTTTATCGTCAACTAGAGGCAGTTACATTGTTGGTCGAGTGTTGGCACTTTGAAGATAAAATATCCGCAGCAACATCATTCCTGGAATCTCTCACTCCAGTTACAATTGTATATGAGACGGTCAGAAATGGAACAGTCCTAGAGGGGAGGTTGGTTGGCGGGTGACAACTGCGAACCTCCTTTCTTCATTCTTTCTTTGAACACTGGCAAGGCAAATTACCTACATTTTAAACTCAATTAATTTTATATTCTACACAATTTGAAATTAAAAACGAGAGAATTCAGTTCTCATCTGTATGACATTGGTTCGAGATGCTCCTGCGTCAATGCTCGTTACGGTTTTCCTTTTGAATTAATAATAATTCACTGCTATTGTGCCAAATACGGTCACGTGTTCGCACTCCACGATTTCCTTCTAAATCTTCAGTTTGTATGGGTCAGTAGATCTGTCTGGGGCTAGCACAAAATGATTTACCTTTTAGTATGATATAAAAAGGTGGTATATTACACCTTTAATGTTTTTAAAAAGTTTGTATATTCGAGGCACCACAAATCATGTACTTACATTAGATCTGCATATCGTATTTTCGGGTAGAATAGAAAAATTCGTCAACCTTATTGCAGATAAATGGAATGCAAATTAAAAATACAGTTTCTTTCATTAAATAGGAAAAACTTGCGATAGCACAATTTAATAAAACCTCTGCTTAGATTAAGTTGCAGTCTTTTTTATCTCTAAAAAATCTTATCAAACCTACTTCATTACTTCACTCATACAACCTACCCCTCTAGCACATCTAGCTCACGTTCAAGAGGTTCCGAGTTCTAATCTCCGAGAGGGTGATAAGGTTTTCTACGGGTTTTCCCTTATCCTGAAAGATGAATGTCTGCTAACTCTAAGCTCTGTGTATCCTGTACTCATTTGAACATCATTTCATTCATCGCCCGATTTGACTTAGAGTTGGAAGTTTTCCCTTATCCTGAAAGATGAATGTCTGGTAACTCTAAGCTCTATGTACCCTGTACTCATTTGAACATCATTTCATTCATCGTCCGATATGACTTTATGTTGGAGGTTTTCCCTTGTCCTAAAAGATTAATGTCTGGTAACTCTAAGCTCTATATACCCTGTACTCATTGAACATCATTCCATTCATCGTCCGATATGACCTAACGTTGGAGATTTTCTCTTATTCTGAAAGATGAATGTCTGTTAACTCTAACTCTGAGCTCTATATACCCTGTGCTTATTTGAACATAATTTCATATGTCGTCCGATATGACTTAGAGTTGGAGGTTTTCTCTTATCCTAAAAGATGAATGTATGGCAACTCTAAGCTCTATGTACCCTGTACTCATTTGAACCTCATTTCATTCATTATCCGATATGACTCAACGTTGGAGGTTTTCCCTTATCCTGAAAGATGAATGTCTGGTAACTCTAAGCTCTATGCACCCTGGACTCATTTGAACATAATTCCATTCATCGTCCGATATGACCTAACGTTGGAGATTTTCTCTTATTCTGAAAGATGAATGTCTGTTAACTCTAACTCTGAGCTCTATATACCCTATGCTTATTTGAACATAATTTCATATATCGTCCGATATGACTTAACGTTGGAGGTTTTCTCTTATCCTAAAAGATGAATGTATGTTAACTCTAAGCTCCATGTACCCTGTACTCATTTGAACCTCATTTCATTCATTATCCGATATGACTCAACGTTGGAGGTTTTCCCTTATCCTGAAAGATGAATGTCTGGTAACTCTAAGCTCTATGCACCCTGGACTCATTTGAAAATAATTTCATTCATCGTCCGATATGACCTAACGTTGGAGATTTTCCCTTATTCTGAAAGATGAATGTCTGTTAACTCTAACTCTGAGCTCTATATACCCTGTGCTTATTTGAACATAATTTCATATATCGTCCGATATGACTTAACGTTGGAGGTTTTCTCTTATCCTAAAAGATGAATGTATGTTAACTCTAAGCTCCATGTACCCTGTACTCATTTGAACCTCATTTCATTCATTATCCGATATGACTCAACGTTGGAGGTTTTCCCTTATCCTGAAAGATGAATGTCTGGTAACTCTAAGCTCTATGCACCCTGGACTCATTTGAAAATAATTTCATTCATCGTCCGATATGACCTAACGTTGGAGATTTTCTCTTATTCTGAAAGATGAATGTCTGTTAACTCTAACTCTGAGCTCTATATACCCTGTGCTTATTTGAACATAATTTCATATATCGTCCGATATGACTTAACGTTGGAGGTTTTCTCTTATCCTAAAAGATGAATGTATGTTAACTCTAAGCTCCATGTACCCTGTACTCATTTGAACCTCATTTCATTCATTATCCGATATGACTCAACGTTGGAGGTTTTCCCTTATCCTGAAAGATGAATGTCTGGTAACTCTAAGCTCTATGCACCCTGGACTCATTTGAACATAATTTCATTCATCGTCCGATATGACCTAACGTTGGAGATTTTCTCTTATTCTGAAAAATGAATGTCTGTTAACTCTAACTCTGAGCTCTATATACCCTGCGCATATTTGAACATAATTTCATATATCGTCCGATATGACTTAACGTTGGATGTTTTCTCTTATCCTAAAATATGAATGTATGGTAACTCTAAGCTCTATGTACCCTGTACTCATTTGAACCTCATTTCATTCATTATCCGATATGACTCAACGTTGGAGGTTTTGTCTTATTCTGAAAGGAGAATGTCTGGTAACTCTAAGCTCTATGTACCCTGTACTCATTTGAACATCATTTCATTCATCGTCCGATATGACTTAACGTTGGAGGTTTTCTCTTATCCTGAAAGACTAATGCCAGTACTCTATGTAACCTGTACTCATTTGAACATCATTTCATTCGTCGTCAAACATTTTACCCGATCTAAAATAAGGGCGATTTTTTTTATAAAACTACCACGCTATTTTTACTATTATCTTAAAGAATAAGTGTGTTAAATCTTTCAATGTTCCTACCATCAAACAAATTTCAAACGCAACTTCCATTAGGGTATGTGTGTGGGGGTTTTCTTTTTCTTTTTTTTTTATTAACGCCCCACAGAGGGTAGTGATTAATATTTTTAGAGAGCAAAAGTTTTGTGAAAACAAGCAAATACATACTACATTTTTTTGTATTTCTTCTATCATAGATTTTCCGTTCGGGATTGGTTTTACTGACCAGCTTTAAAAGAATGAAGCAAGAAAGATTTATCATTTTATTATGATAAAAGACACTTATTCATATTGAATATAATTGTTATTACAATAAGGAGATATTGTTTATATTTTTATTTCAGAAAACTATAAACAATATACGAACAATTACAGAATTTCTTTCTGCCAAACTCTGCCCATACCATCTTCCATTAAGGGTTACTTTTTTGTTTTAGTAGCATCCCCACAGTAGTTTTACTATTATCTTAAAGTAAATATATTAAATTTGAGTCGTACCTAAAATTTTACAAATTGGTTGCTTTCAAATATTTTTAATCCCATCTCCCAATAATTTTTACACAGCTTCCCCTTAAAAGAAGCTATATTTATATTATTATTTGTCAAAACATTGAGGAAACGTGTCCATTCACTCTGAGGATCTTCTTTATTTGTGTGTGTGTAATTTTACGTCCTCCAACGTTAAGTCATATCGGACGATGAATGGAATGGGTGAAATGGTGCTCAAATGATCCCAGGGTCCATAGAGCTTACAGTTACCCGACATTCGTCTTTTAGGATAAGGGAAAATCCCGGAAAAAACCTTATCCAGGTAACCCACCCTGACCGAGATTCGAACTAGGTCAGGGTGAGTTACCTGGATAAGGTTTTTTCCAGGGTTTTCCCTTATCCTAAAAAGACGAATGTCGGGTAACTGTCATAAGTGCTTCCTGCCCAATATTTTGCAACCTGTCTTCATTTTAGATGAGTTTTTTTTGTGATATCAAGCACTTAGTATTAGAATAAGTGTGGTAAATTGGGTCGAAACAGGGTATAAAGCTTATGAAGCAATTTACATGCAGACGCTATTTGTTAAAAACGTTATATAAATGCAGAAATGCTAGTAACAAGAAATCTCTATTAATAATATTGGACTACGTTTACAGGTTCCATAAAAATGGCATACATTGTGCTAAAAGTGCATAATTTACAGTTGGGAAGGGAAATTGGGAACTATTGTTTAATCTTGCCTGCAATTATTGCGAATTACATTAACAGCTACACAAAATTTGATAATTTCTGCTTTCTCACCGTAACATCATTTGAAAAGCATGTCCTTCCTTACGAAGTTAACAAAGGAAAACTTTATACCACAGCAAAACTAAAGTACTTTAATACATACCTTTCAGTTCGCTAGCTGATTATTGCAAAGTTACAGAATTGCGCATAAACATTTAACGCTAAGAGTAAATAACTATGTAATACCTAAAAGCAATACTTGACTTTTAAATCAAAGACACAGAATCATAAATCCCAATCTGCAACTTTTATATGGCGCTCTGATGGAACAGGTGTTTTGCATCCAACAGCAAGATTAGAAATGGCGCTCTGATTCAACTGCGGGATTCAACACCTGAATGAAGATGTGTGGGGAAGACGAATTCCCTTCCTCCCTCCCTCTGCCATATTAAGATAAAAGGTGGACATTAATTAGTGCGTCTTTTGTTTGAAAAATATTTTTAACAAATGAAAATCACACATATTAAACAATAGAGTTTTATATTTTGTTAAAATACAATCAAACTTTTATAATTTAAATCTACTTCGCACCATAGCAC